>BFEA01000126.1:2641572-2654053 GCA_003427395.1 Chara braunii
AGAAAGAGAGAGAGAGAGAGAGAGAGAGAGAGAGAGAGAGAGAGAGAGAGAGAGAGAGAGAGAGAGAGAGAAAGAGAGGGGGGAGTCGGGTACATACCTGCGTGGGATTGCGTTGTTGAGTCGCGGCAGTTGTCGTTGGACATTTGAACCCTCCAATTGTATAGTATCACAACTTCGAGTGAAAACATATTTGACGCTCGTTCATGTGTCATCTCTCCAGTGTGGTGTGAACTTTTGTGTGAATACTCTCACCTTGCAATGTGCGAATCAGTTTGAAATTGCGAGGTTCCTTCCATAATTGTGACAGAGACGATGGCGGCTACAGCCAAGTGTAACAGTGTCTGTAGCTATGCAAAGGAAAAGGTCGCAGAGTGTTGGTACATGGTCCTGCTGGAGCACGGAGTCAGAGGAATGATGATCTTCGACATTATAGGATTGAGGACAGTTTGGTGAGGCAAGAAAACAACATCATTATGTAAGAAATTAGTAACATCAACCATGGCATGGACCATGATGCCATTGTCCCACAGCTTGCAGTGGTCAGAGGCATGTATGATGGGCATGTAATAGCTAGGTCCATGCACAATGCAGGCAGAGATGTGGGATGGAGGATTAAACCACTCACCGGCTCGAGCATTGCGTAGCTCAAGTTCGCGGTCCCTCATTGCTACTTGTAGGACAACAATGGTAAAGCCTCTTTCCCTGGTATAATTACAATCCTCTGGCGGTACGTTGGGGAGATCAGCATCAAGTTGAAGGGCGATAGCAAGGAAGTCCGGTGGTGTATAAAACGGGTTGTGGAGAATGTGACGATAGATATTAGTTGCAGTCTGACCACAGAGATTGGTGAGGGTCTCAGACTGGTGTGTCGGATGTTGGACAACGATTTGCAGACCACCCAAAATGTCTTGGGTTGTTTGCTGGTCAGTCATTTGCAGATCACCCATGTAGTATTCACGTGGAGGGGCGTTCAAATGATGCTGGTCAGCCATTTGCAGATCCCCCATGTGGTCTACGCCTTGTGGGGTTAACTGCAATCCGGACAGATCTTGAACTTTTGGGACCACATCTTGAACAGGGATTATCCCGGGAATCAGGAACGTACTCTGGGTAGGGACCACATGTTGTTGTACACGTGGAACATCTAATGTTGAAGGGCATAAGACATGGCGTTGTGGCTGCCTGTAGGCAGTTGGACTATCTATTGGAGGCATAGGAGTGGATATTGTTGTTTGGAACAAAGGAACCACAACAACTTGTGGAGCAGGCACAGAGAGAATTGGGCCAGACAAAGAAATAGGTTGCTGATCCCCGGACAAGTGACGATGTCGCGGATGTCATCAATGATACATAACAAGGGGAGTAGTGGTGTTGCAAACAAAAAATGAACATGGCCCTGGCAACGAAGGTGGAACAATAGGAACAACGGGAACCAGAGAGTCTGTTCGCAAGTGATATCATGGAAGAGATGGGGGTGGCGAGGAGGAACATAGTCGTCTGCAGCCAACCACAGAAAGAGATGAAAGGGGGCAGATTGGGCACGATTTCGAAACAAAAGACGTGAGTGTCGAAGAGACTGTGATGTTCTTTGCACTGGAGTTGTGGTAGAGGAAGTTGTAGCAGCAAAAAGTATAGTATGGGGGACTCCAGCAGAGGAAGTTGTTGTGAGAACTGCAGTAGTGGAAACTGCAGTAACAGAAACTGTCAGAATGAAAGTCGGAGTTGTAGAAAGTGTGGCGGTGGAAACTGCAAATACAAACCTGTGTGTTCGAGATGCTAGCGGTGGGGAGCAATTGAAACCCCGCGAGAAGCCGTCACAGCGACCGAGGACCTTCAACATGTACCTCCTTTGGTGGGTCTAGTGGGTGTTTGGCCCACGAAGCAGAAGAAAACCTGAGTGGCGGGGGTCGTTTGTGAGTGTACGGCCCGCCACCCACTATCTGTTGTGAGGGGTTTGAGTGTGAGTATACTTTAGGGCTTGATGGTGAACAATGCTTGAGCGGAGCGGGCCAGGGACACTGTGGAGGTGGCCCACAGCGATACTGTGCAGGTCGTTCGTTGGATTTGGGTATAGGGGCGAAATACTTAACGAACCGTCTAGTAGCTGGTCCCTCCGAAGTTTTCCCTCACGATGACCGGAACAGCGGATAACTGGGCTGCATCGGTTGAGAGTCGAGGAATATTGTTAACATTAACATGAAGGAGACGAAGACGAAGGTGGCAAGAGTGCACAACCATACCCCGTTCGTTCCTCGATGAAAATGAGTGGGGAAAATGATAGGTAGGGGGGTTTAGGTAGGGTGAATTCGTTGGTAGAGTTAGTTTTGATGATTGATGATTAAAATGAGGGTTGATAGAAAAACTAGATGCGCGAAAGTGTCGAAGAGGAGGATATGGCAGGGAAGAAAAGGTGTATCTCGCTCGTTTCTCAATGAAATCGGGCAAGTAGATATGCTAGCTAGGGGTTTTAAGGCATTGTGGAGCGAATGTGCATGCCAGATGTTGTGTTTGAACAACGGTTAAGCCGATATGGTTAACAGGTGTTGTGAGTGAAAATGGAGCTTTGTGCCAATGCGAATATGGCAATGTATCTTTCCATGTTATAACGGAAGATAAATTCCGACTTTTGCTCAAAAATAGCACGCATAGCGACACACGACCTTCCCCATTATCGTTGCAGTGATTTTCCCTTTCATTATCGTCGCGGTCGTCCACTTCTTCAGAAACCTTACTGTGGTGTGGGTAATGGTCGCCTATGCCTGAGCCAAGTATCGACGTGGCTCGTTACTGTCAAGGTCATTTTCCCTTCATCACCCAAACAGCTCGTTACAGTCGCAGCGGTTATTTTTCCTCATTTTGCTTATTATCATCTATGTTGAGGTGATTGTTGTGGTGATGCGCCTTGTCCTAGTAGGTTGGTTCTTCTACTGGTCTCGAAACGAACCTGGTCATATTAATGACCAGATACAAACCAGAGGAAAAGAGAAACAGAGAGAGAGAGAGATACTTACCTTTTCACGATGGTGTTCATCCTGGTACTCGTCGTCCTGCTGCTCGTCACGCCTTTTCTTTGCAGTACCATCCTGCGAAACAACAGTCAAGGGAACGGGTTTGAAAGAATCGGCAGGGAAAAAAGACTCTGTTGAGCATGATTCTAGTCCGACTGTGCGAGACGACCTGAGAGATGTAGAATAAGTAGGAGCTTTACTGGGCGAACACCACTACTTTCAATGTTATTTTTTCATTTCGTGAGGTTCAACAAGGATTTGCCCCGTGCTCCTCGATCTGAGAAACAAGCCTTTGAGTTCAGTCCGATCCAAATGAAAGACATTGTTAGGAGGGAAGTTTGGCTAGGGCAGCACACCTATTAGAAGATAACGCATGTGTCTTAAGATGAGCTTAGCGAGACCAGAGATCTCGTGGAGCCGAAAGGCAAAAACTCGTTTGATTTCGATTTCCAGTACAAATACAAATTATGAGAGTTCGGCCAACCAATCCTTTAGTGTTTCAGGATTTAAAGCTAGAAGTGCTAGAAAAATTGCTACACGGATAACTAGCTTGTGACACCCAAGCGTCCAAGACGATGCTGATTTTGGCTCCCACCCCGGATACCAACCGTGAGGGCCTTGGTCATTGCGGCAGGCTACACAGTCGACTCCTGCATGAATTTCGGTTGTTGCTGCTGATGTCAAGGGGTTGTCTGGTTACTTGAGTTAGAATAAAGTAGTTGTGACCATAGTCTAAGCGTTGAGCGTAGTTGAAAGGTGAAAGGACTCCTTTCGCATTGTGGTAGGCAATCTTACTGATTTGGAGGCGTTGATACTGTTGCTACCACTGGTCGTTGGCTTCATCGAGGAATTGTTGTCCGGTTTAGCCTGGTGAGACTGAGAGAAGTTTGTTGTCATGGAGGTTCATCGTTTGGCTGCCACTATTGTTTCTGAGTTACCGTGCACGTTGTTGTGCGATTGTTGGAGCCTGTTGAGCTTTCGTTGTGCGTGTTGCTGCCACACCGCCGTGTTCATATTGGTTTGCGATGAGCATTGTTGAAGTGTGGGGTTGTGGCGATCGTGCTTAGTGATATAAACATTTGTGATACCTTGTCACTGCTCGTGGTGGTTGTGTGGGCAGTTCATTTAATGATTTTTTTTTAAGGTTACCAATGGTCCGGAGACCGAACGTCTCCCCTGGACGTCAGGTACCCCCGTCGTCCGGATTTCCTGACGACGTTTTTTTGGCACCTAAAAAAAAAAAAAAAAAAATCACAGTCTTGCGCATGCCCTAGAGACCCCCCACAAAAAAATTCAGATTTTTTTGAGCATTTGGTGATAGGCTGGTATTTGGGGGGGGAGGGGGGGAGGAAGGGGGATATGAGGGGTTTTGGTGGGGATAGGAGGGGTATAGGTGGGGATTAGAATCTTTGAAGATTTTTATTATTTATTCTACTGACCCAAATGATCCAAAAATTTGGTGGCATACACCTAATGCAAGGTGGATGCCACATAATTATTTTCAAAAAAAAAAAATTTTTTTTTTTTTTTTTTTTTTTTTTGCGCTAGATTGGACATACCCTGTCCGGTCCRACGTCCGACCAGACGTCCGATCGGACATCCCGGACGGTCAGGGGGGTCCCAGACGTCCGATCTAACAACCTAGTTTTTTTTTATATTTCGCCTACGTTCTGGATACAGCAGAGGGGTGTGCTCTATTTAAATAGTGTATTTTTAAGTTGTGTAGCTGCAGGTTTGGTCAGGAGGTGAGGCGTTGTGACTGGAGAAGTGGTCAGGCTCCGCAAAAAGGTTTTCGTTGTGACTTGAAGATCTGTTAGGAGGCCGTTTACTCTGCGTTGGACGTTGGTTTGGCCAGATTACCGCATTTTCTTGGCCATCATTGCGGGGTCCTCAGTCATTTAAAGGTATCAAGGCCCTCGGGCGTTTAAAGGTATCAAGGCCCTCTCAGACGAGTCTGAGTGCACCCTCTTCATATTTGAGTGACTTAATGCTTCTTCTTCTGCCTTTCTTACTCTCAGTCTAGTCTATTGGTTTAGAGAGGAAGGCGGCAAGTGGGATTGAAAACCCATAACCCGCACCAAAGCCTTTGTGAAAGGGTCACCCCATCCACTGAGGGAGCTCAATCGGAACTTATGCAAGGTTCTGGAGGCAAAGAATCTGAAGGTATATCTCATATTTCAGTGTGATCATAAAGTACCCTTATTAAATACACCCCTCTACTTTGTCTGCTATGTATGCATGCACCCCTATGGACTTTTATTTCTTGTTCAGGATCTAATCCAAATTGAGTAAAGGGAATACATGCGTGAAGATTTATCTATTATTTCTATTATTTGAATTTAGACAAAGAGGGATGAAATTGGGAAAGGAGAGAGGAAGGTGGTTTTGCATGCATTTGGTTGGGTTTTTAAGGGGTCGGGCATCGTTTGTAATATGAATGGCATGATCAATTCTTTTGTTTTGTTTTATGATGGACCAAACATTGTTTCTTTACTTGTTTTCTTCACAACGAAACATTGTTTCTAAGATGAATGATCTAGTTATTGTTTCTTTAGGGGTTTGACTGTTTGGACTTTTAGGGTCAGGCATTGTTTCTATGATAAATAGTCTAACCGCTATTTTTTTTATTTTTTTTTCTGAATAGGCTTTTGACATTGTTTCTAAGAGGAATGACCTAGAGTACTCTACTTTTTTTGGATGCTGAGAAAAAGGGTTGAGCATTGTTTCTAAGGCGAACGACTCAACTCTTTGGATGTTTCTTCTAAGAGAGGTTCAGACAAAAAAAATAGGAAATATTTATATAATGAATGATTTAGTTTGAGGTCACGCACACTTAATAGGAACTGAAAATAAGATTCTCTATACTTATTTATCTGTATAGTCGGACATTGTTTCTAACATGAATGGCTAGAATCCTTATCACAAACAAGAGAGTACAATTAAGAGTTATAACTGAAGGTAACTTGGGGCGATTGAATGACTTATCCCGACGCTCACTTTGAACATTAAGCTTATATATATATATATATCGTCAAATAGAACTGCCCGGTAAACCGTAGGCAGAGAGGGAGAAGAGGACAACAAACGAGGGGCTGTGACAAACTGTTTCGTCGGAGTTTTACCGACTCATCAGGAGGCTGAACCCTTATATATATATATATATAACTTGACTATTAAACAGCTCAGGGCGACTAAGCAGTCTTTCTAAGTTGAATGGTTTGGTCATGTGCCCAATAAAATGAAAACTATTGTGCAACATGTTCATGTGTAACTAAGGCAAAGAGATAAACATTGTTTCTAAGATGAATGGTCTGACTCAATACCCTGTGTAAGATGGGATAAAGAGTTAACTGATTAAGGGTTTAAGCCACCAGTACATTCGAGCCTGTTTTTTCCAACACTGAATTTCACTGTGCACCGAGTTTTGTCGAGTCAGAGTCGCACATATAAGAAAAAAAAAAAAAAAAAAAATCCCCGACGCCATGATAACCGTCAGATACATTCTATGATGTGTTACTCTGATTGTGCCCTCAGTGAGGGCGTCTATCACGAAGAGAAAGTAAGAAAAAAGAAAAAGAAAAAAAACACTCATGATGATGTGATTGCGGTCCGATACAAGATGTTATAATACTTGCCTGGAACTGAATGAACCCAGACAATTAGCTACCTCGCATTGAATCCGCCCTGCCTAACAGGCAGGGCGCTACAAGGACCTCACAACAAAAAGCAAAAAACAAAAACAACATGTCCCATGGTCCTCACATACTAGCCTGATACGTTCCTCAAAGCACTGATGTAACTTTCACCTACGTGAGGGTCTTCCTGTCATCGGCGGATTCATTGTTCTTCGTTTTTTTTTTTTTCTTCTTCTCTTTTCTTTCTTTCATTTTTTTTTCGGCCTTCATTTCTGCCCCCAGCCTCCGCAATTTTTGGGATGAGTTTTCAATATTTCTGTTTGCCTTGGCAGTGTACTTATGGTTTAAGATTTTTGTGAAAGACTTATTTTGGTTGCATATGCGTCTGTTTGATTGTAATTTATAAGTACCGTCTAAATTTTTTTTTGATGCGTAATTGCTTTAGACGCTCGCCATGTGTTGGAGCTATAAGAGTTACTTCGATTTCTTTATTTTAGGATTAACTTTATTTCTCATATTTAGCTTTGAATAGATTTTGGGAAGAGACTTTCGATAAGAGAAATGTTGCTTAAATTTTTGCAAATTCAACGAGTAAGTCAAATTTTGTCTTAACAAATTTCAACTTTTGTTTGATTGATTTTTTTTTTTTTTTTAAGACAATTCTTGATTTATGCGTATTATCCTTGCGAAGGGGTCATGCTAATTTTTCTGTATCATTTCAGTTCTAACGGATATCCCGAGGGGCTTTGAATTTCATATATCTAACTTCGTAAAAATGTAATAACTTATTTTTGTAGGGTAAATGCTGCCCAAATTTTTATTAAATCAGGGAGTTAGACAAAATTTCACTTTGTGAAATAAAAAATATTTTTGAAAGTTATATATAACTTTGTACAAATTTTGAAAACACACTTATCTATGAGTGTAACCGAAATTTCTACAAACATAAAGAGAGTTGAATTTTGTCTTAGCAGAGTTTAGTATAAATTTGGGAAACCTACTTTTCTAAAGGGAGTGTCGCCCAAACTTTTTCTAAATCAAATAGTTAGAAATAATTTGACTTTGTAAAGTCAAAAGTCCTTCATTGATCTCGTATCTAGCTGAGTATAAATTATGAAAAAACAGTTTCCCTTAAGGAAGATGTTGTCGACGTTTTCCCTAGTCTTTTGATACCATTTAGAGATGAATTTAAACTCAATTTTGTAATAAGTTAGAGTGAGATTTTATACGAGGGTTAAATCTTCATACAAGTAAAAATTAGCTCTGGGAACTGGCATGTATTGTGTTGCAAATTTTCTTTGGTTACTTCGCTTCAAGATCTGGCTAGTTTCAACCAATCCTACAAAGTTCATCTTCTATTATCATTTGATAACAGGTCGGTTTTCGACTCAACTCTAACTCGTTTTTGCAGCTCAACCTAAGGTATGAGCCCCAGTGCTTTATTGTGTTTCTTGGGATTTTCACCTGGATTTCTTTTAATGGTCATTTTAAAGAACCGAGTGTCTTTTATGGAAATTTTGACAGTGGTTGGGGTTGTACATGTAAGGCAAGGTGTGAGTTTCCGAGAGTGGTAAAGTTGACCACATTAGTATCTAAAAATGTTGCGTTCTGCGGGTGTATATGTTTCATACATAATAGTGTTTGGAGCTTATGTACAAGTCATATCTTGAAGACGGTGAAAAGGTAACCATATGTCGCATGATTTATAAACCTGATGGCCTATCTTTTACCCTTTCTATTTTATCTCAAGTTGCGATAAATATGTGGGGTTGGGATGCGTGTTTGATTATTTACTAATTAACCTTGCTAATTTTACTTGTTAAGTGTTGTAGCTGGACGATAATGTTCTTGGCGGCTGTCAAAGTCAACCCCCTTGACCTTGTCCAAGGTCTCCGAAGATGGAGCCCCGTTCTCAGAGTCGGTAGCGTTCGGCTGCCACAAAGGGCCAAAGCCCGTCTACCACTCCTCCGCACAGGTTGTGGAAGAGGATAGGTTTCGCAACCGCATTCACGATTGTCTGGCGTAAAAAGATTAGCCTCTCAAGACGTCCGTCAACCGACACTTGACTGTCGAAAGCGACCCTCAAAATCACTGAGAACCGGATGGTTATGGGCACCAAATAGTACTGCGACTACTTGCATATTCATGCAAGGCTAGTCAATATAACAAGGCCTACGTCGCCGCGATATTTATTCAGAGTTTCGCATTCGACGCCCACTTATTTAATTATCAAAGGTTACGGATTGAATGTGAAAAAGAGACTAGGTGCGATTTACGTGTGAAACTTGGTTTTATCTTTGTGAAGTGTATCGCGTGGTTAGATGGGTCGTCTTAGTCAACCGACGTAGAGCGGCGCTTGGGAGATCAACCCCGTGAGCGTCGGTTCATGTACCGATTCGGTTAAGCCGTTCGACAGCGCATGCCCCCCTATTTTACAGCAAACGAGAAACACCCTTGACTGGGTCACCTCTGCAATTGCACTCGAGCAGCTTCCGCATGTGGTTCAATAGCTCGACAAGGATACACTTGTCTAACGATGGTGACATCACGTCGTAGGGGTTCGCGAGAGGTGTGGCTGGCCCACTCAGCCGGAGTGACGGAAAGCTCCACTGCGATATAAGTTCTGCAAAATCCAGCGTGACGCGGGCGGAAGGGTTCCCCCGCGGGATCGATGCGCTCAACACTGGGACTCAAGGTTAGACAGATAGAAAGCTCACCTACAAGTTAGACGACCATGAATGATTCCTGTCATGGGGCACCCGATTGGACAAAGATAAAAAAAAACACAGAATATGACAATGCCAAGCAGTATCGGGGTTGACTTCATGGGTGTTGTATGGCTTATAAAGGAAGCTGGGTCTATGGCTCCAAGTATTTGTTGCTCACTTCTGTATGTCACGGACTCAATGTATGAGGGACGTTGGTCCCAATTCCCAACACGTGTTGCTCCCTCAAATAAGGTCGGAGCCATCAACTCAGTGAGTGCTACTGCAGGCCTGGGCTCTTATCCCAGCAGGCAGAAGGAGCTGCTGGTGTATCATGCAGCCATAATGGGCTGGGAACCAGCAATTAAAAAAAAAAAAAAAAAAAAAAAGTTGCCTTCTCCTCATTGGGGGACAGCCATATATTTTGTTCTCACCTCACATATTTTTAAATGGCGTTCTGCCATGTCATGGAACATATCTTTTTTATCTTTCACTACCGACCTACCACTACTCCTCTAAGGGTATACAGGGGACCCCTGCAAGCATAGCTTTCTACCTCGCTTCGATGAAGGTAGGCGGCATGTTTGCCCTTTTGCCCCTGCAAGCATAGCTTTCTACCTCTCTTCGGTGACAGGAGGTTACCTGTCCCGGTGGAGAGAGGTAACGGCATGTTTGACCCTTTTCCCTAGCGTAACTTTTGGCTAGGGTCAAAACAAAACAAAAGTTAAAAACAAAAAGATTATAGCCCAACCCTTTAAACTATAAGCCCCATTTACACCCTTTTCTCCCCCAAGGTGAGACCACCAAATTCAAGTATAAGGCCAGATGTGGTCGCATCTTCGTGGGCACAGTATTACCCCACCATGAGCTTTCAGAGGGAAAACAAAAGGGAAACCTATGAGAATTGGATTTAACACCTGAATCAGGACATGTTTGTGGAGCTGCAGAAAATTATGACTTGAGGTGTTTTACTGCATCCCTGCACAAAACATCCAGATTCGGGAGCTCCTCGAGTCGTGCCCGTTAACTTGCCACAATTTTAGGAAACATACGGGCCACTATAGGAGCGCCCAAATTCATCCGACTACAAACGTTTCTACTCTTTTTTTTCCCGCGGCCGATAGCTGGGCCAAGTACTGGTGGTTTAAGCCCAGGTTGTTGTAGAGGCCGGATTCCAGGCATACGATGGTTGCAGTCATCAGTCAACCATTGGTTATCCTGACAATTGTGAGGTTACACCCACGGACAAGTACTCTCCTAGCTTACCCAAGGCTAGGCCGATCCCGGACGAGCCGGAGCGACTTATATCCCTACCTGGCCCAGGTTGAAGCAGAATTGGACGAGCCTTGTCGTGCGGGAACTTCGGACGTCAGGCTCAAGCATTCTTCTACTAGCCCCCTATAGTCAGCGGTTTTACCCAGACCGAGTAGCAGATATAGGAACCAGGGCTACGTAGGCTAGCACCCACAGACAAGTCCGAATTGTCCTAGCTTACCCAAGGCTGGGCAGATCCCAGACACCCCGGAGAGACGTATATCCCTACCCAGCCCTGGTCCTACCAGTTCCTACTGAAGCATGTACTAGACCCCCCTGACCCCCTCCCAGCCTGGTATTATAGCTGTATATATGTGCTGTGTATGTGCCCATAGGCTATGTGTATGCCCGTAGGCCATGTATGTGTGCCCTGAGGCTGTATGTGTCTGTAGGCTATGTATGTGCCCGTGGCTATGTGTGTATGTGGCCGTAAGCTGTGTGTGTGTAAGAGTTGTACAGTTCTGTATGATAGGCCTATCTGTGTTAGAAACCCCCCACCAAAGTTCCAAGCCAGACTCGAACCCATGTTCATCAGCATGTTACAACTGTGCTGTACAATGTGTGCTACAGTCTCAAATGATACCAAGGTGCGATATGCCAGACTAGGAAGATCATCAGAACAACCTCTGGCCAAGTCCTTAGGCAACCCACGCATAATCAAGACCCGAAATATAACAATCCTGGACTAAATCCCTTGGTGGTGCAGGCAGTGTCTGTAATCCTTACCATGAAACTACCCCCAAGGGATTAGTGTGTACAGCCGTGCGTTTGTGTACAGCCGTGCGTCAGTCGACACCCGCCGGTGTCTCTGCGCGAGGCCACAGGGCTACGAATCCACAACCTCAAACCACAATGTGCATTTCCAACCGGTGTTCTACCCACGGAGTGGGACCTCCACCCCGGTGACCCAGACACGTGGGTCCGGGCGGGCAGGGCCCGGGTACCAGGACCCAACGAATCCCGCTAGCTTGGGATCTGCCCAAATTTTTCCTTTATGAAAGTGCATATATACCCGTTTCAGTGTACCTTCCCTCTCCTCCTCCTTCTCCTCTGGCAATTTCTGTCAGAGGGCCATGGAAAAGACCGCCAAGCCAAAAAAGAAGCCTGACAAGCAAGGGAGACAGACAGGCAGAAATGCACAGGGCTTCACCGCACCACTCACCTGACCTACAGACAGGCAGAAAGTCATAAGGGCCTCACGGCGCTACTCACCTGAACTGCGATTCGGTTAGTGTGCCCTCACTGCACACGCTCACCTTGAAATGCAAACCCTTTCTCAACCTAATCCTAAGTAGGCAAAAAAGGGGAGTCGGTGAGCATTCACCGCGCTCCCCGTCTTCCACTTCCTAAGTAGGCGAAAGAGGGGCGTTGGTGAGCATTCACCACGCTCCCCGTCTCAGCGGCTTCCCAACCTGCAACGCCCTGAACCTGCCGAGCACTCAGCAAATTCGTGAATGAACCACAAACGCCAGATGGAATTGGAGTTTGCCTCTCACCTCCATGTACTGAACCTTGAGCCACTTTCGTAGATGTTCTCACGAAGTCAAGCAGTAGGCTGGTCAGTGTGCTGCTGCAGAGCACTCACCTACTGCACAGCAGTCCAGACATCAGCTGTGCGAGTTCACCCATTTGGAGTTTCCCCTCATGTAGTGAACCGTATGCCATTTTTGTACCAGTCTCACAAAGTCGAGCAGTGGGTCGGTGAGTGCACCACTGCAAAATACTCACCGTGACCTACTGCTGAGCAGACTCTCTCTCTCTCTCTCTCTTCTCTCTCTCTCTCTCTCTCTCTCTCTCTCTCTCTCTCTCTCTCTCTCTC
>BFEA01000126.1:2654068-2667366 GCA_003427395.1 Chara braunii
CACGCACGCAAGCACACACACACACAACCTCGGACACTCTCCACTGGCTTGACTACCGGCATGCCATCATGGTGTTTGAAACCCACACCATGGATTCCAGAAACCGCGTCACAGCTAGAATGATGGCCATGTGGTAGCACACCATTGGCCCACAGCCATAGGTTAGTGGCATTACATGTTGAGTCCCGCAAGTGCTGCGATGGACCTATCACCTCTTTATAACGCATGCGTCGAGCATATCAAGTGCTTCAATGGACCTATCACCTCTTTATTACTTTCATCCAACCCATGTGCCATTGCTGAGCGCTGGCAGACCCTGATCCTTCTGTGCAGCACATGTGTGAGGCTGTGTGTGCCATCACAGCAGCAAAGGCCCTCTTCCTAGGAGTGGCTGCACGAGAGGGTGGGGAGAATTCACAGAGAAACCCAACCCTACAGAGAAGGGGGCAAGAAAAAAAAAAGGTCATTAGTACCACACCGCCCACCCAACACATACTCATATTCACAACAGCGCAGCCGTGAAACTTCGCTTAGTACCACACCGCCCACCCAACACATACTCATATTCACAACAGCGCAGCCGTGAAACTTCGCAGTACTACCTCACCACACACAGTCTTAGGGTCTCCTGGCATGCACTAAACACCTTCCAGGAAAAAATGTGTCTGCTTCCGCCCTAATCCGAATTCATGCACCGCCAACGTGAAAACAGTGCAAGGAAACATCCTCACAATACTTACATTTGCCAACCAGGCTACCAGAGTGACCCGGGACCACTTGCCCGGCTGGGCCAGGAAACAAAACAAAAAAAAAAAACTTAGAAAAAAAAATCTTAATTTTTGTTTTGTAATTTGGTAAAGATTTTTTTTTTGTTTTATAAGGCTAATTCTTTAAGCCCAACCAATTCAATTACCTGTCAAATCTGGACAGGACGGCCTTTCAGGCCTTTTTTATTGTCATTATAGTATTACAGGGAACCCCGTAGCAGCCACATCCGTGCTCAAGCCTCCAACGAGGGAACATGCGGGAGCTGCACCCACCAGCAGGTGCGATACCTGCTACAGCAGGTGGGCGATACCGGCCAGGGGTCAGCCGGTAGCATCAGGACCTAGCTTCTTCGATGGGCCAGTCACTGTGCCTCCCCTCCGGTCCCGTCCCCCTATGAACATCAGCAGTCTCTGCTCAATGCCACTCAGGGGTACCAATGGCATATCTCTAGGTGGCGGGCGCCAAGCTTGCCCAGGAAGGTACACCCTGAGGCAAAAGTTGTTCAGTTTATTTTTCTGCATAACATAGTTTTTTCTGGACTTTTTTTCTTTTTTCTTTTTGCTGGGACCTTCCCTGGTCCTTGCATGGCTGGGCCGTCCGGGAAATCAGGGTGACCCGGGCCACCCAGCTGGAAGCCTAGTTTGCCAGCGATTCCTGTAAGGATCGCAAGGTATGTCCCGCAGGTGCCTTGCAGCATAAGGATGGATTTTTAAACCACCCGTTCAGCCGAAGGAGAGCACAGCTCGCACAGCTCTTACCCATATACACAGTACGAGCAATTCAGGCCTGGGCCGGTGGCGAATGCTGCAGACCACTTTGAAAAGGCAGAGTAGCAGGCTCGCAAGCCTTGGAAGGTACCTTCATTGACATTAGGCTCGTTTGAACTGCTGGTGGTTTAAGGACCAAGACATGTGGCTCCCCGTTTGCAGCTGTCAAACTGCCCACCTGCTGGAGACCTATTGAGCAACCTCGAGGTTTTATGCCGATGGGTCCCCCCCCCCCCTGGACACAGCCACTGGGATCACAGAAGCCTTGATTTCTACACCTCACTTTTCCAACATTATTATATCTATCTGAGGGCATACTGCTATTTCGGCCAGACATGAAGGGCATACTGCTATTTCGGCCAAACTTAAAGGCATACTGCTATTTCGGCCAGACTTGGATGCGTCTGACTATAGTCAGGTCTCGTGTCCAATAAAAAGAGCCCTGTGGTAGTGGCAGTACGCCCCATGGCAGGGTTTGAGCTCATGTTGTGTTTAACATTTAGTTGCATACGTTATCATCGTTATATGCATTAATACACCGTATTGAAGTAACCATAACCATCTATGAACTGCCATTAATATTTTTGTGTATGATATTCGCATTGCAATACAATGTATACAATATATAGGTATTTGTTTTTTGTTTTTTTTTATACACTATATAGGTATTTGTAATATAAGCCCCACCGCAATGAAGTAGCCTCTATGTCGTGCCGTCATGGTAAGTCGTTGCTATTCCATGAAGCATTTATGACTCGCGCGAGAAAAAGGAACCGGGCCACCGGCTGCTGTCAGTCAAAACAAATGCATAGAGGCCCACAGGGCAAGAGCTTCCGCACGGTACGGCCACCTGCTGCATAATTCTACTATCAGGGATATCCTGACACCGACCACAGGGGGTCATAAAAGCTGCAGCACACCTGTGGCACACCGAAGGGCAGGAGGTGTAAACCACCAGTACTTCCCAAGGTCGTGCCCGTTAAACCACCAGTACTTCCTTAGGGCGTGCCCGTTAAACCACCAGTACTTGGACCAGCTATCGGGAAAAAGACAAAAAAAAAGTAGAAACATTTCTAGTCGGATGAATTTGGGCGCTCCTGTAGTAGCCCGTACGTTTCCTAAAATTGTGTGTGGCGCATTAACGGGCACAACTACTGATGGAAACGTGCAGGCCAGTACAGGAGCACCCAATTTCTACTCTATCTTTTTTTCCACGGTCGATAGCTCGGCCAAGTACTGGTGGTTTAAGCCATCAAACATTGAATAGAAACGCTTATAATCGGATGAGTTTACGGATACGGACCTGTAGCGGCCGGCACGTTTCCTAAAATTAAGTTGTGGCTTGTTAACAGGCACAGCTTTAGCAAGTACTGGTGTTTTAGGGGCTCATGCCACCCTACTCACGGTCAGTTAAAAAGTCTAAAAGAAACGAAAAAGAAGGGGCCGCAGCCTTCGAAGTCGGTGAGGAAATTCGTACGCCACCGTCCCGTCATTGCAGGATATCTTGCGTGAGTGGCGGCGGCCTTTGTTGGGCGGTCTGCGAAATTGGACTGCTTTTCCAATTTCCCACGGACATGTCTGGGCCCGAACCCTGTGCCACCCGCATGCCCCACAAAGAAGTGAGCGAAATATGATAACCACAGACGAACCAGGCCCAGCAACGGACAAGAAATATTAAAATTAAAAATTAAAACACGCGATCTTTTCCGGAACAGGGTACAGGCCCGTTCCTTTTCCGGAAACAGCAAAACGGACCTCCTGACGTTCACTTCATGAATGCCACGTCCTAAACCGTTTTCACAGCCCTCCGTTCACATCGGAGCCCCCGGGGTTCAAGGAACACGGTGGGATATGCCAAAAATGGGTATTTTACTTACTGTAAGTAGGGTGGGATGAGGCCCTTGATAGCTCCATTATCGTTCAGCCATCCTGGTGGAATTCCTCTTTTGGCGGGTCGAGTTTTAGGATGTCGATGGCTCTCCATGCCTTGCTGATTCACCATCCATGGCAATGTCGACGACGTGGAAGCTCCTCCCAAACAAAGTTCCATGGGATGGATGAAGGGTGAATTAAATTAAGAGACTGCCAAACTCATTCAATCTGAAGGCCCTGGCAAAAGGCATGCAAGTGGGGCATTCAGGAGGTCGTGGGTTCAATCCCCATTGACCGTCTGGGGCACATTTGCTGCCAACCAACTGAGATAGTTGGCTTGCTCCCCCTTGTCGGCAGTCGTAGGGTCTTGGGCCGTCACAGACAACATATGTGTGGTCAGTGTGGAAGTGTTGGCCTTAGACACTGCTGTTAGTCTACAGGAGCCGGAAGTTGGGGAAGTCGATGGGAGGTGCAGCTACTGGTTTGCATTAGCCAGAACGCCCACCACCCACGGCCCCGCCCTACCCCCTGACCACCACCCACAGCCCCACCCTACGCCCTGACCACTGCCATCCCTTTACATTGTGAGAGGTAGATATGCTTGCAGGGATCCTCTGTACAAGTTTAGAGTACCGCTAGGTAGGTAGTGAAAGAATCTGAGAGAAGAATACAGCTTAGGCTCATACTCCACACCCCTAGTCTGCCAGTTTCCCCATTCGGCATTAGCATACAAGATAAGAATCAGAGACTAAGGGCCAGATCCCACTAGCCCCTATTGTTCATTTCTGACCATTGATCTTCGTAATCGAGGGTGAAAAATGAATAATCCAGAGTAGTGGGATCTGACCCTTAGAATATCTATCGCTTAGGTTCGTACTCCACACTCCTAGTCTGCCTGTTTCACCATTGGGCATTGGCGTAAAACATATTCAGACTCCATTCGAAAAACTCAACACTCCACCTACCGCTCTTTACTATGACATTCCCACTGACTCGCCAGACATGGGGAACAAAGTGCAAGTGACAGGGCCCACGTTTAACGGAATTCCTTGGCGACAGAGTAACGGCTCTTGTGCTTCTAAATTGAAGAACTACTTTCCAGGAGGACCCGGATCTTCGATCATACATTTCAAGAACACGATGTACATTTGATGGCTGCTACGATGTCAGTCTTTCGAAACTGACATAACACAAGCCATCGCAGGACTGCATGTTCTTTTCCAGGTACGCGTACCAACAGAGACAGACGACCACAATTAAGCTACCCCCTTCCGATGTCTGCGCCTCGTGTCCTGGTGCCTATCACTGCTGTTCGGTCCAAGTTGTCTGCCCTTTGGTAGGGTAATGGTCCTGAGTGCTGGTCACAGGTAGGATAGTGGGATAGGGGGTGCGCTAGGAGTATTGACGTGAGGATGGGATGGATGTGGTCTCATATTCCAGGACACCCATGGCCCACAGCTCCAGGTGCTCACTGTGCACTCAGTGACTGGCCTCTACAACTTCCGAGAAAAAAGGGGAAGGGGGGGGGGAAGGGGGCAGGAAGACTGTGGTGGGAAACACTACCATGCGACCAGCAGGCGAAGCTCAGTCCACCCCTGGCACTGTTAAACCACCAGCACCCAAGGGGTTCTTAGGCCCCCTCTGGGGAGGCTCTGACGCAACATGGACCCGTGCGGCACACCGATTCAGCCACCGCGTTAACAGCCTAAAAACATGGACGTACTGGCTACAGACCCAAGTTCAAATCCACATGCAACCACATAAAGAGAATACATCGGGCGGGTCTGTCTGTTCCAATGAGATACCTCAAAGATATCTCAAAAAAGACAATCTCCTTTTCTATTGCAGAAAAGGAGAGAACACAAACCATACCACTGTCCTTTATGGACATCCGTTACAGCTGGGGGACTCTGCAGAAGATGAGCAAGTAGCATAGCATATTAAGCCTGCGCAAGAGAGACAAAACACAGTATACAACAAAAACAAGAGAGACAACATCGATAAACCAGCGGTGAAACCCCAGTGTAAGACGGCAGCAGCAGACAGCATATATTCCCCTACGTGAGCCGCCAATTGATTGTCAGCCGTCCAGATGTGTCGATCCGGATCTGAACGACTGACAACCAAACAATTAGCTCCAAACTGGGCGTAACCAGCTGGTACCCTCCCACCGCCTTCACCCGGGGCTAGGTCCCACTTAATCGAATTAAGCAATATTGACCGTAGATAACAAAGATCAGCGGCCAAAATCTCTTAATCCGTGCAAGTGGGACCTTGCCCCCGAAGAGACGCGCTCGGTCATTATTCCTATATTTAGGCCTTTCGCTCTAGATGCAGCGATAACGAGCGGACGTTCTATTCGGGCGAAGACACCAGTACGACCCTCTGCACCACCAGAGATTCCCTCCAACAGTATCTTGCCACGTGGATCCTCCCCGCAGCAGACACAACCAGAGATAGCTCACCATTGGCCAGTCTCGGGCGGAGAAAGACATGCGAGAACAATCCATAGAGACGGCACAGGCGAGGAAGGGGTCCCTCACAAGGATCAAACACGTACATATCGAGAGACCGGACAGAAACACAACACAGACGCAAGGATCCATTCCCACGCAAAACCAGGACAGAAACACAACACAAACGCAAGGATCCATTCCCACGCAAAACCACCCAAAACCGAATCGCTTACCAAAGAGAAACCCAAAAGGAGCTGAGAGTGATTCCACTAACTGAAATCAAAAGGGTGACTACCTGCCAGCCATTTTCACGCACCAACAGTCAAAATCCCTGTGCGGACACAATCACAAGGGTGACTACCTGCCAGCCATTTTCACGCACCAACAGTCAAAATCCCTGTGCGGACACAATCACCACAGCCCACATGAAAGACGGCCACCCACTTAAAAAGAGCATTCAGACGATCACATCAATCACTCACACACAAGTTCGCGGGCACGTAAGACGCCATTTCCCCCCCCCACCCTCCCCTCGCACAATCCACCCCCCCATGCCTCCCCTCGCACAATCCAAACCGCATTCAGACGATCACATCAATCACTCACACACAAGTTCGCGGACACGTAAGACGCCATTTCCCTGCGAATTCTCGATACATACAAAGGCCCACCATCCCCTCGGACTATCCACCCCCCCTGCCTCCGGTAGCACAATCCACCCCCCCCCTCCTCTGCCTCCCCTCGCACAATCCAAACCGCAGTACATTTTGCTCAACATTGCGAAGAAGAACATATTCCCAAAACAGAAAAAAAGAGGATTCCCGGAGACGGTACGAGTCGACTGAAGGCAAGGGATACTTTTCCCGCCAAAATTTTCCGTATACTCGAAACATGACGCAAGCGCGGTAAAAAACGAAAATGCAAGAGTCCACGGCCCAAAACAAATTGTAAAAAGGCCCACGGGGCAAAAGAGCCTCAGAAAGAACGCAAATTCAGAGACCTGTCTCACGGGTACACACTACTTTACAACCAGAACCTTTCTGGTAGGGAGCAGCGGCAGCCGGAGCGAGCATGACAAACTCCTCCGTCAACGGAAAAAGAGGAGGCAAAACCATTCATCCCAAGTTTACACGCTCCGCTGATCCGCATCCACAGCGCATCAATCCCACATATCCACTCCATCCACACCTAAGCACTATCCCTGCCCAATCAATCCATGGCGCACCGATCAACACCCTTACTTGCCCTCCCGTCCTCAGCCATTTGTCGTTGCTACCCTCCCTTTCTTGCACTCCTGTCCTCAGCCATTTGTCTTTGGTAGCCTTCCTCGCACCCCTCTACAGCATTTGTCTTTGCTACCCTTCCTTGCACCCCTCTACGCCATTCGTCTTTGCTACCCTTCCTTGCACCCCTCTCCTCGGCCAGTTGTCGTTGCTCGACGCTTCTCCGTTCGTCTTCCGAATGGATGCTGCCAGCCGCGACGGCACCACTTAAGACAACCATAAAAACCGAGCACGCACAGCAGACACACAACGACCTCTGTAGAGGAGAAGAAGAAAGGCTCGCCGTTAGCATACCTTATATCTGACCGGAAGAGTCGGGCGGGTTCCCTGTCAGACACGCGATCGATCGTAGCGCGCTGGAAGAACACACAATCTGTCTGCAAGGAAGGTCAGTTCGCTGTAATATACGGCGGACGTTACAGAAAGCAGCAGCGGGAAAACCCATGATCTCTACGCAAAACGTCTCGCCGTCGAATATCGACACATAACGACCTTCGCGCCTTACGCTCAGGGAAAGACTGCTAAAGAGGAAAAAAAGAGCTTCTCTTACATAGTAGTCGCTCATTCTTCTTTGTTTCTTCGTTAGCGGCTCGTTCCTCGTTTTGTGTTTCTTCCAGAAGGCTGACCCTCATTTTATCGGGAAGCATCCACAGCGAGACGTACACAACAACAATGGACAGTTAGACACGGACGGCGGAATGCAGTCGGTAAGAATAGCACGGCGGCTACTACAGAAGATGACAAAGAAGATCCTATACCCATCAGCTGCAATTTCACACTTCGTATTGGCCATGACGTGTACCCACGATCTGTTAGAATTAGAGCACGACTGCTGAGAGTCAGTCCTATAGTGGTTTTTCGCGCTCTTATTGCTGCATGCCTGACTTACTACACGAGAGATTCCATCCATCACTTGATAGTGATATCACAGACCAACGCTCGCCGCTGCAGCTTGTGGCCGCCTTTCCCCGCCAAAATTTCCATACATTCTCCACAACCAAGTCATACCACTTTCTGCCCCTGCTAAAAGTACAACACCACCACCCTTGCACATAAGCATTTCATTCGCCAACGAACGTCCCGTTCCCGGCCCCTTCCCCCCCCCTCCCCCCCCCCTCCTTTCGTTCACCCTGCTAACTACCAGTAGGATTGGGGGCAAGTGGAAAAAAAGGAGACCAAACACAGGATACGGATGCGATGAATGGCTTCTACTTAAGTCAGGAGCAAGATACGAACTTGCTATCGACCATACGAGTGTTTTCCCATCACTTTTTTGCCACATTTACAGAGGACACCAAGAGAAGGAGAGAAGAGGAGATGTATATAGACTACATAGACAGCGATCAGATCACTTACCACATTTACACTGTAGACCAAAAAGGAGAGAAAAAGACTACAGCTGCTGCCGCGGAGTCTGAAGCTCCCATGCATCCCCTGACCCACCATCACCACTATCGACAGCAACGGAATATGCTACAAATCCATGCACGAGAGACAGAGAGAGGTCAGCGAAAGACGAATGGGACAGACTAGCAAACACAGCCATCGCGTTGCTTCTTGACTAATTGCTTTTCCTTGTACGTGACACAGAGACAGAGGGAGAGGAAGAAATCGAGAGATTCAAGGACACCGAGAGAAAGAGAGATGTTCCCTTTCCTTCATTTATGCTTTTTTTTCCCGCGACTGTCACAGAGAAGCGGTGGAGGAGAGAAAGAGAGCGAGCCACAGAGAGAGAGAGAGAGAGAGAGAGAGAGAGAGAGAGAGAGAGAGAGAGAGCCACACAGAGAGAGAGAGAGAGGAGCCGTAGACGAATCCTCCCCCTTGTTCTTGTGCCCGTCGTTCTACTCAGGCACCGGGGCCGCGGGAGCGAACCCCACGCGAGAGTTGCCAAAGTCGTAGACGCTGTGATAGACACCCAGGAAGATATCTCCGAGGATCCAGATGGGTCCACGTGGAGGCGGGATATCAAACCCGGTAAATCCACTGACACATTGTTCCGCTGATCCCTGCTTTATCCGAAGAACATACTGCTGAGGGAGGAGCTGGAAATCTTTACCGGAGATCCTGAATGTGACAGGTGGCAGACTGTCGATCTGTTTACAATCGATCACCGATTCCCCATGCGGACTGGGCAGGTGCGCGCACAACTTGTCGAGAGCTTGGAGAATCTGTGCCTTGGAATTGTTCTGCTTCACTTGCGTCTCTATCCAGAACACGAATATCTGACAGAACTTGCACATTCCCTCGTCATCGTCTTGAAGATCAGTCACAGACTTTCCCATCCGATCTATGACTTGCTGAATTACCATCCTGTCGTGTTCACGCGCCACCGTGCCGCCGCCGCCGCCGCCAACACCGCCGCCACGGCTCCCGCACAGCCCGAGGTTATGGCACACCTCCTTCGGATCAGCCTCCGCTTCTAACACGTCGATGATCAGGGGCGCGTACTGATGAACCAACGTCTTGCACTGCTCACTAATGACGCCCGAGGCGCCGATCGCAGCGTTGATCTCGGCAATGACCGCGGTAGGACCGGCGAGAAGAGAAGTCCCAGTGTCAGCGATCGCCGAACAGCCCCCAAGTCCACAGAAGCCCGCCAGGGCACTCCCAGCCTGCCCGGCGCCGACAAACACGTCGTCCAGCTTGAATTGCCAATACCCTTTCACGGTGACATTCGCCCACGTGTGCTCACCCGTGAAGTGCTTCTGGTCTACGCCTCCCAACACCATCTCTCCACCCACCTTCCCAGAGGTGTCCCGATTAAGCCAGAAGGAGAACACAGGTTCCGGCACAAGCCGCTGGTCCACGATGTTGTACCACAACGGGGTCACGTGGCCCGCGGCTATTTCCTGGAACCCTAGCCCCAAGATACCGTCGAATTTGGCAAGAAGAAATGTCACCCCCGGTTCCCTAGTCGCCTCCGCAAACACCTGCTTCTTTACGGTTATCGTCCCAATCCGGACGTCATCCTTGCTCGAGAAGCCCACCATCGCTCCCGTA
Source organism: Chara braunii (assembly GCA_003427395.1). NCBI lineage: Eukaryota > Viridiplantae > Streptophyta > Charophyceae > Charales > Characeae > Chara > Chara braunii. The sequence goes on from BFEA01000126.1 coordinate 2,664,215, forward strand.
CCGTAGTGGATGCTGATGGACTTGCCGTCCGCCTCGTACGTGCTTGATCTGCCCGAGTCGTACCGCCTGTGAAGAAGGCAAGACAGCGTGAAATGGCACTTCTTCGAAGGCACCCACAGATTGGAGCTACCTGTGTCCATAATCACTCGGAAACTCTGCGGCGGCGTCCCGATCCCGATCTCGCCGAAGTACTGCGCGTCGAGGTAGTTATTCAGAGCCACGTAATCGGGTTCTTCCCCATCGCCAACGGCGGCGACGCCCTCGCCATTGCCATCCTTCGCTGCCGCCCTCAGCCGATCGAAGAGACCGCCGTCTCCGCTCTCCGGCCGCCGCCATCGCTTCCCTTCTTCGCCTTCCCCTTCCTCGTCTTCGTTATCCTTCTCCGTGGTGGTCGTCTTCTTCATCGTTGCTCTCCCATCGTCGTGGAAGATAAGCCTCGCCCGCAAGCGGACGGCGTCTCGAACGCCGGCCAAGTTCACGGGTCTTTTGTGGAGAACCACCCGTGGGAGGGAGGCTGCTCCGCCATCGACGCCACTGGCGTCACCTTCTTGATCATCTGTAAGCGACGCCGAGTCCGACATCGATGAGGAGGAGAACGAGGAGGATGAGAGGTCATCGTCGTCAAGCGATACTACCGAAACCACCTCCTCCTCGAAGCTCGTCCACGAGGAGAAGCCATCATCGCCTTGCACCCACCTTCCTCCATATGCATACCTCAAAGGTCCTGCTTCGTTTTCGACAACCGAGAGGCCTTGCAAGGCTCCCCCCACAACGACCGTGAGCCCCAGAAAACACACAAGAAGCGCCACGTGGCGCTCGCACTTCTTCGCCATAGCTCAACACAATCGATATCGATACAGCTACCTCACCCCTGTTCTCATCGACGCCTGTTCTCACCCGGCGTTTTCAGTCGCGCCTTCAGCCCTTTTAAGTCCTGCCCCCTGCGACGACAACAAAGTTCCTGGGATGGCGCAGACGCCGGTGCTACCGGGTTCGGGGCGCGCCTTTTCATTGCATTATCCATGAAAATCCTGGCCCTGCCAGAGTCCACGCCACCCCTCTGGAGACGGGCGGCCGGGGGGCTAAAGGCTATACTCACACCGGGACTTTTCAGTACTGTAGACGTAACTGCAGTCCGATACATCCAGGTCTGGCGGTCGGATACATAGAAGAAAGATAGACACAGTGCGAGTACGCCCTGAGTCCCACTAGCGGGAGTCTAGACTTGGTATATCGAGTTCGCACCGGTTCCTCTCATCGGACTGAACATCCACGGCCATGTACAGCTGATTAGCCCAGCGGGTAGAGTACCGGTTGGAAAATGCGCATTGTGGTCTGAGGTTGTGGGTTCAACACCCTACGGCCTCGCGCTGGGACACCTGCGGCCGTTGGGATTGATTCAGGGTAAGGGTCTGATCCCTGTAGTCGCGAAAAAAGCACAACAAAGATGTCAGTGGCCATGGCGGGGCGAAAAAGAGAAACTGGATCCCACGAGGGCGACTTCTTCGGTGGTTGCCCTGGACCCGTGGCGGTTTGCCCTGGACCCGCGGCGGTTCTTTGTGGGCTGTTGCAGAGGGCGGACGTTTTCGCCAACAGAAATGCCACACAACAGTGTGGTCCACTGATATTCCTGATGCTGCAAACAACAAACGAGAAAAAAAAAGAGAAAAAAAAATGCTCCCTCTTTTTTGCTGCGGAGAAGCCCTCATGGTCTACAGAAAAATTGTAGTAACTACGCTTGCCCCCTTCGCGGACGTGCTGCCATGACACACCCAAACGAGAGTGAGGCAACGTATTTTGGCTGCCACGAACGAGAGTGAGGCAACATATTTCGGCTGCCGCGACGACGTCGGAAAGTGGTGGGATCTGAAAACTACACTGTAACTGGGCTGTAGTGTAGTGGTGGGATCAGACCCTAAGGATTGCACATACTGCCTGCACCATCTGAGGGATTCAATCCAGAATTGTTGTATGTCGGGGCTTGATTATGCGGGAGGTTGCCTAAGGGTGGGCCATAGCTTGTTCTGATGATCCCCCCGGTTTGGCATATTGTACATTGGTACCATTTGAAACTGTAGAACATATGGTTGAGGATGACTGTTATACAATGATGAACGGTTGGGATACACAGAACAGCATGATTTCTGCACAATATATACAGTCTAGGGATACACATACGGACTATGCTTACAGATACATGGGATATATTTCTACACACAAGATATGGGCTGAAAAAGAAGCCCGAACATATGGTTGAGGATGACTGTTATACAATGATGAACCCGGGTTGGGAAACACAGAACAGCATAATTTCTACACACAATTTATACAGTCTAGGGATACACAAAACAAAATAATTTCTACACACGAAACGAAAAAAAGGGAGTCCGGGAGGTTGGCGCATTAGCGCCCCGAACCCGTTGTCGGCGCGAATACCCTTACAACGGTATCCGCCCTGGTTTTTGCAATCGACAGAATGTAAGTTTGGTTCAAAAGTTAAGCATAGCACGCGAGGCGCGACTGTGTCTGCGGATTACGTTGACTGGGTGGCTGACTAAAGTACAGAGTGTGTGGGCGCGCGGATATGAGGTGCGCGTGATCTTTTTATTTGTTGATGATTGAAGAGTCAGCGTCGGCCAATTTTTATCTTTGATTAAACTAGGATTATAAAAAGATGTCTCTGGACTAGTACGCTTGTCTGTGAATTGCGCGTACATGTGGAGAACGGTTGTGACGCGCCAGCTTCCGGACCTGCGCTATCTTCCGCCCTCCCCCCCTCCCCCCCTCCCACCCCTCTCTTCGTCGAATTTTGTTAACAGCCCGACGAGGCCTTTTTTTGTATTTTCATGAATGTAATATGCAGGACCTTCGGATCGATTTTTGGAATTTCGTCTTTTGCAAATTTGGGAATTACGCGCGCCTTAGCGAGCACGCTAGGAAATTGGATCGACGGTTAGGAATTCCGGAATGGGCGGAATCTGACGTGTCATTTCTTGCGCATGAATGCCATCAATTTTGTCTTGGAAAGCTTTGGGAATTTTCGTAGGAATTTGAATAGGCCCAACCCCCCTCCACGCGCCTCCCTTCCGCCCACCTCCACAGTCGCGGGGTTTGAGACTTACCTTGGCCAGTTTTTTTTTTTTTTTTTTTTT
>BFEA01000126.1:2667416-2679422 GCA_003427395.1 Chara braunii
TGTGTGTGTGTGTGTGTGTGTGTGTGTGTGTGTGTGTGTGTGTGTGTGTGTGTGTGTGTGTGTGTGTGTGTGTGTTGCACATAGTCACATGCTTTTCTAGGTCTCAACCAGTGGTTTAGAAAGCTCCTCCTAAATTAGAATTTAATGAGTGAAACCATTATCTTCAAAACGAGCCAAAAGGAAAAATCATTGCAAGCATCATTCTTGCGATGGCATTATATTCATCTCTGGTTTCTTCGTCTTGATAACCAGATAAGCATTGGGTTTGAGTGTGGCGGATGGCAATAGTTTTTCAGGGTGGGGGAGATGTTTGAGGGTGCACGTCTTAAGAGAAGGTTAAAAAGCAAGGGGGGATATCTAATGGACAGAGAGACAAAGAACATGGAAGGTTAACAAGAAGTAGAACAAGGAGGTAGAGGAGTGGCGAGAAAAACATGAGCCGGTGAACCATTTAAATCTCTCTTCGAATGGGGCAGAGGGCTCGTAGTACCTACCACACTTCGCACCTACCAACAAAGGGGAAGGAGCCTAAATTGACGGACTTGGACCACGAACCCAAGCACGTGGCATACTTGAGAGTTAAGGACACTTCTTCGTGTGTTGTATGCTTGATGAATGGGACTAAGCAAGGCGCTAGCCAGACTTCAGAGGCCTCTGGTTTGACATATCACTGAAAGATAGGGAACAACGGATATGGCAAAGTTTGCACAAAGATGGTTGTTTTCCATAAACCACAAGGATATAGTTACTATATATCTAATTTTTGGTGCAATTGCTGGAGTAATGGGCACATGCTTCTCTGTACTAATTCGCATGGAATTATCACAACCTGGAATTTTTTTTTTTTTTTTTGGAAATCGTCAACTTCATACTGTGTTAATAACATCTCACACTTTCTTAATTTGTGTGTCGCTGTGCTAGATGTTTGCAACCACACCACTGCACGTATCCACCCGTAATTGGCCACTGAACTCGGCCACTGAACTCGGCCAACGACCTACGAAATGAAATGTGTTGATTTTCTTTGTATCATTCTGACCTTTAGCGGATGGCCCCAATGACTTGGACGCGGAAGAAAAAACAAGTCACAAGTAATTCAGGAATTTTGCTCACCTTATCCCACTTGGGTTTGGACTCAGATCTGCGCTTCAGTAGTTCAAGGGAGTATCACCAGTACTGGACCCGCATCCCAGAACGGGACACAAATAGGAAAATAAGATCATAAGTAATAAATAATAAGAATAATAAAAGAAAAACAAGAAGAAACAGAGGGAAATGCTAGTACTCGTTTGGTCCTGGCCGTCGGGCTCGTGTTCGGGAGCGGCAGCAAAACCGAGGATAGTCCTACAGAACCCTCAACCCCTCAATTTTTTCAATCATACCCGATCGCTCCGACGTTTCTTATTTGGCTTTGATCCCCATACTTTCTTTGTGAAAATTCAATGTCATAACCAATAGAGTTAGGCCCAAGTTTGAACTTTGTAGTTTCAGAACACTATATAAAGGTTCCTAGACCATAACCGGGTCCGCCAAAGCCTACCAATTCATTGCACGGTCGTCGGTCTCCGATGTTGCGCGTGCGAGGTTGAGAAACCACATCTTCGTTATTGGCACATCAAGTGTTTTCGGGAAGGACCGCCTAGGAGCCCGAGGCCGGACTCGTGGCTTAAGGGATGGCTTACAGGACTGCACGACCAAACAGTCGAGTAGACGGCGGGGCGTCAACCTTTGAGTGGGTCAGGCAGGCTGAGCCTGCCTAAGTCAGAGCGGGGGATCTACTGGGTGCAACTGTTCAAATAGAAGAGTCGTTGTTATAGCTTCGGTAATAGGAGCTAGCCTAGTAGATATTTCATCAGACTTTCAGTTGTAGAAGCTGGGATCGAACCGGATGACGCCCTACTGGTGTAAGCGCCTTTTGCAGGAGCAGCCCATAGGGCTTGGACTATTAGGCGCAACCAATTTCAGCCATGCCATCGACGAAATCATGTGGCAGGAATCTGCCATGTGGATCAGCATGACCAGTACACAAAGATGACATACATAAATCGAAAAACGATCCTTTTTTTTTTTTTTTTTTTTATCCATATGGATTCGAACTCAGGTCAACATTTTGACGGTTCGTGGATGCCTCCACGACCACGGAAAGCCAACGGGGAAAAAAAACAGACACACACACACACATTAAATTAAAGCTGCCAGATGGCGGATGCTGAAGTTGCGAGGCACTTCTGCCCAAAAGGGATAACGTGCTGCCTGTTTTCATGGGCAACACTACAAGCGAGTTTTTTTTGTTTTCCTTTTTTTTTGTTGATTCTACGGATAAATTGTTTGTAGATTTCTTTGTTTAGATTTGTTTTTCTTCTTTTTTTCATTTTTTCCATTTTTAAGATTCCTCCGGGTCGTTTCTGTTGCTATTTGTCGTAGTCTGCACCGATTCGTTTCGATGAACGGGTTGCAGTAGGGAGTAAGGAAACGGATAACCGTTTTCATTTTATTTCATAAATTTTTGTTTTTTTTTCTTTGGATACTTTTTAATTTTAATTTTTAGATTTTATTCTATATTTTTTTCTCTTTCTTTCTTTTAAAATCCTCCAACAGGGCTTTCTTAACAGCAACCTGTTATAGCGCCTGAATTTGGTGCTCGGGCCGCGTACAGGCCCAGGGGTAAGAAAACCCTGTTGAGCTCGGGCCGCGTACAGGCCCAGGGGTAAGAAAGCCCTGTTGAGCTCGGGCCGCGTACAGGCCCAGGGGTAAGAAAGCCCTGTTGAGCTTGACTCTAGTTCAACTCTGTGAAATGATTGAGGGGATGCTCCAGTTTATTTCAAAAACAAGCAGCAACCTGTTATAGGAGAACCTAGCGCCTGAATTTGGTGCTCGGGCCGCGTACAGGCCTAAGAAAGCCCTGTTGAGCTTGACTCTAGTTCAACTCTGTGAAATGATTGAGGGGATGGGGTGTCTGTTAGTTTTGAACGGCAAGCTGCCCCCTGTTGAGGAAAAACGAGGGGGTTAGAGAAAAAAAAAGAAGCGAGACGGCCACGTATGTGGTCGCGGTTGTGGCTAGGTGAGTGTGTGTATGTGTGTGTGTGTGCGTGTGTGTGCGTGTGTGTGCGTGTGTGTGGGTGTGTGGGTGTGTGTGTGTGTGTGTGTGTGTGTGTGTGTGTGTGTGCCTCTATTCATTTTTTGAACAGACTGCAGTTTGGCTGGGTACAACCATTCCCGGAAGCATGTGGCCTGTAGGGAAGGTCAGATGCTTCTGGGATTGGAAGACTTTGATTCTCCTAGGGGAACATCAAGGTCTATGAACCTTGATCGTGGTTTCAGATCAAGGGCCTAGACCAACTCTGAATATTTGACTGTGGGTCAAGTTGCTGCCCACAGTCCTCAATTGGCTATAAAAGCCAACAGCCCCCACACTTGCCTCACAGTTATGAGGTTGTGATGTTGCTCATTTGCACTTCAAGCACATATTGAGCTCCATCACACTATGAGGGACGATGTTGCTGGTGGAGGTCTGCAAGTAAGTAGAGAGAGAGAGTAAAGCAGCCATAGCCAGAGGTTGGGAGCTCACTGCCCCACCCCTGCACTGGTGCTACGGCCGAAAGGCTGCGTTAGGGTCTGATTGTGCTATAAGTGACAGCGTGAAGGAAGGTGTTGTTCGGTTGACGGGGTTGTGACAGTTGCTTTTAGTGTGAGGGGAGGTGTTGTCCACTTGGCAACGCGCTAATAGTTCCATACTGGAGGGGGACCATGCTGCACATATTCCTCGGCATCAACAATGTTTTGAGGGGAGGTGAGGCCGAAATTGTATGGTGGAGTGAGGTTTTGTGAAGTTAAGCGGCAATGCTACCAAATTTGTATGGTATAGTGATTTTTTTGTGTGCGACTAAGTGTGGTGCCGCTGAGCGACAGTAGTGACAGTTCGGTGGCGCGGCAGCAGTAATACGATTGTTGAAACTTTGCCGTGCTTGCAGTTTGCACACAGGGCCAACATCTTTTTTGGGGGGGGACACGAGTGCAAGTAGGCACTACCTTAGTGGAGGGGTCAAGCCATAAGAAGCAGTGCCCTTAGGGAAAAGTGAAAACTAGTGGGATTGACAATGTAAGAATATGCTAATTTGAGAAAAGGTCAACGATGATTAGTCGGGACGACAATTGGCCTATATGATTAGCAGTATGTCGGATCTAAGATTTGACATAGGTTATTTTCAACTTGGATTGTTTTCCACATGTCTACGACACTCGCAATTATTGTTTTTTTTTCCAAGTAAGGAGGCCGTGACGAGCTACGTAGCGGAAACCGAGAGGCGCAAAATAGGGTTCAACTGAGTCAAGCGTATGGTTTTCGACTCGGCCGAAGTATTTTCGCAAGGGGGAGAACTAAGAGTGGACCGCCACTTGGCAAGAAATCCGTCACGAACCTACCTCTTACTTACCTCGACATCGGCACAAGTCTTTGAGGTTAGTTTTAGTCGAGCTCAAAGGCTCGGGCGGTATGATCTCCATGTCATTTATGGGTTCAAGGACGACGAGCTATGGCCACACCTTGACCTTGAAATCCGATGAATTTATCTTGGGTTTATGTTACAGTACCACGCTCGCGTGGGGCCATTTCAAAACATTGAGTTTTTCAAACGGATCCAGATTAATCGCTTCGAGCAGGCGGACAATCAGGTGTACGAGAGAACGGTGTACCGGAATGAAGTTTCGAATCTTCAGTAACTCATCGATGCTTAATGTGGACCGTTTTTTTGTGGGCAGATGGTCGGCGATCGACATGATTTTACCTAGGTGAGATATTTGTTGGTGCGTGTCACTATGGACAAGGAGTTGATAAGGCGAGCGGAGCAACTTCTATTGGTTCGTGATGACACGCCGATTCCTTGAATTGGGTTTATTGGCTTGCTAAGAAATGGACAATAAATTTTTCCGAACTCGCGAGCGGACCTCGTGCCAATGTGGCTCATTTTCCAAATGAATTTTATGAATATACTTTGTTTTTCCACCGCACAAGTAACCTCCAATACCTTTCTCAAGGCATTGTGAGTGTTAAGATTACCTCATCCGATGACCATTGTGGCATCATCCGGATTAGGGACACTATGGCGGGAAACCTTTTTTGAATGCGTCAACCTTTTTGGGTCATAATATTGAGGTTGTCTTCTCGGATGACCTCCCTCTATGGCTCGCAAATGGTTCCAGTTGTGTGAGGGACTCGCGTTACTACTTTGATATCTAATGACGAGGAGTTTGTATGACTCGACCAGATCGAGGGTAAGACCGCGACTAGATATGTTCTTACGGACTTCGTTTCTTAATAAGGTTGTCTAGGGGACCACATCGGATTGTCCCTATGTCTGAGTCGTCGTTATGTTACCTGGCTCGACAAGATAATAAAATATATATATATATATATATATATATATATATTTTATAGATAAGGCGAAGTGATAATAATTGTGTAAAAGGTTTTTTTTTTAATTCAATAAATAAAGGTTACGTTGTAAAATTGTAGGTCATATACCTTTTCTTCCTAAGAGTCTTCGAAAAAGCCGAAAAGTTTTTCATAGTGAATTGAAAATGTTCTTAATCTTAAAAATTAATCCAAATTTTTTGCATATCGTATTTAGAGAAACCAACCGGATGGATAGTATCCCGGTTACCCCGATAATGGGATTATCATGCTTTGGCATTGAGGGGTACTCGAGCACAAAGAACACGAATCCCTCGTGAAACTTTGTCAATGTGATAGAGAGTAATTGTCACATTTTGTGGCGAAGCATTGCGATGGTATATGAGAATTATCCGAATGAGAATTTTTCACAGATGTGCAACACTTCAAGTAATGCACTTGATCAAGAATCATCCGCAAAGCATTCTGTCATCCAGGAAGACTAGAAGTGTATGGAGACGGGTGTTTGCGTGCCTAATTTTAGGTTAGCGGTAGGGTGGAATGAATGATTTTGGCTACACATCATCAAGTAAAAATTGAGGCAGTCTGACTACCTTGTCGACTGCATCGAAGTGGTTATCATAACTAAGTCTTTTGTTGACAAATTAATATAGTATTTTACTTAAAAAACTTAACCAAGATGGTTAAATTTTATCTTAGTTTTTTTTATATTCAAATACTGTCGGCGGTCGGTTCTCTCAGCATTTATTTGAGCACGGCAACTTATTTTTCTTTGAGTTGACCGTCTAAGAGGCTAGGATTGTTTGTGGTTCCATGTTTCGTTGAGACCGTCCTAGTCGATCGGCGTGTGTTTGATACTTAGGAGATCAACACCATAAGAGACGGACGACATTCGGGTTCACTTGGCGTTGAACTACTCGTACTTATACCGCAACGAATCGAGCAAATGCCCTTGGCTGATCAACCTCTGTGACTTCATATAAAAGCTTTCGCACGTAGATCAGTAGCTCGGTAGGGATACGCCTCTAAGGGTGGTGACAGCCCTTTAGGGAAGGTAAGTTATGCCCCGCGGAAACTATCCTGTCGTAGCGGACCGCATGAAGTATGTCTGGTACACCCGGTTAGAGCGACAAAGGGACGACGCCGGCGGTTCGCAGGATTACTTACTCGTCGTCCCCAAGTTGTCTCTCATGCTTTGGGTTTTGTTTAACTCCTGTGTGATATGGTCGGGAGGGCTTTCGCCTTTTGCGAAAAGGCGAGAGCCGATGCGCTCGACAACGCGACCCGCCATCAACCACGATTAAGTCTGTCTTCATTGGTTCAGCATAAATAAAACTTTTGAAAGGTTGCACCCTTGCCTCAATTATCGTTAAATACGGGGCTTATGTGACCTGTAAAAATACGACCAAATACCCTTGTAAGGGTATTTCGTCCGACAACGCCCGCCAATGCAACTGCAACAACCATTGTGTCACAAAGTAATGCTACAACTGCAAACAATATGACGACTTTGCATGAGAGTGCTTGTACCTGAAGCAGCCTTAAGCACCACCAACTGCAGATCCTGTCACTGCTAATCAAGGACGAATGGTTGTCCTTCTAGATGGAGACGAGGGCTAAGGACTCCTCGCTCTACAGGCCCCTCCCACTGATCAAATGGCTTCAACGTTGGGTGTGTCTTACGACGCCACAATCACCGTCGATCCAGCCAAGTATCTTCATTTGGCAGGATTGATAGGTGTCATCAGACCAACTGAGAAAAATGAAGATCGTAAGTGGGTGACACGTGATTCGAAACCAGGGCTGCAGTTCAAAACAAGGGATTTTGATGGTATTACAAATACTGAAAAAGTTAGACATACGTGTCTTTATACCTGTTGGTCATCTCCTCATGATATCCGAACAAATGATAAGTTGTTGCAACATTATTAAAAAAAAAACAGAAATGATTTACCTATCAACATGTCTTGTAAATTTTAAAGTGGAAGGAAGAATTGAAGGAGTCTACTGTTGGGCCATGTGCTGCCCCCGTCCCTTCTTCGCGGACCCGCCTGCTGGGCAATCTGACGAGGTAAGTGTCCCTGATGTTGCGCACATGGCCACAGATTCTTTTGTTGAAAAATATTATTATATCACAGTGAGACTTGTTTTGTGAAATAGTGTTAAATGTCATTGAGAGGTCTGGCGAAAGTCATTTGGTGCATTAATCTATACAGGGTCATCAATTGTAGGACTCTCACTAGATGTAGTTAGAAAGATGACAAAATTCAACTTGCTTATGCCTCTCTCTGGTAAAGATAACTATGTTTTTGCGGCTGAAGAGACAATGATTATAATTGGGGTATTGAAAACGTGGCAATGAAGGTTGGGCGAGTACACATGCTGGTCAATGCCCCGGTGATTGATTTACGCTTGTACAATGTGTTCTTGGGATTATCCTGACAAATGGAAGTAGGCGCACGTATGCATTTCAATTATTGCTTATTAATACTCACAAACACTAGAGCGAAGCTACTTATAGTTTCACTTCGCGTGTCCATGCAAGCTGCCACGAAAAAGAAAACGATAAAAAAAGTTGAAAAAACGTTGTGGACCGACATGTTATTGGCCAAACTGTCGGAAAACTGTGAGCTTGCTGAGAGTAGTGATTTTTTATTTTTTTTTGTAACACACCCCGTCAGTGCTAGTGGTGTTGATAAGAGCAGACACCGCTAGCACTTGAGGGGGGGCTCCATCTATTGGTGGGAGTGACATCTGCTGGAAAACGGGTCCAACATCCCTTACATCGACAGTATGCGAAGCATATCAGAAAAGAGGTGCGGGATATTCCTGCCAGCATTGATTATCCTGGGGTATAGGGGATTAAATGAGCATGATGTTGGGAAGGGGGGGAACCTCTTCACCCTGAACCTGGTGCCAGATATCTGCTATCACACCCTGGTTCCTCCGCCTTCTATGGATGCTACTTGCCTACTCATACCACCCCACTGCATGTCTACCATGGTCCGCTGATGGGGGGGAAAGGCGTCAGGAAAGTCCGAGGGAGGCCACAACGGAATTATTGGATCCACCATTGTCCAATCTCTGAAGCAGATATGTTCATCTCTCTTGATCGTCTCTTGATTACCATCGTCAATACCTTCGTTACCTTCCTGGGTGCAGTTGCTATCCCACTTGATGAAGGCGATCCGACCTTCGTTCTCACTGCCCAGCCAGTCCCTTGAAAATTGTTGGATTTTCTGTTTTATGTCTTTTTGTGTTTGGAACAGATCCAGTTGACTTTTAACTTTCTGCAATTGTGCCATAACGTCCTGGTGTACATATTGTTTGACCATGTCCGTCATTTCCTCCCCAGCTATGCGGAACCCTTTTATGGCATGTATGCAGCGTCTCCTCCATATGGCCCACATGACGACTCTCCTCCCTATCTTAAACATGCTGTTTTCGAAAGAACCGTCTTCCATGTTTCGCATAGGATCGCCTTCCAGTCCCATGGCCAAGTAGAGCCGGTACCCAGTAGATTCCAGATTCTGTCCCACCATCGCCATGTAAGGACAACCCCGCGGACACTGCAAGAAAATGTGTTCAATTGTTTCCGAGATCTTGCGGGAGGGGAACGCCATGTGACACGACTTACACCATGAGCGCACTAGGCCTTTCTATTCCAGATATGTATTTTTTATCGACAAGTCATTGGTGGGGAGACAACGGTGTTCTGTCTGAGAGTAGTGATCTGGATAAACCTTACCCTAAGAGTAGTGATGTCGAGTCTCTTCCTTATGAGGAAGAGTATGACAAAGCAGATTATGCCGAGTTAGTGGACCATTGGCCAACGGAAAAAGAGTGGGGCGATCTTGTTAGACTGTTAATGCACAAACCGCATGGAGAATACAAGATGCGCCTCAACACTGCTCATTCCTTCCGATTAGAGATCGTAAGCACAAAGCCAAACCCACCTCGCCAGCCATCTTTTTACACTCTCATGGAAACTTTTGTCCCTCACGCCTCCTATAGGGGTGAGCCCATCTTGCAGATTTTCAATATGGCTGATCTTTTGGAACGCCCTCGTACCTTGTATGAGGTGACGCTTTCTCTCAAAGAAAGGTATCAACAAATGCCAAAGTATGTCGATCTTTCTGTTTCTTTCCCTCGCCCTCTGCTCACCGATGCAATAATAATATGACTAATTTAAAGAAGAGGCAAACGCACACATTCAGTAACAATGGGGTGATAAAAATTGATCTCACGATCTTTGACGTTTCCCGATCCGTCGTAATTTCAACGCACGTCCATAAAAAGATATGGAAACTCTTGTGGGATGTCTTGCATCAGTACGCCATCGTTCGAAGTGTGCATGATTATGATATTGGGTTAACTAACGTGATTGAACATGAAATACTTACGGGCAGCCATCCACCGATTAGTTGCACTCCTTGTCGATATTCCCGCACTCAGCGACTTGCCACTTTCCAGAGGATCAAGGAGTTTGAAGTTAATGAGTGGATCGGGCCCGTGGTTGGTCCGTGGTCTCTCCCCGCCTAGGAAAACTGTTTGTATCGATTATCGAAAATTGAATAATGTCACAGTGAAAGATGTGTATCCCCTTCCCCGGATTGATGAACTATTGGATGTTCTTGAACATCCTCAATTTTTCAGTAAGTTTGATATTTGTCATGACTTCCAATCACATTCTCGTCCGTAAGAAGGATCCTCCAAAGACTACCTTCGCTTTGTTTGCAGGGACATGGCAATGGATTTGATTGGCATCTGCAATGCCCCAGTTACATTTCAGTGCACGATGAGAGATAACTTCCATAACTTCCTATGAAAAACGAACGCTAGCACAAAGCATTATTAGCTACTATACGAGTGTGGACATGGATGATATTGTGGTATATTCATGCTCGTATGAGGGTCATGTGCAACATATTGAGTGCATGTCACACGCACTGAAGGATATCACGTTCAAGGTTACTCTCGACAAGTGTCAATTCTTTCTCATAAAGATTTCATTTATGAGTCACATCGACTACATGGTTCATCAAAGGAAATACACTCAGAGAATAATTGGAGATACCACAAGTGAATACCATATAACCTAAAAAGGGATTGATATCAGATCCCATAAAGATTGTGGCGGCATGGGATGCGCTGGTACCTTCGTCCCTCGTGCAAAATTGCACGTTTCTGGGACTATCACCTTGATACCGGAGGTTTATGAAGGGGTTCGCGGCTATTGCAAAACCTCTCGCGAATCTTCTGAAAAAAGATCAACAGTTGATCTGGACCCCACAATGCAATAAGGCGTTCCAAAAATTGAAGGCTGCTATGATATCGACCCTTAATTTGATGAAGCCGGACTCAGAGAAGTTGTTCATTCTTATTATGGACTGACAGTCCGAAGCCATATCGCATTTTGGCCCACGTGGGATCAGATGGACTATAACATGTGGTGGAATACGCCTTGAAGACAGTCCCAGCATGCAAGAGGCACTATTCGGCCCCGGGAATGCTTTGAGGCCCGATGGGGTATCAACAACTTTCGTATGTATTTGTATGGCCGAAAGTCCACGCTCGTTACCGACCACGAACCTTTGTTGGCAGGCTAAAAATATTTGGGTATGATGGTCCGAAGGGCGACGACTTTGCAGAGCATGGACTTTGACATTTGGCACCGAAAACACGAGAAGCACAGAAACGTCGACGAATTGACACGTTTGCAACGACCGTCCAAGATGCCATCGAGCGAGGAAGTGACGTGGAGCGATCCGTAGCAGGAGAACGACCCTGGATACAGGGAAACGGAAATCCTCAAGAACGGCCAGTATCCTACTTAGGAAGCTTGAGCCATGGCTAACCCCTCTTCTCCCTCCTCTGCCTTCCCTACCTCTTATGAACTCTCATGCCCCTCTCTATTTGCCAATCTTCCCGATAAATTATGTTTCTTCTGCATGTGTATCTCATGTGTCAATAACGTCGATATCTATCCCTTCGAGACTGGTTTCGCTGACTGGGTAGACTGTGCCAAATGCGTCAATCCTGCTCATGGGGCTTGTGTTCGCCGTTGGACGGACAGCAAGGCCTGGGAATGCCCGTTCCGAGTACGACGAAAAATACCTACGCACAGATGTATGGACAGATACAATTTTACCATTGAAACTAACTGGGAAATCACTGGAGGCTTGCTCGAAGGAAGACAAATGTCATGTCACTGAGTGATCTAGAATTACCCATAGAGGGATGGCCATCTGCAAAAGCATAAGACGAACGGATCAGGATTCTGGTCGACGGCACCCCACCGTTTGCATCAGTATGATTAGACCAGATCTGCAAAGCCAATTAGTAATCTGACAGTCGTGTCACTCAATGTGCTGCATGCGCTGTGCATGCTCTGCCTGTGTTATAATGTGTATGCTCTGGATTGCTGACGCCGCCTGCAGGTATGTCCTACCAACCTCCCGCATCTGCACTGTACAATTTTGTTTGCTGAACTTTGCTTCCGCCTTCCATCAAATTTTAATTTTGTTTGTTTTTTGGTAGTTTGTGTGTGTGTGTGTGTGTGTGTGTGTGTGTGTGTGTGTGTGTGTGTGTGTGTG
>BFEA01000126.1:2699051-2704051 GCA_003427395.1 Chara braunii
GCCACAGGTAAGTAACACTGGCCTCCGCCAGTCTCTCTCCCACTCTACGATCTACCACCTACCAGCGCCCAGCGCTGAAGACTACAGCTACAGCTATGGCGCCCAGCGCCGAAGACTACAGCTAGCGCTAACACCTACTGCCTAGCGCTGAAGACTACTGCAGCGCTCCTCCTGAGTGCTGCGGCCGAAATCCTGAAGACTACCACCGCCTACTGACACTACCTACCTGTGAAGTGCATGGGAACTTCCTATGTACTACGGGTGTGCCTCCTGAGCCTGCCGAAGGGAGGCAGGGGCTGCCGCTGCAGCTCCTGCTCAAACTCGTGAGGAACAGGCTATTTCTGGCCTGTTCCGCATCCCTGTTTACGTGCCTGAGTCTTAGGGGCAGGTCGAAACAATGAGGGCCTGAAAATGGCCCTCCGTTTCAGGCTGAAAACTCTGGGTCTGAAAAGACCCAGAAATAGGCTGAAACGGGGTAGGGCCTGCAGGCCCTCGTTTTTCACCATCCAGGCTGAAACGAACGGGGCCTGTAAGCCCTAAGTTTTAGGCTTTTAGGCTGAATGTCCGGGACGGGCCCTGCAGGGCCCGTGTGGTTATGCAGTATGCCACAGTGTGCCTGGTTTTGTCTTCGGTCCCTGTATAAGTTATGATTGCAATCGAACCCATTCCTCAGTTTCCCATAGGTAGCGTAGGTACATACATACCTGGATGTGTTCTACACCATCCTCGTCCTTGTACACCTTATGTCTCACTCTCTGCCGTGCTGCTCGGTTTGTGCTCTCGTCTCCATAACCGGTTATCGGAGTGCCAAGCCGCGAAGTGACCTGCATGTTCCAATGCGAAGAAAAACATCCATGAAACCCACCGAATTTCCGGTTTCTGGCTTCACCTTGTCGGTACACAAGCTACTGTAGTTCATTCACACATCCACATACACGTCAACCACTATAGCGACCGATGCCAACCAACGCCGGCAGCCTCGTTACGCAGCAGGGTGAGCCGTCGGAACGACGCGTCAGCTTTACTCAGTTTACTTAACCGGCTATCGCTTGATTTCCTGGATTTCACTTCCAAGTTCAAAGTTCAAACCCTTCATCATCATCATCATCATCATGATCATCATCATCATCATCATCATCATCGTCATCGTCATTCAAGATGATGCAACCACGCTTTATAGAGATGAGATATTGATCCGATGATTATCCGTGCTTTGGTGTTGCGGGATACCTGCACACATTCTTCTTTCTCTTCTTTTTCTTATTTATACTTCTTGGTACGTACTCTTTTAACTACTCTCCCCCGGACACGTTCACATGCTTATTACAATCAATCAGACAGGAGTTGAACTCTGGTCTGACTAATCCGTAAATGCAAAGAGCATCAACCAGGTCCGGTCTATAGCAATAAAATTGGTTAACAGCAAATTGCAAACAAATATAGTAATAAAAATTATAAAATTACTAAGAGCTTTCTCTCTTTTTTTTTTTTCTCAAGATTGATTGAAACAATTACCCAGTCCATGAGGCATCCCCCTTGCCCAAAAAATAGAAACAAAGCCGCAGTCCGCCGGAAATTTAAAATTTCCCCTCATTCACTTCAAATGCGAGGATCTGGGTCCTAGGCAGGCCTAAGGGGCCCTGTTGCAAATGTGCCCGCCCTAAGTGAAGGCGGGCCTAACAAATCACGAGAGGCCCTCAGCTGTCAATTTCGTATTTGGGGTCCAGGCAGTTGTGACGCGCCAGTTGGTTGAGGGAAACACAGGCTGAGCAGCAAAGACATTCCACGGCCTTCCCCCCAGGCTTTTCCGAAAACGCTGGCCCTGGGAGAGAATCGCAGCCTCATACACAGACAGTTGGGAGACCCAACGGAACAAGGCCCAGTGGCTGCAACAGAGGCGCAGCCTCCCGGGCCTACCGGAAGCTTCTGTGCCGAGGCCCAGGCCAGCCAGGCCTTGAAGGCAGGCAGGCCCTTTCCATATAGGAAAGAGCTCGCGGCCTGGAGAGGCATTCAGCACTTGCATGCTGGCGGCAGCGCTGCTGGAGCGGACACTCGTAGGCTGCTGCTGGCGCTGAGAGGCAAGGTGCTAGCGTGTGTGGTCGTGCAAGGAGCAGGGCGCTGCTGAGGGCAGCGCCATAGCCCAGCCTCCATAGCTGGATGGGCTTGGACTACACTGAGGCGCAGGGGTGGCCTTCGGGTGTACAGAGGGAAGACGTGGGTGCAAGAAGAGGGAGAGAGAGAAGGATGATGATGATGATGATGATGATGATGATGATGATGATGATGATGTGAGGGCACATACCTGGTATTGGCGATAGTCTGCATTGGGCGACATCTTCAAGTACTTCGGGGGCTGCTGACGTCAACAGTTGCATTGTCAATTAGTAGGCAGATTGTAGCTGTGTAGGAACTTGGAAGTAGGCTGTTCGCCGAGCGCCAAGTAGGGAGAAGGTCCTGGACTCTTGTGTTGGTGGTGGCGATAGCAAGCTCTCATTGAGATTGGTTTTCAGTGTTACGATTCTCCATTGGTGTCATATTGGTGCAATGCTGCTTTCTGGATACTGTGATACTTTCTGGCTTTCAATGTGATTGTGCGATCTGGTTATTGTCATCTCGCTTCTGCTCATTTTCCTTGCACAGAGTTCAAATCTGTGTAGCACGCGAAACATGTTCGAAGCTTTTCCGAATGCCCAAACATGTTCTCGGGTGTTCGGCCGAACGCCTCCCGAACGTGTTCGGTCGAACATTTTTTTTTTATGATAAAAAAAAAGTCCTTTTTTTTAGGTTTTTGATTTTTAACTCGAGTTTGGTTACAAATTTGAAATTTGAGACTTTTTAAAAATATATATTTGTATGTTCACGTTCGGAGGGTTTCCGTGCTCGTTCGCGTTCGGTCGCCAACGTTCCGGTTCGGTCACCGGACGCGAACACAATGCTACACAGGTTCAAATCACTTTCATGTTTTCACACTTCTTTTACTCCGCTCGATGCCAAGGAAGTTTCCTTTTTTTCCCGCTCTTTTTGCAACACAAGTGGGTAAGCTCCTGACACATTACTGTATTTGTTTCTGATCACAATTTGAACTCATGATTTGTTGGTTCACCGACAGCAACATGCATACCATTCAGGCACAAGGCTGAGGTCGAAATAAATTTTCGTAATTAATTGCCACCTCCTCTTGGAATTGAGAGCGAATAAAGAGTTGGGAGGAAAAAAGGTTTTAAGGAACAAAATGAAAAAGGAAAGAGTGTGTCCCTCGAGACATCCATCAAAATTGGAGCAATACAGAGAAGATTAGCATGGGCCCTGCCTGCGCAAGGATGGCACGCATTAACCGAGAGACCAAGCACGCACACCAAGAACCCAACCAGACCAAAAAGGAAAGAGTTGGTTCACGAACAGGCCAAGAACCATGCCAAGAAGCAGACAAAGGACCAGGCCAGGAACCAGACCAAGCACGCACACCAAGAACCGAACCAGACCAGTGACCAGAACCAGAACCAGTCAGACCAAAGCACAATCAAGAACCAGACCAAGAACCAGACCAAGAACCAGGCCAGAAACCAGACAAATGACCCCACCCCGAGAACCTGAACCAGGCCAACGCAAAATCAAGAACCAGACCAAGAACAGGCCAAGAACCAGATCAGAACCGGACCAGAACCCGACCAACGCAAAGCCAACAACCAGACAAGGAAAATCAGTCCCAAAGCCAAAAGAACAGACCAAGAACCAAACAAGGTCCAGACCACAGGACGGTTCAAAGAACAGAAGACAGACTTGGGAAGATAACCAGAAGAGCACTGGGCACAACATAGAACGCCACCGGTGGGAATAATGAATCTGATGTGCGTTCTTCAGCCCAGATAGGTTCACGAGAACCGAAGGGGAAAAAAAAAAAAAAACAAAAAAAAAAAACGGAGAAACAAAAAGGAAGGGGGTTGCTCCGGGGGTTGGAGGGGAGGGACTGAAGTATGCGCAAAATGACTCACTGAACTCCGTGCATGACATTTCGTACCTTGACATCGTTCTTAACTCTGTTGAGGGCCTTCCCAAATACCTTGTACCTGATCCGTCCGACAAGAAGAGTGACCGAATCAGCTCACAAACATCAAGTCCCAATGTCCTGTGCTGCGGCAGAAGGGGCGGGGATGTGGCGTGGCAAACATTTTAAGATCACAATGAGGGCTGTCAGGACACGCGCATTAGGGGGGATTGGAAAATCCACAGGGAAATAAACAAACAAAAAAAAAAGCCAGCAAAATTTTTGTTCTCGGCGTCGTGTTTCCCAGGCAATTAGAGAATGGAGGAGAGAACACAGCCCAAAAAACACTCTCTTTTTCACCGTTCCACTTCTACTTTTCTGGGAACATGCATGCTCCATTTGTGGCATGAGTGTGTGTTGTGTCATATTTGCTACACACTCGAAAACAGCATGACTGTGCCGAACAGACTGTTTTGTTGGACTTTCACCGACTCGTCAGGAGGTTGAAGCCGGACAGTCTGCCCACGATGCATTTGACTGATGATGGATAAAGGACTTGCCACATCGCCCAGAGTTAGCGATACCCATCCCTCAGAGAGAAAAGTGGTGGACTTTTCTCACACCAACCCTGCAATCCTAGCAGACTGTGTGTGTTTTAAATTTCCACCACGACAGCCCCAATTCCACCCAGATGGGTCGATTCGAGTTGAGACAGCCCAACAATTAAACAATTTCACCTCTTTAGCAAGCAACAGGAATCATGATAGAACCATTCCAAACTGCGCTGCCGAGGTTTCTTTGGGGCAACAGCTCCTCTTTTACTATGCCTCGTGCGTACAAGGCTGGCCACGTTGATTGTGGTCAAGCGGCAGCTGTCCACATCCCCGTGATAGGATACTACCTTCAGCTCCTTGAACATTTGATAGAGAGCGACTTCCCCACTGAGCAAAACATGCCAGCGGCAGTCGAGTCCTCTCCAGAGTGCACGAGATAGTCATGTATCATACGGCTCTCT
>BFEA01000126.1:2706551-2711964 GCA_003427395.1 Chara braunii
CGGTTCTCCCCTTTCTTCCCATTGTAGTTCAACGGCATCTTCATCTTCGCCTTTTCTCTCTCCTTTGCCTTCTCAGGCTCAATAATGGGACCTGTGGGGGCTTTCCTGGACCTCTCTGGAGCTGGTGGATTGTAATCTTTCTTCTCTTTCTTATTTCCCATGGCAGGCGTCCCCAGTCAGGTTCTCCTCTTTCTCTCTGCGCTTTCTTTTCTTCTTTCTTCTCTGTTCTCCTGGGTTCCTTCGACTTCCAAAAAAAAAATATTTTGAAGGCTCGAAAAAAACAAACCCCCTTGACAAGATTTGCCAATGTGGCGGCTACCTCTTCTCTGCTCTGCTCTCCTATTTCTTCTTTCCCCTGCATAGATTTCTCTATGATTTGCTTCAGTGCTGGCCATATACACAAAATGATGTTCCCAAGGACGGATGTCGGAGCTCCTTCTGTTTTTTCCCGCTTTAAACCACCAGTACCCCGCCCAGCCAAATCTGTCTCTCTTCCTCGAGTCAAGGCAGGCTTGGGCAGAGGTCCAGTATACGCTCAGTCGAGGCTCGGTAGAGCCTCGGCCCTCATACGGCTGCTCGCTCGTTTCGAAAACGAAAACGAAAACGAAAACGAAAACGAAAACGAAAACGAAAATGAAAACGAAAACGAAAACAAAAACGAAAACGAAAACGAAAGGGCACGACCAGAGAAGCCAACGAAGGTACAAGTACCGGTCGCCCGCTGTACGTTTGCTTCTCACCATCTGGCATCCCCATACGACACAAAGTGGTTCACTACCGGTAGCTTGCCAAAAAAGAGGTTCGGACGAGTGCCCCGTAAGGTACTGGTGGCTTAAAACTTTCTCTCATTTCTTCCCGGCTCTGTTTTTCTTCTTGTTTCCTCTCTAGGAGATCCTCTTTCCTTTCCTTTTCGTCTCTCCAATGTCTGCTCAAGCTGCTCAATGTTTGTATATGTCAGGGGTCTCCACTTTCTGTTCCTGGTTTTTCTGACCTGCAGCAATCATTTTCAAAACCAGGGGCTACAGGTTTTGTCCGCTCCAGGCCCGCAAGGTTCTTAAGAACAGCCACTTCCTCCCGGCTGGATGAAATGAAGGTCAGAAAAAACAGGAACAGAAAGTGGTTGTAAATGATTGCTGAAGGTCAGAAAAAACAGGAACAGAACGAGGTTCAGCTGGTGGCTACTATGACTTGCACACCTGTCACAGCACTAATCATTTTCCGCTCCAACGCTCTATAAGATCAATGTGGCTGTAAAGAGTCTGACCTGCATCTGCATCAGGACCTGCTGTGTGGAAGGTCCCGTTCTTTTTTTTCCGTTCCGGTCGCAATCTGGCCTCTAGCTTTGAGTTCATCTTCTTCAGCAGCGAAGCGTTTGAAAAGTGTAAGGGGAAGAAAAACTGGACAATGAATGTTGCATACCGTATAGGTGCAGACCAGAACAAGAACCGACCTTTCAATACAAAGTATAAGATAGCACAGCGGAAGACTTAGATACCAGTGATCCGAACAATCAATGTTGTAATGCAGCCCTGAACATACATCATCATCATCGTTTCATAGTGTGAATGGGTCTGGCGCTTCACACAGGAAGACAGCGCCAGCCCAGAACATGCACAGACGAGGAGGAAGGGGATAGACGAAGAGGAGGGGGAAGATGGGAATGTCGTCAACACCAAGTCTTCGGCACAAGCCCAAATAGTCCCTCGTCGAACTGTCTGAATCCCAAATGTCACGTCTGGATCCAATGTCGTCAAGTCTCAAGTCACAACTCTGTCTCTCTCTGTCGTGGTCTGAGAAGTCAGGTGGCGAGAGGGTGAGAAGAGAAGGTGGACTTAGAAGAGGAAGAAGAAGAACTCTCTCTCTCTCTGTGTCCAGTACTAACCTGTGAAGTTGGCGCCTTGATGCAGGTACCACGAAGATGGAGCTGGAGCGATGGCCCCACAGGTAAGTAACACTGGCCTCCGCCAGTCTCTCCCACTCTGCGATCTACTACCTACCAGCGCCCAGCGCTGAAGACTACAGCTACAGCGCCCAGCGCCGAAGACTACAGCTAGCGCTACCACTACTGCCTAGCGCTGAAGACTACTGCAGCGCTCCTCCTGAGTGCTGCGGCCGAATCCTGAAGACTACCTCTGCCTACCGACCTCTTCCTGCAGGGCGGGCCAGTCCTTTATAGTGCTGGCCCGTGCAGGAGGCTGGCCGTGCCAATGCCTCCCTGGCCTAGACCCTGCGGAAGCTTCCAGGCAAGAGCCTGGAAGTTCCCTGAAGTTTCCCTGTAGGGAAACAGGCTGGGGCCTGTAGGCCCTGTCAGAAGGAAGCTTCCAGGCAAGAGCCTGGAAGTTTCCCTGTAGGGAAACAGGCTGGGGCCTGTAGGCCCTGTCAGAAGGAAGCTTCCAGGCAAGAGCCTGGAAGTTTCCCTGTAGGAAAACAGGCTGNTTTCCCTGTAGGGAAACAGGCTGGGGCCTGTAGGCCCTGTCAGAAGGAAGCTTCCAGGCAAGAGCCTGGAAGTTTCCCTGTAGGAAAACAGGCTGGAGGTCCGGGACGGGCCCTGCAGGGCCCGTGTGGCTGCACAGTATGCCACACCCCCCCCTCCTTGAAAGACCGAGCTTACCTACGAGGGCGAAGCTGTCTGTCTGAGGGAGGGACCACAGTCCGGGTGGGAGGGGCAGGTCGTGGAGGTCCCTTGGCTAACCTCTGTCGCTCGTAATGAGCGTAGATCAGCGGTGCAGACGCTTTCAAATCTGCTCCTGAAATCCACCGAGTGTCGTCGGGATCGCATGCTCTGAATGTAACTTTGTACTGGCGCGGCTTGCTGCCATACTTGCGATCTGAGATGACGCGGTCAACCTCCTGATGACCATCCATAGAAGGAGGGTCCTGCGATCGTCGGCCCGGGAAGTCATCGCTCTTAGCTGGTGTATATGTTGCCAGCTTTGACGCATGAAAGACTGGATGGACCGTCAGATGCTCAGGAATGTCGATCACAAATGAAGGGCCATYGGGCTCATCGCCCGCAGCTGATGTCACTGTCCATGGTCCAAACCACTTAGGGAGYAGTTTGCGTGAGACATCCTGTTCCAACGCAAACTCTTCCGAGGAGACCCAAACTCGATCTCCGACGCGGATGGGACATGGTACGCGGCGCCTGTTGGCTTGCTGCTGCATGCGGACTTGAGCCTTTTGCATGTTTGTGCGGGCTTGAGCCAGCAATTCCCTGTACTTCCGGACGGAAGCGGGAGAGCAAGCGGCGTCAATGTCGGCTGGTCGAGGGAGGAGAAGATCAGCGAAGATACGGCCTTTCCGTCCACCGTGGTGCAACTCGAATGGAGTCACACCGATCGCCGGATGCACCGAAGTGTTGTAGGGGAACTCGATGTCGGGGAGGCGGTCAACCCAATCCTTCTGGTCCGGACGGACGAGCGTACGAAGCATCATTTGAGCGGTCGTGTGCCCGCTCCGTTTGCCCGTCTGTTTGTGGATGCCGAGCCGAACTGGGTTTCATCGTCGTGCCGGACTCCTGCATGAGAGAGGTCCAAAAAGTCGACATAAAACGAGTGTCGCGGTCGCTGACTATGTCCTCAGGTACGCCGTGGCCACAAATCCAACCGGTGTGCAAGAGGCGTGCCAGCTCGGGAGCCGTGGAGTAGTACTTGCAAGGAAGAAAACGTGCGTACTTGCTCAATCGGTCCACAACCGTGAGGATGCCGTCGTGCCCGAGCCGGTCKCGAGGAAACGGACCGGTGACATCCATGGCAATGGAGATACCGGGTTCCCGGGGGATAGGCATCGGGCGTAACTCGCCATAGGGATTGCGGTTGCGAGGTTTGCTGCGTCGGCAAACTTCGCAAGAATCGCAATACCGCATGACATCGGAAATGAGGTCACGCCATCGGAATCGTTGTCGAAGCCGTGCAATCGTGCGATTGACTCCGAAATGGCCGGCGAGTCGCGAATCATGATACTCGCCGAGAAGGCGAGTCCGAAGACGGCGGTCGCGTGGGACACACAGTAAGTCCTTGCCTCTCGAGTGGAGGAGCAAGTACCCGTCGGCAATGCGATAGTGGCTGGC
Organism: Chara braunii; assembly: GCA_003427395.1. Taxonomy (NCBI): domain Eukaryota; kingdom Viridiplantae; phylum Streptophyta; class Charophyceae; order Charales; family Characeae; genus Chara; species Chara braunii. Next base: position 2,710,621 of record BFEA01000126.1, read on the forward strand.
CGGCGGGTGATCCGAAGATAGCTGCGCATACAACGTAGCAAACTCTGGGTCAGACTGATAGCCCCTGATGAAGTGTCACTGGAGGTCCTCGTCGAACGCGAAGGCGTGATGCGTCATAGCGCAAAGATCAGGTCGTCGCGAAAGTGCATCTGCTGCGCCATTGGAGAGGCCGTCAACGTGTTTCGGTGTGAAGTCAAACTGGTCGATGAAGTACATCCACCGTCCAATCGTGCTGCTCACCGTGTCCTGCGTCTTGTAGTAGGTCAATGGGTTATTGTCCGTGACCCATGTGAACCTACGACGCCCAAGAAGGAAGTGTCGCCATCGCTTGAGAGCCATGACGAACGCAAGCAGCTCCTTCTTCCTTGCATCATCCAGAGAATTGATGGGAGGCACTTTGTGGCTGAAATACTCCAGAGGGTGCCAATCCTCGCCGTCGTGCTGCTCCAAGACTGCCCCAATGCCGTAACCGGAAGCGTCAGTCATCACTCTCGTAAGCAGAGTGGGGTCGTAGATGCTAAGGACGGGTGCCATGAGCATGGCCGTCTTGAGTGCTTGGAAAGCCTGGCGCGCGTCGTCATCGAATACGAATGGCACCTTTGGCGATTGTAGTCTCGTCAGAGGTGCGGCAATCCTTGAGTATCCGGTGATGAAACGCTGATAATAGCCTGCCAACCCCATGAATGAACGAATGTCCGTGGTGTTGGTGGGCTCGGGCCATACACGGATGGCCTCGATCTTGTCCGCAAGCGAACGGATGCCTTGCAGCGTCACATAGTGTCCCAAGTACTCCAGCTCCTGCTGTGCGAACTCGCACTTGTCGCGGTTTGCTTTGTACTTGGCCTGTCGTAGCCGCTCCAAAACGGTGCGCADGTGTTCCACATGCTCGTCCAGACTCCGGCTGTAAACCAGAATGTCGTCGAGGTAGATAAGTACGAAACGATCCAGCATGTGTCGGAACTCCGTCGTTATAGCCGATTGGAAAGTGGTTGGGGCATTCGTAAGGCCAAATGGCATGACCAGCCATTTGAAATGCCCATACCGTGTCTTGAACGCGGTCTTGTAGCGATCCTCCTTGCGAATCTCGAGTTGGTGGTACCCTGACTTGAGATCCAACTTAGAGAAGAACTGGGCGCCGCCCAATCGCTCGAGAAGGTCGTCGATGCGTGGGAGAGGGCCGGCGTTCCTGATCGTTTGCGCGTTGAGCTTGCGATAATCGATGCACAACCGCAGGTCCTTGTTCTTCTTTCGGACGAAGAGGACAGGAGCACCGTATGGCGATGAGCTAGGCCGAATCCAACCTTTCTCTAGAAGATCGTCAAGTTGTGCACGGAGCACACTTAA
>BFEA01000126.1:2766594-2778257 GCA_003427395.1 Chara braunii
CCCCCCCCCCCCCCTCCTTTTGCAGCCGCCCTCCCTTCCCCAACTCCACCCCCCCAAGCAACGACTGCAGCACTCACATTGTCCAAGTCCCAGCCAGGCCAGACGAATGAGTGCAGTGACTATGACGACGAAGCCACAGCCGAGAGCCCAGTTCAGCTATTCATGAATGGGATGGTGACAGACACAGCGGAGCAGAGTGATATTGGACGGGGATGGTGAGGAGGCATAGATATTAAAACAGTCCAAGAAAGACTCAGGCTAGTTAATCCTCAGCGCATGCACGTCAGACCACAATTCTCCCTACTCCCTCCTCAGTTAGTTCCTCCACCCCCATTCAGTGATGCGGGTAAGAGGCCCCTTGCTCTCATATCAGAGTTGTGATGTATCTGTGCAAGGAATATGAGTGGGAATGATATACAGAAAGCCAAGTTGCAAAATCACATAGATGTCCAAGTAGTCGTGTACAAGCAGAGAGCACAAATGCACCGAGAATCCATCCAAATAAGAGCAATACAATGACGTCATGAGCCAATGTTCAAGCCCTCAGGCCACACAAACACAGTATCCAAAGTCGCTCCTCTCTGTCTGGCGCCCAGCGCCCAGCCTACACTACTCGACTATCCTACCTACATCAGCATTCTCGCAACAGGCTCACTTCGACTCTTGAAGACCAATGTACATGACGTCAACACCATAGCTGACCTCTCTCATGTACCAGGTACGTATCTCGTCTCCCCTCATCAGACCGTGTCCACCCACACACGCCTCCTTCCTGAAGACCACCGATCGCCCTCTTACCCCCTAGCGCCCTGCAGCCTGGCTATGGCAGCTAGCGCTCTGCTGCCCAGCAGCGCCCCTCTTCTCCTCACACGCGCCCGCACGCGCTCTGGCCTCAGCGCAGCAGCGTGACCGCATTGCCTGCGTGGGCCAGAATGCCAGACCCTGGCTGCCTTCCTTCCTATATGGAAGTGGCAGCCTCTGCTTGGCTGTGTGTGGCCTGGCTGGGAAGGTTCCAGTAGCTTCCGGTCGGGCCCCAGTCTGTGCGCCAGTTGGGCACGGCCTGAGTATGCGGACTTGGGCCGTTTGCTGCATTTGCACAGGACCTGGGGTATGCACATCGACAGTGCTGCTTTTGCGTAGGCCTGTAGCCACTTCGTGATGTATCGGCCCTGCATTGTGTGTATGTGCCCAGGTGCAACTGCCACGGCCGGGGCCAAACTGCATGGCGCAGCTTAGGGAGGCTCACGCGTCCACTCAACCAACTGGCGGGCTGCAACAGCCTGAGTACCCACATATGAAAAATGTCGAATTTTGGCCTCTAATGAATATTCAGGCCCGCCTTCACTTAGGCCAGGCACTTGGCTTGCTGGGGCCCTCTGCCCAGAACATGTGCATGTCTGATAAGGGCCCCACGAGGGCTCAGTCCTCGCATCTGGGACGCTGGACCCGCTTTCCAGCAAACGCTGCGCCTCTCTCCTCTCTTGGCTTCTCTCTCTCTCTCGCTCTCCCTCTCTCTCTACACTCACACTCTACTACTACAAACATGCGGCTATGGACGCCTGCCTGCCTCAGAACAGTGCTGCCCAGCAGGGCCCTTAGCGCTCAGCCACTCGTGATAGCGCACAAGCACCAGCAGCGGTTCCACTTTCTCACGATTGAGCAATCTGCCAGAAAAGTGGCTGGACAGTCCCTATATTGACTTCGACTGGGCCTTGACTCGTCCCAGCCTCTGATTCTCTTGGCTTGACTTGGACCCGGTACCGGTGGCCCGCGGCCTGTTTGCTTTTGGAATGTCAAGGCCCGGTACCTTCCAGAGTTCTCCTTGCCGTGCTGCTCCTTTTGGACTAAGGGACGCGACTCTTGACTGTGGGACGTGACTTTTGCCTGTGGGATGTGACTTTTGAGTGGGTACCGGTTGGACTTGACCTCTGGGGTACCGGACTTGATCTTGTTCTGTGTCTGGCTAACTTAGCCTCTTTTGACCTGGGAATTTTTGACCCTGAAATCCGAATTTGCGGTCTGCAGCGTGAAATGCCTTTCAACAACAAGTATTACTACAATTCCAGAAGGAAAAACTGTTGCACTAAGTACTAACCCAATTCCAAAAGGAAAAACTGTTCCACTAAGCACCACTACAATTCCAGAAGGAACAACTGTTGCACGCACAACTTTTGGGAGTGTAAACACGTAATCTAATATACAAGCACATAATTTCTTCACTTCTGGTGACACCATGCACTTGACGGACTTATATCAAGTTGGAACCGGACCTGAATAATAGGCACAGTGATTCGGATTTCCAAATGCAGTGTCCACTTCATGGTGCTTATGTTGACAGGAACTATGTGAAGTTGATCCTGTGGGGACGCCCTTGAAGTGCTGGCCAAGTACACAACTGACAATCCCGCTAAGGAGCTCGCCGCACCACGCGCCAAACGCCAACAATTTTAATGTAGCACGACCAACCCTGGGTCCAAAGACATTCAATATGTTGGTGTTTGGTGAGTTGTGCGGCAAGGACCTGAGCTGGGAAGTGGTTATCTCAATACCTCCTAAAGGCTAAAAGCAGTCCTCAGCTGACACCCCCTCCGGGCCCAGCAAAAACCACTGGCACACGAGAGGTCTCGGGGGGGGGAGTGTCTCGTGGGGAACCGCAGCACAGATTCTGTTCTCGAAGCAGGCTGACTGGGCATTGCGCCACTGCTCGCGAATGAATGTTGGCATTGAACCCAGAAAGACACATCCGGAGTGGCAGCTGCCGATCGGACCGAAGTGTCGAGAGGAGAACCGATGGACGGGTACATCGAGACGGCCGGCCGGCCGGAAGGCGTCGAGGAGATGGCCATATCACTCCGGATGGACTGGTACAGACACATGACAATTCTAGAAATGTGGGCAGCTGCCCCTGAACGCGTTGGAAGGTGCTGACGTGCGTGTCGGCACATGTATGTATATAACCACAATGTGATGATGCACATGCTATGACGACAAATGTGGACCGCCATGATGATAATGCCCGTGTTATGGTGATTACATTGCTGATGACGTGGACATGGAAAGCGTTCGTATATCCTGAGTGGATTCATGGTGGTGTCAATCGCACTGACCGAGTGGACGGAGATTGGTGCATCACATCTCCATTCGGATTTGGTGGGAAAGGGGAAGATGACAAGCCGGAGGGGGAGGAACGGGAGGAGGAGGAGGAACAGGAGGAGGAGAGGGGGCAGGACGAGTACGAGGACGAACGGGAGGAGGAGGATGGTGAATCGGAGGAGGCAGAGGGGGACGGCGACGATGGGCAGGATGAGGTCGATGAGTGGGAGGAGGAGGAGATTGGGGGGCCTCGGGAGGAAGAGGCAGGACAAGTGGAATGAAGAGGGGGAGGATGACCACTTGGAGGACGAGGAGAAGCATGAGGATGAGAAACGGGAGGAGGATGACAACAAACAAAAGGAGCGGCAGGAAGAGTGGAATGAGGACGGGGATGACGAGCGCTAGGTGGACCGGGAGGAGGTAGGATGATGAGCGGGAGGAGGAGGAGCGGGAGGGGGAATGGGAAGAGGACGAGGGGGAGGACGAGCAGGATGACCGTGCTCCTGCCCCATCTCCACCTCTCGTCCCGCCCATCATCCTCCCGCTCCTCCTCCCACCCCATGCAATGACTGTCACAAGCAGAAGAGAAGTGGGAAGAGATGACGAACGAGAGGAGGAGAAAGAGGGAGAATGAGGATGAGGGGGAGAGGGCCAAGCAGGAGGGGAGCAGAATGTGATGGCACAGCAGAAGCCAACGGGCGAGGAGGAAGTGGGCGGGAAGAAGGTCGTGAGCAGGGAGGAGGACATGAGGGCATAGAAGGGGGTGGCAGGAGGACGCGTGGAGATGGTGGCATGACGAGGACGAGGTGGCCGAGGAGTAGGATGACGGTTCGTTTGTGCTTCTGGCGTTTTTCGTTTTTTTTGGAGAGAGAGAGATGATTGTGCTCCCCCTCCTGTTCGTGAGACCTGGCAGGAGATGAGGGAGCAGGAAGAGGTGTGCCGTGGGAGTAGCCGCGGCAGGTCGACTTGTTATGCAGTCAAAGACAGACATTCCCCATGAAGCTCGCGACGCCTGATGAAGGACACATTCCCACTTCGAATTTTACCCTTTTTCCTTTTCTTTTGGATTGATTATGTTTGAGCGTCCATCCAAATGCCACATTGCATGGAAGCATCCAACATTACATTTGGAAGTTTGAACCCCCCAGACAAGGCACCATCACAGCACATAGCCCTGGAACTGGACACATGGTACCATTTGCTCACATGTCCAGCTTGAGCCTTCCCTCACAGTTTCCAGGCCTTCAGCTTGACCCAGTATCCTGCAGTTACACTTTGAACTTTAAACCCCAGGATACTGGTGGTTTGAAGTTTAACCACCGTTAAAAATGCCCAGTCCTTCAGAAGTATCCTGCGTTGAAACTAAACCACCAGTTGTTCCGAGCCTCATTTTTCCGATACACTTGTGTCCGGCCCTAAGAAATTATCGTGGCATGGATTTGCCTGGCGCTGCCAGCCTTTTCCTTCCACTAAGAAAACATCGCGGCATGGATTTGCCTGGCACTGCCAGCCTTTTCCTGATGGGCACTCCAAGCCTTTCCACAGCTCCATGTTAACCGGCGTTTTTCTTCCCAAGAACAGGGCCAACAACTGACGGTTTGTTTGTTTTGTTTTGTTTGTTCGTTTGTTTGTTTGTTTGTTTGTTTGTTTGTTTGTTTGTTTATTTGTTTGTTTGAACTCCATGAGACTGAGAAAAGTACCCGCCAAATATTGAAGAGCTCAAGGAACAGATTCACTAGAAGACACAAGAGCAGCTAGGAGGGTTGCAGATTTATAGATTTTTTTCTTAATTCATTTTCGTTGAAATTGAAGATGAGCGTGAATCCAGGTGGGGGGGCAGTTGTCATTGGTTGCAAGACAGCCGAAGGAGGTACAGATTGTTGGTTCTCTGTGTGATCAGGACATATGGGTGTACGCTTTACCTCACTGGAAAAGAGGTGAATCCACAAAGCTCAGCAGTGAAAACAGAAGTTTCGTTTCATTTCAAAAACTTACAAATTTCATTTGATAATTTTGATTTCAAAATCTTTGTATTATCATCAATTACATATCAACTGGCAAAAGAAAGTGGGCAAGACTCAGCAGAGCAAGGTAGGCCTCTTGTTTGGCTGTCGGCCTGTCGCCAGCCTAATCTTGCGGATCACGGGAAAAAGGACCAATCCATCACTTCGACGCCGCCGCGGCAGCTGCTGCAGCAGCCTTCTTCTCCCTGAAGTATTCCTTCTTTGTCCACTTTTTCTTATGGCCTTCGACTATGACAGTGCATCCTGCTGCCTCCAACTTTGCCCTGGCCGATGCCGAAAAACTGCCGGCTCTAACGGTACACTTCACAGGAACTTCCCCATCTCCCAAAACCTGCATGCAGAACATGAAAAACGGCCGGTAAGCAAAAACATAATGACCATTTTAGCACGCCCAACAACCCATATGAGGTCACGCGTGGTCAGCAACAGGATTCCCGCAGAACTGCTGAGCCTATGTGCATACTGGCAAACTGTGGCAAAAATCACCACTGTAGCACAGCCAGCCAAAACCTGCCCGCCGGTGAGCAAAAACATAAAGACCGTTCTAGCACAGCCAACGACCATTGAGGCCACACATGGTCAGCAACAGGATTCCCGCAGACGGCAATAATCACTGCAGTAGCACAGTCAGCAAGCAAGAACATAATGAGCATTCCATTCTAGAACAACAACCTGCTACTCACCAAAGTGCGAGGGAGTATGACTTTGAGATGTCACACTCACCCACCCCCCAACAGCGCCCACACCTTGACCCCTCCTGTACAGATTACTGCACTCATTCAGCCTTTGTGGCCATTCCGATCGCTACCATTTCCTTATGAGCCCAAGGATGGGGTTTCTGCCAGTTAGCTTTCAGCTCATTCAGGCCTGTTCTAATCTTTCTCTTGAGGAGTGATGCCATTTCCACAATGTAAGACTTCAAATTTCGGGCAGGAATGAAGAAGCAAAAGAAAGAAGAGAAAATCCGATGATGTCACCATGTTTTGATATGACATAGGACAGCCACCATTGGGTGGGTTTCTCTTCACAACATGCTACAATGTGTCCATGCCACAGGCAAAAAGCAAAGAGGAAAAATAACTCGTTCATTCAAAGACGCTTTGCTGCATGGTATTCGCAGGCATCCATACACCAGGGAGCGATCCCTACACGAGACACAAATCTCTACAGCACAGAGGGATTTCAGAGCAGGGAGGGCGATACACACAGTTAATACATCCAAACGGCTGTGGAGCATCAGCCACGGGCAACGGTGAATGGCAAGCTGCACGGCAAATGTGGGTGGAAGTTTTAGCAACGGCCCTTGGATGAGGACAATCGATGGTCGGGCGCGTGCAAGAGGGGTTTTCCACCGAACTGCTCATTGCGCGCCAACAAGGAGGGTGCGGCATTGATTGGAGAGGGCAAACGACGGGTGTGGAGGGAAAGGAATATCTGCGAAACAAGGCCATCCGATTGTAGGAGTCTTCGTTTTCCGTTGATGGGCGTCTTTCTCACAGCAGGCCTGCGAGGAGCTGTTTGTCATTTCCAGCGTTGGGACGAGTTCATTTGTCCTTCATTGTTCTTTTTCTTTTTAGTGCAGGCACTGCCCGCACTGCCCACACCACGGCGCTAAGCTAAGCATATATAATGATTAATAATAATCAATTAAATAAAGGGAAGTTCCGTAACTGGTCAATAAAATGCAAGCAATTTGGGATGAAAAAGAAAACCCAACATTCATCAAATGGCAGAGATTCGCTAGATGCTTGGTAAAAACACACACCAATCACATCAACCACAGTTAGAGTGCAGTGAGTCGATGACAGATAAACAATCAAAGCATGTTAGGTATCCTAACCAATTCTCGATGAAGGTCGAGATGACAGGACTCTTGTGCTGATGTTGTTATACAGAAAGTGACTTCTCAGATTTATCTAATCTATTGTTGGGAGATTACGTACTACCCTGGGATGGCCAGGATGCACGCAGCCAATCAGCTGCTTGATCAACTTCAGAGTTAGCCGCACTGTCACTTCTCCGCAAGGTCAGCAGAATGTTGCGCTGCGCATAGCAGACACAGAGGATCACCGCATAACACCACAGTCTTATCTCCCTGACTCCGAGAAGAAGAATGGCACTCTGGCGTGAAGTAATGCCACAACGAACAGGTCATTTCTTCCTCATTAGCACGGACAGAAAAGGGCATGGGGAGGGAAGGAAACAAGAGGAAGAAGGATGGGCGTGAACGGACGGACACACATGGACAAACTGATGGACGGACAGAAGACGGATGGATGGACGGATGAACAGAGGGACGAACGGACAGACGGCCGCACAGATGGACAGACAGACAAACGGACAGACAGAGGGACCGAGGAACAGACGGACGCATGGACGGACAGACGGATGGACAGAGGAACGGACGAACGAACAGATGGACGGACAGACGGACGGACGGACGAACTGACGGATGGATGGTTGGTCGGATGAACTAATGGACGGACAGACGGACGGACGGAAAGACAGACTGACGGACCGACGGATGGAAGGACAAACGGACCGACAGACCGACGAACGGACAGATGGACAGACGGAACGGACAGATGGATTGGTGGAGAGACCCTGTCTGTGTATCCTTTCCTTCCAAGACGATTCATCAAGCAGTAAGACAAGGGAACAACAAGATGGTGAAGAAGTCCATGCTACCTTCAAAAGAAGCCTCCGATCCCGTCCAGTTGGCTTGACTAGTCTTTTTGCTTTCAGACTTTCCAATGTGATCTCCTCGCCCTCAACAGCACCCTTCTCAAACAGATCCTCCAGATTCATTGCCACATACTTGGGTAGGCCAGCACCCATACCTGCAATTCACAAAACGCAATCCAATGGTGGAAATCAACAAAGTGCAATCCAATGGTCCACATATCAATTGATGATTCCACACCAATTTCTAGTCCGCTCATTGAAACACAGAGTGGGAAAAATAACTGAGGACAGCATTTCAGTTACTGTGGCACCTTTCTGTATGCCTAACGCCGCTGACTTCTGTCCTCCTGAACAATTAAGTTGATGGACTCGATCAATTCGGTGAATCTGGCGAACGCATTTAAACCCAGTTGGACAAAAGATTGTTGAGGACTCTCTGCACTTTCAAAAAGACAATGTATGATAACAAAGTGTACCGACAAACAGCTGGCTGCAAGTTCTTGATGGTAAGTATTCTTCACATTCATCACCCATGCCCCTTTCCTTTTCTCTTTTTTTTTGTTTTAAATTTGGACCGTTTCTCGACTTATGTGTGTCATCCTTGAGCAGGGGCCATGCTAATCTTCTCTGTATCATTCCAATTTCGACAGATGTCACAAAGGACCCTCACACCCCGTCCAATCATCCACTGGCACACGGATTTCAGACAAGCTGCAGCCGCATGGCATACATGTGTTGCCTCTCTCTCTCTCTCTCTCTCTCTCTCTCTCTCTCTCTCTCTCTCTCTCTCTCTCTCACACACACACACACACACACACACACACACACACANTCTCTCTCTCTCTCTCTCTCTCTCTCTCTCTCTCTCTCTCTCTCTCTCTCTCTCTCACACACACACACACACACACACACACACACACACACACACAAACAAATGCAGACACACTCCTATCTGGCCTCTCCCTATCTCTCTTCCACACGCATACACATACACATTGCTCCTCACACTGCTTTGTCAGTTGGTGTTCACTGTTCATGCCACTGAAGATGCTGATTGTGAGAGTGCATCAACAGCAACTCACATCAACACCCTCTTGTACTCGTGCCGTAGCATCTATTCAATCAGAATTCGATCCTGAGAAGTCGTATGATTTCTTGGAAACACTCACGGAATATGACGACGCAACTTGTGACTTTGCCACAGGTTTGTAATAAGAAACCAGCATCCATGACCGTGCTGCAACCTCACATAAATATTCATCAATGCGAATTTAATTTTTCTCCTTACCCCAAAATTTGAACCATTTCTCAACTTGGTTGTGTCTATCCTTTCCCTCCCGCCCCTCTTTTCTTTTTGCGGAAATAAGAGCATATCCTCGTTCCAGCAGCCATGCTAATCTTCTCTGCATGTCCCACGCTTGACAGATGTCCCACCAAGGGACACGACCAATTTGATATTGATTCTGTGTGAGAATTGGTACAGAATTTGGTCCCAGCAACATTGACGTATACACACCCACCATCTATGGGCAATACCACCCCTTGGTGGTTAACTGGGGGAGATATCATCCCAGTCATTTCTGTGCGCAATACCACCCCGGTTCTTTGGGGGATGCATGAGTCGCTAGTCTGAAACGCACTGCAACCTCCGAAGAATGCATGGAGGAAACTGAGCATTTCGAGAGAAAAAAACGAAAGAAAAACAGTTCAAAACACAGAAAAGTGAAGTGGATTCTCCTATGGGTTGGTACCAGACTCACCTCCAGCAATACCCCTCAGCTTTGGCAGTCTTCTGTAAAGTGGCGTCTGTCCACCTTCAAAACCCGGTCTAACTCCCGGCCCAGATCGTGACTTCTGGCCACGCATACCGAAACCACAGCTCGCACCCTGACCTGCTGCAATACCACGTCCCTTACGCTTTGCACGATGGTTAGATCCCTTCTGTGGACCTAGGTTATCCAGACGATATCTCTCTTCCACTGAAAGTGATGATACACACACACGCACACACACACACACACACGCACACACACACACACACACGCACACACACACACACACACAGTTGGCATGCAGAAGAAACAAAGGTCAAGCAGTTTGACAGATGGCATGTAGAAGAAACTAAGTTCAAGGCATGTAGAAGAAACTAAGCTCAAGCAGTTTGTTTCAAATCTGGATCAAACATCACACACACACACACACACACACACACACACACACACACATACACACACGGGGGGAGGAGGGGGATCAAATTCCTGATGAGTTGGTGAAGTCTGACAAAACAGTAACCAGCCAGTAACCAGCCGATAACCAGCCCGTAACCAGCTCGTAACCAGCCAGTAAACATCCAGTAACCAGCCAGTAACCATCCCATAACCAGTCTGTACCTAAATGGAAAGGAACAGTGGGATCTATCTGCAAGTTATTTCGTAGAGTTTTCAACCTCGTTGTATATTCAGTACTTACTATAGCAAAATGGCAGAAGTCAGTATTTTTTCACTATTTTTAGTTTTTATCTTAGGCTACCAGCCGGGCCGCCCGGGTCACCTTGTTTTCCAGGCCGTGCAAGGGCCAAGGAAGGTCCCAGCAAAAAAAAAAAAATAAAAAAAAATCCGAAAAACAACTATGTTACGCGGAAAAATAAATTGAACAACTTTTTGCCTCACGGTCATATCAAAATTCCTTACCAAATTTAAAATAAAAAAATAATTTCAAATTATTATTATAATATTATTATTATTTATTTATTTTGGCCGGGCCGGGCAAGTGGTCCCGGGCCACTCTGGTAGCCTAGGTTTTTATGAATTTTCATTGCATTTCCATAAATATAAAATAAAATGAATGAAATGGAAATTCGGAAAATAGTAAAACACATTTTAGAAGAACAAGTGGACCCGCCGCAGCCACGCTGCGGCCGAAGATAATGACAAAAAGATTCAGCGAAACAATGCTATCAGTCGGAACGCAGCCCGCAATGCATCCTGACGAGACACTTGCATTGTTAAACTGGCCCGCTCGTGTTCGCAAGAGCCTCCCGTGTGATGTGTCGGATTCCCATAGTTGCAGGATTTGATATTCTGGGGTTTGCGCCGGAGGGAGCTGCCATAATTGCGGATCGACTTTGCCTTGGCGACAACACAACATCGTCCATGGATGTTCGTGTTGCCATTTCTCAGCACGGCAATGAACGCACGGTGTTCTGTCACCGAGTGCTGCAACGGTGACAAAAATATGTTGTGTGATGAGAGCGGCGGTGTAAATGCGTGCCGCATTGAGTCGCGGTTAGATGCGGTTAATATGCATGTGTCTATAACGCTGCTGTTGTGTCCGATGTTCACGGCGTGCTCGTTGTTCTGCGGCGCGAGAAGATTCAGCTGAAGGCGATCACAGTTTTGCAGGGCGAGAGTATTCATCAACACAAACCAAGAACAATATGCACAAAGACCATAGCAATATATTTAGCCGAGGATCAAACAGATACACAAATGCGGGAAAAGCATGCAGCGTCTCACAATATGCACACAGACCATAGGTGATTGATTGATTGAGTGGTTGATTACATCGAATCATTTGTTGATTGATTGATTGATTGGTTGATTGTGCCGTCCCCGCCTTGGCACCACAGCCCCGACGTTGGGGGGGGCAGGGGTAGAAGGACGAAGGATCAAGGACGCACACAGAGAAAGTAAAAGCAGGCAAGGAAATGAATCAAAGTGTTGTGAAATGATAGCAAAAGTTGCCTGTGTGCCGTGGTTCTTGGATTTGAACTGAAAGTGTATGACAGTATCAGCAAATGTGAAAGAAGGAAGACCAAAGGATTGAAGCCTCATGACAGCAATGGCGTTGGCTGTTGTGTGT
>BFEA01000126.1:2781040-2815942 GCA_003427395.1 Chara braunii
ATACACACGCATTCCATCGATACGATGACGAACCTTGATTAGCCATCTTGATAATATCACAGAGGATGAGTGTTCTTCGCCTCTCTCACGTTTTCCGGCTCTCTCAATCACACATGCACGCACGGCTGCCAGTCTCACACACAGTCGCGGACTTCCGGTCTCAGCATCACTCGCCAATCTCCCCGCCCACGTACAGTATCTGTACGGGACATGCGTGCACCACTCCCAGTCTCACACACACTCCACGACTTCCGCTCTCAACATCACTTCCCCATCTCCCCGACGACTTCGAGTACGCATGGTCCCGTTTTCCTCCCCCTCCATGCTCCACGCCTGCCACGTCCGCTTCCCCCGCGACGACACAAAGAAGCTCTCACTGCCAGACGACGCATGCTCCCTCACTGCCAGACGACGCATGCTCCCTCACTGCCAGACGACGCATGCATGTTGCCTGCATGCCATCGATCACAATGCTCCCGCTGCCCACGTCCCGTCACACGACGCGTCGCCGCACAGCCCCCGACAGGCGCCGCGGCCCGCATGCACCCGCCCTTGCCCTGTGTCCCCGTGCACCCCCCGTCCCCACGCGCCCCCGGACCACCCGCCGACCGGCTCCTCCAAATCGGTGCGCCGCTCGGGTAAAGACGGGACCCGGCGCACACCGCGGCGCGAAACCCATCCGGCACTCTCGCGTGGGCGGCTCTCTCACATCCGGGACCCTCCCACCAGCTGCGGTCTCTCACGTGGGCCGACCGGCTCCTCCAAACCGGTGCGCCGCTCGGGTAAAGACGGGACCAGGCGCACACCGCAGCACGAAACCCATCCGGCACTCTCGCGTGGGCGGGTCTCTCACATCCGGGACCCTCCCACCAGCTGCGGTGTCTCGCGTGGGCCCATCACGCGAGACCCGCCTTTTGCTTTAAGGTATTAGAGATAGAGAAGAATAAAAGGATATACAACAGGGTGGCAGACGGGGGAAAAAAAAAAAAAAAAGGTAACACACAGACCACAAAAAGAAGGGGTCAGTGGGATGAGGGGTAGGGGGAGGGAGGGAGGGAGGAAGGGGGGAGGATGAGGAATTTACCGTCTTCACCTGAATAGAATGAGACCGGTCATTACAGCCGTATTTTCTGGTGCAACTTTCAGTCCAGACTCCAGATTCAGCGATAACGACCGGGCGTTCTATTCGGGCAAAGACGGTAGGTATTTGGGAGGGGCCCACATTGACTTACCCTGGACAGCTTGCTCCGTTTCTACTGCTACAACAGCGCTAATTGCGGGAAGCCTCTGTGCTGGCGCACGACAACTAGAGCTGTTTCTTGCCAAGCGTACGCCTCGAAAAAAATCAGACGACAATGCCTTACAACAGCTTCCAGATTTGAGCATTGCAACCTGCAGACAAAGACGAACCCAAGCCCCTCTGCAGTTAGTTAAGTTTTATTTTATTTTTTCCTAATAATAATGGCATAAGTAAGTTTTATTGTATTTCCTAATAACAGCACAGCAGTTGGGAAAAAAGTACAAAAAACAGAAAGAAAAAAAAAAACACAGAGAAACTGATTAGTCCAGCAGAGAACATGCCTACCGTTGACATGAAACTTCAGCTAAATAATCGAGGCGACATTCTAGATGGACAGTCTACGGGACGAGCAGGGTCATAATCCTGAATAACTTGCGAAACCGCTCCGCTAATTTAATACTTTTACCCATCCAAGTGGTCTGTGTAGAGTCTGCAGACTCTCAAATCGGTTGATCTTTGGACAAAATCAGGAATTGGCAAATACTAATTCGTTAAATCACGTCGCCTAATAACAAGATCAAGCGTCCAAACTGTTAAATCTTTCGTGTCCAAATGCTCGTCATTTCTGCTAACCTCTATCTGCTCCTTGTATCGGTTTGGATAATGGGCTAAATAGGAAATTCGAGAAGACCGATTTGGTTTGATGGCTGACCAATTGAAATTTCGTTTGTCCAAATCGGTTCGCAGCTATTCAAAATTACCTGTGGTCAAAGGAGTAGTATCTTTTTTTTCCCAGAAATACGAGTACTTTTTAGTACTTTTTACTGAGTCTTTTTTTTTGGGTTTTACCTTTTACTTGTGCCTTCTTTGATGTTGATAGGCAGCAGCACAGGATGGGTGACCTTTGACTGGGTGCTTTCACTGCTTTCCTTTTCGGACTGGACTAGATTTGGATTTGGATTGGGGCTGAAACTCCATCCTTAGGAGAAAGACAACTTGTGCGGTCAGTAATTGGAGTCCACAGATTTCCCATTTTTCTTACTTAACCCATGCCATTTTCTGCACGTTGGCAGGCAAAGGCAAAGGCTCGCACGTTGAGGAAAGGACACAGTCAAGAAAATTCTGCACGTTGAAACCAAAAAAAAAARAAAAAAAAAAAAAAAGGAGTGGCATCCCCCGAGAAARAAARAAMAARAAAAAAAAAAAAAAAAAAACTTTCTCAGCGCTCAAGCGCTCTTATATTCTTGTTTTCTTAGGTTTTCCTCCTCTCAAATTAACCTTTCACTACCGACCTACCACCACTCCCAGGGCTGTCTAGAAGGGACCCTACAAGCATAGCTACCTCTCACAGTGAAGGGAAGATTGCACTTTGCCCTTTGCCCTAGTGGTCAGGGTGCAGAGGGGGGGGGAGGAGGGGGCGGGCGGGGACTAACACAAAGACTGAGCATTTTGGCCGCAGCTGCGCCTTCCTTTTCTTCTTGCCCCATGCCGATTGAGTAACACCAGTGTCTTCTCGCATGATAACTCAGCAAGTCAGAAAATTCCTAAAAAAAAAAGAAAAAGAAAGTTCTGATGTGCAAGAACCTTCTTTGCGGCCTAGTTGCACCGCGAAGATTGTGAATGCATCTAGACAGACTGCTGTCCAGATGCATTCAAAATGTTGGTGGATGGTAAGCGGTGCAGCTAGGCCCTTAGCCAATCGTATCAGTATATTGTCTGCCAAGATTTTGAATGCATCCAGACAGATAACTTGTCCAGATGCATTCAAAATTTTGGCGGATGGAGAGTGCCGCAGCTAGGCCCTTAGCCAATCACATCGGCATATTATACCAACACGCACACGCACATGCAAAAGGTTTTTGCGAGGATTCGGGACCTCGGCAGGCCTAAGGGCCCCCTGTTGCATCTGTGCCCGCCCTAAGTGAAGGCGGGCCTAACAAATCACGAGAGGCCCTCAGCTGTCAATTTCGTATTTGGGGTCCAGGCAGTTGTGACGCGCCAGTTGGTTGAAGGGAAACACAGGCCGAGCAACAAAGATATTCCACGGCCTTCTGGGCTTTTCCATGACTGCAGGCCCTGGGCGAAAATCGCAGCCCCATACACTGACAGTTGGGAGGTCCAACCGAATGAGGCCCAGTAGCTGCACCAGAGGCGCAGCATCCTGGGGCCTACCGGAAGCTTCCGGGCCCAGGCCCAGGGCAGCCAGGCTGCGAAGGCAGGCCAGCTCTTTCCATATAGGAAAGAGCTCGCTGCCTGGTCCCTCATTCAGCACTTGCATGCTGGCGGCAGCGCTGCTGGAGAGGACGCTTGTGGGCTGCTGCTGGCGCTGAGAGGCAAGGTGCTAGCGCGTGCGGTCGTGCAGGGAGCAGGGTGCTGCTGAGGGCAGCGCCATAGCCCAGCCTCCATAGCTGGATGGGCTTGGACTACAGTGAGGCACAGGGGTGGTCTTCGGGTGTATAGAGGGAAGACGTGGGAGTAAGTCAGGGAAGAGAGAGAGAAGGATGATGATGATGATGTGAAGGCACATACCTGGTATTGGCGATGGTCTACATTGGGCGACATCTTCAACTACTACGTGGGCTGCTGACGTCAACAGTTGCATTGTCAATTAGTAGGCAGACTGTAGCTGTGTAGGAAGTAGGCTGGGTGCCAAGCGCCAAGTAGGGAGATAGGGCCTGGATACTCATGTTGGTGGTGGCGAGAGCAAGCTCTCATTGACATTGGTTTCCAGTGTTACGATTCTTCATTGGTGTTATATTGGTGCATTTCTGCTTTCTGGACACTGTGATACTATCTGGCCTTCAATGTGATTGTGCATTCTGGACATTGTCATCTCGCTATTGCTCATTTTGCTTGCATTTTATTCAAACTTAAAAAAAGAAAAAGACTGGGTGGGGACAAATGGTCAACAAAATAAATTAAACTAGAGAAAAAAAGAAAAAAAAAACTGAAAGCCTCAGATGGAGAACAGAACCTTGAGGTGATGGCGCAATGTTGCAGGTGCCTGTGAGGAGGGAGCCCTTGTCCCCCTCACAGCAGGCTGCAGGGAAGACGATGATGCGCATTGCCCTGCCCTAACTGCCCATGACGAACATTTTGAAGCTAGAGAGGCTGCCATCGTGAGCTTCCCTCTGTTCGGTGACCGACGTCAAACCGGCGCTGAAGAAGATGGGACCTCTTTATTCTTCCTCCCTCTCCTGCAGTGGCCAAAAACACAAAAAAACAAAACAAAACATGTCAAACCGGTTAAAACAATTTCGAACCAAAAACAAACACCAAAGAGGAGCGAATGTCTCGCACAGACATGTGCGTCTGCACACACACACACGCACACACATACACACACACACACACACACACACACACACACACACACACACACACACACACACACACACATTTTCACAAAGAGCAGTTTCTCAGAGTTACAGGCATTCTTGTCGGGGGTTTGGACAGGCAGTCTGCTAGGATTGCAGGGCTGGGGTGAATAAAACCCCACCTGATGAGTCCGCGAAAGTTTGACGAAACAGTTTGGCACGGTCATACTTTTCTTCTGGAGTTGTGTACAGCGAACACGAGGGGAAATATACACACACGAGCACACATACACACAGGAGATTTCCTCCATTCCCGCCTTCTGCGACCTTGACGCTCCCCGCCCCTCGCCCTATTCCTCCTCCCCCCTGCCGGGAAGATCGTTCGTAATAGGTGTTAGGAGGGGGAAGAGGGGAGAAAATAGGCGGGGGGGAACAACAGGGTTAGGAGGCAGGTAGAGGGACAAAGAGGAGGAGGGGGGGATAAGGCATTACAGTAGAGAGAAAAGGGGTGAAGGTGTGGGGAAAAGGGTTTGTAATAGGTCTCAGAAGGGAGGAGAGGGGAAAAGAGGGTGGGTGAAACGAGCGGATGTTGGGAGGAGGTGGGAGGGGTGAAAATGTGGGCGGGACAGAGCTTCGAAATCACAAAAGGAGTGGGAAGGGGGAAGAGGATCCCCCTTCTTTCACTAACTCCCTGTCTCCCAACCCTGTCGCAATGTTTTTTTTTTTTTTTTTTTTGACTGTCGCAATGTTGTTCCCCTCCTTCCTCTGGTAATTCGTAAGCTTTCTACGGCCCTCCTTTACGCCGCTCCCCATCCTCCTACCCATATTATGACACTATCCCCACGTTCTTTCCTCCTTTCTCCCTTTCTGCTTTGGTGTCCACAATTCCCCCACACCCCCATTCCCGCCCCTATCCTCACGCAGACAGAAGGAAGGGGGCACGCTAATCTTGAATTCCCGTGCGCAAAGCATTTTTCTTCCTTTTTCTTTTCCTTTTTCCCTTTTTTTCCCCAAGTTTTGAACATTTCTTGATTTATGCGTGTCATCCTTGAATGCGCAGGGGCCACGCTAATCTTCTTTCTCTGCATCTTTCCAATCTCAACCGAGGTCCCGAGGGACTGCAAAGCATTTCTCTCTCTTACAAAAAAAACATAATGATGGGACGTTCCCAAAAAAACAACTAGCAAAAAAAAAAAGAAAAACAAAAAAAAGAAAAAAAAACTAGCCTAGAGACTGCGGTGAAAAAAAAAAAGAAAAAGAAACGGCAAACATCGCACAAACTGCTCACAGAGACTCCAACGGACTTGTATACAAAAACAGACTCAAAAGGTAGTCAAAAATGGGCTCAACTGACTCAGAACAGAATTGCACAGACTAAGACACACTGACAGACTGAAAATGGAGAGATACAGAGAGAGAGAGAGAGGAGCAGCAGAAAGAGAAGGAGAAAAGGTAAAAAGAACAAAAGGAGGATAGGAAGAAGAAGAAGAGCACAATCTCGAGATTCTTTGTCGCGCTCATGTGTGCGGCTCGATGTACTATGAGGAAGCCACAACTCTTACCAACCGCACTCCGTGTTGTTTGCAAAAATAATATGTTTGCCCAATCATGTCTCTCTCTCTCTCTCTCTCTCTCTTAGGTCTATCCGTCACTTCAGGAGCGTGGGCTCGATCAAAACCAAAGAAGCTCACGATCATCGGAACATTTCACAGAATCGTCGCAAATACGTATTCACATGAAGACATAACAGCGGTTTTAAAGGTGCAAGTTACGGAGCTCAAACTACTGGAATTCCCATGGCAGGTTATCCGAACGACCATTCTGCCGTATATCAAGAATTGCAAGGACAAGGATGTACGGGATATATTCATCGAATTCCTGGAAAATGAGGACAAATATGAAACAAACAGAAAGAGAAAGGGGTGATGTAGATTATTGTAAATTATTTATTGTAAATTACTGCATTTGGAATAAAGGTTCCGCATAAAATCAGCAGATAAATACGTACCTGAAAATACGACGGAGCCAAAACAAAAAACAAAAACAAAAACAAATAAAACGAAAAACAAAACAAAAACAAGCAAACGTTTAGCACATAACTCCTTGTAAAGTAAAATAAAATAAAAAATAAAATAAAATAAAATAAAATAAAGTAAAAATAAAAGTAAAATAATAAAATAAAATTAAAAGAAAAGAAATAAAAGAAAAGAAAAGAAAAGAAAAAAGAATAAAATAAAATAAAATAAAATGAGAATAGAACAGCGCAGTCAAGTCAGTAACAAAAGAAAAGAAAAGAAAAGAAACGGAAATAAGAAAAATCTTCCCGATTGAAAAGACTAGGACATATAATAACCAAGGATGAACACACGAGAAACTTGATAGACGGAGGAAGGATTTTTGTCACTACCTCCAGAAATAGGGATAAGTACGTAGATGAATCTGCGGATGGTATTCAGCGGAGAGCATTGTAAAGTACGAAGGAATGTTTTTTGAAAAATACGGGAAGGAATTATATCTAGATATATAATACTACGAGGAGGTTCATTGAAATTACGGAGGAGGTATATTTTTGAGAAGTGCGATGGGAATTATATCTAGACAGAAAAGACTACGGGAGTTATCGTTGGACACAGGGATTACGCAGGCAAGATTGGAGGAGGGACTGTGGACAAAATATGATAGAAATTAAAACCTGATAGAAAGGACGACGAGATTTATCGTCGGAAAGGAGTAGTCGGATGAAATTATAAAATACGGAGGAAGGACTTTTTGGAAAATATGTTAGGAATTATATCCAGATTGAATGGACTACGGGAGTATCATCGGAGGCAAGAAGGATTCGAGAGAAATTGTAAAATACGGGGAAGGGACGTTGGTGAAAATTACGAGGACGGTTATATCCGGATAAGGAAGAAAGTGCGGACGTATCAGAGAGGATTTGGGACCAGAAGCAGATACGGAAGGAGAGAGAATAGTAAGAGGAGGAGGACAATTGGGAGATCAACATCTAGCGGCGTAAAGTGTGACGGCGAAATTCTGCGACTATCGACGTGATAAAGAAAGAGTATACTACGGGAAAGAGGATAGACAGGTGGGGAAGGACTGGAGACGTACGGTATAAATACCTGGATAATGGCTGGGATGATTACCTGAGCAGAGAGGCAGAAGGGTGATCGCGACTTCTTGTTGTCGCATGCCATGGGCAGGACGTGTATTCTGTGAGAGTAAAGCCTCGCACGTATTGTCCAAATCGCAAGTGTTCTCTCTCTCTCTCTCTCTCTCTCTCTCTCTCTCTCTCTCTCTCTCTCACACACACACACACACACACACAGACACACACACACAACAGATTTTTTCTGCAACGGGTGCTGCAGTCGGTTCTGGAGATGCTGCTTCAACGAATGGTGCAGCAGCAGTGCCTGCAGCACTGCCTGCAGGTACTTCTGCAAGCACTGCAGCAAGCACTACTGTAACCGTTGCTGCAACACCTGCACTGATAGCTGCTGCAGAAGTGCCTGCAGCAACCACCGCTGCAGCAGTGCAGCAGTGCCGGCAGGCAGCACTGGTGCCCCCCATCTCATCTCTCTCTCTCTCTCTCTCTCTCTCTCTCTCTCTCTCTCTCTCTCTCNAAAAAAAAAAAAAAAAAAAAAAAAAAAAAAATTCAATCAACCAACGCGATGATTGATTAATTGCTTGAATTTTTTTGTTCCAAAAGGGCGGCCAGGCAGACGACGAACGCGCGGGTGCTTTTTTGGGGGGGGGAGGGGAGGGAGGGTTGGGGGGATGGCGAGACACTCTCTCACTCACTCTCCCTCCCTTCCTCTCTCTCTCCCTCCCTCCTCTCTCTCACCCAATCAATCAATCAATCATAGATAGATTGATTGATTTTGCTTTTTTTGGGGGGGGGAAATTGCATGTGTACCCCACTTAAAGATGGGAATACCCGCTATACACAGTCCCAGCGCGAACTTTGCATAGTACCCAGCTTTTCCCCTGTGCGAAATTGTAGGTGTACCCAATCCCACAGGCCCTGGATTCAGAGCACGAAATTATGCTCATGCCCACCAAGTAGACTGTTGTGGCCCAACAGCTGCATCCGGTAGCAGGGTAGATGAACAATTTGGTCTCCTCTCCTCCTCAGGTCCCGGGTATGCCCTGGGTATGTCCATAATTTGTACATTCCTGGTTATAACCACAATTTTGGGGTACCAACTTGGGTCCACCTCGGTCCTGGGCATGAAAACACTTTCCATCAGTCGTTTTCTGGGTATAGACGCAAGTTGACCCCTGGACTGGGTACCCCCGGTATTCCCATCTTTAAGTGGGGCACAGATGCAATTTCCCTTTTTTTTTTCAAAAAGACGGCCAGGCAGTAGGCGAAGGCGCAGGTGGGGAGGGAGGGGGAGGCTGGGGGGGGACTGGGGGACGGGAGGAAGGCGGAAGGAGGGATGGGGGGGAGAACCAAACTCTCTCTCTCTCTCACACACACACACACACACACACACACACACACACACACACACACACACACACATTATCCCTCTCCCACCCAATTAATCAAAAAATCAATCAGTCAATCAATCAATCAATGTGATTGATTGATTGATTGATTAATTGGATGATTTGTATTTTTATTTTCAAAAGCCTGGTAGGCAGTAGACTAACGCGCGGGTATGGGGGGGGGATAGGGGCGGAAGGGTTGGGCGGCATGCCAAGACGCTCTCTCTCTTTCTCTCCCCCTCCCCCTCTCTTTTCCGCCCATTCTCCCTCCTTTTCTCGTTCTTCCACTCGTTTTTCCTCGTTCGTTTTCACTCCTACCTTCGTTCGGCGCAGCGCGCTCTCTTACTTTACCTATCCCATTCGCCATCTCTTTATCTTCGCTCCTACTACCCTCCCCCAGATGCTCTCTCTCTCTCTCTCTCTCTCTCTCTCTCTCTCTCTCTCTCTCTCTCTCTCTCTCTCTCTCTCTCTCTCTCTCTCTCTTTTTTCCTCCTATCTCTCACCCAATCAATCAATCAATCAATCAATCAATCAATCAATCAATCAATCAATGATATTGATTGATTGATTGCTCCCTCCCTCCTTTCTCTCGCTCGGTCTTCCTATCTCTCTCCCACCTATCCCTCTCCCTCCCTCCCGATCTCTCACCCAGTAAAATTGATTGATTGATTGTTTGAATTTTTTTTCATTTTTTTTAAGGCGGCCAGACTCTCTCTCTCTCTCTCTCTCTCTCTCTCTCTCTCTCTCTCTCTCTCTCTCTCTCTCTCTCTCTCTCATTTTTTTAATTTTTTTTAAGGCACTTGGTTTGAACAGCGTGCATATCGGTTTTTCTGCATGGGAAAGTTGACGGCTGGTGTTCCGACAAAGAGATGTAATGGAGACAAAAGACAAAATAGGGATGGTCATTGTGTTTCTGTCTTCAGACACGTAAACATGTTCCGAATGGTTAGGGGACAAAAGAGGGAGCGAGGAAATGGTGACCGGAAGGAAACGGCCAAAGCTTGGGGAAGCTGAGCACGAGAAAAAACAGCACCCACTCTCTTCTCTTCAGAGCGGAGCTGCAGTCCTAACTGCAGAGGAATGACTTCTCATGTAGGCCGTTCCTCCGTCAGGCGGTGCAGTGTGTGTCTCATCATGATAGGTTTCTTGCCCTCTTCTCTTCTGTTTTCAGTTTGTTCTAACTTCATCTTCATCCAGTGCTGCGCTAGGTGGCTTTCGGAAATCTACATGACGAAGTTCGATTGATTGTTTGCTGCTGAGATTTAAAAAAAAAAAAAAAAGAACTGTGTCTCAGAGAGAGAGAGAGAGAGAGAAGGGGAGCGAGAGAGATAAAAGGGGAGGGGGCGAGGGGGAAGAGAGAGAGAACGGGCCTCGCTGCACCACTCACCAATGTTCAAAATGAAAATGAATCCTCCCCTAGAACATGGAAAGACGCACCGCCAAAACGACGAAAAAGAACGACGAAACGACGTGGATGACAGCCGCAACAGAAGACAAGAGAATGCGACGAGAAGGACGCGCCGGGTAGGCGAGACAAAAGGAGATGGAGGAAAGGAGGAGAGGGGCAGAAATGGAGGAGAAGGAGAAGGAAGAGAGGGGGAGGAGGAGGAGGAGGAGGAGGAGGAGGAGAGGGGGAGGAGGAGAAGGGGAAGGAGGAGGAGGAGGAGGAGAGGGGGCGGAGAAAAACAGGTGGGGAAGAACGTGCTTACCGTAGGTGCTTACGGAAAGACAAGGACTACCGTACGTAGAAGACGTGGAGGAAATCTACTGTTGATCAGACAGCTTGTGGCGGGCTGGAGTGCCACCACACGAAACGAAACGCAAGGCAACGCAGGCAACCCCAACCCCTCTCACCACGCTGACGGCCGCAACGCTCCGCAGCGAAGCGCGACCAGATTTCCGGTGGATCACGGTGGGGTCACGTCACATGATACCACAGTCTTTTTCCGGCGGGACGCCGATTTCTGCCCGGCGGCGCCAGGTTTTGTCGGACTCCTCTCCAGCGAGATAATGGGCCTCGCTGCGCTACTGATACCACGCTGGGCGTGGGGGCGCAGCCATGGGTTGGGCGCAGGCGAAAGCAGAGTCCATCCAGCGGGCTAGCTCAGCTGGTAAGGCACGCAAGTGGCATTCAGGACGTCTTGGGTTCAATCCCCACTGGCCTCACGTACCTTCCTGGGCAAGCTTGGCACCCGCCACTTAGAGATAGGCCATTGGTCCCCCCGAGTGGCATTGAGCAGAGACTGCTGATG
The DNA here is from genome assembly GCA_003427395.1 of Chara braunii. Lineage (NCBI taxonomy): Eukaryota > Viridiplantae > Streptophyta > Charophyceae > Charales > Characeae > Chara > Chara braunii. The sequence goes on from BFEA01000126.1 coordinate 2,792,350, forward strand.
GTCACAGGGAGGGGGAGGGGACCGGAGAGGAGGCACAGCGACTGGCCCATCGAAGAAGTTCGGTCCGGATGCTACAGGCTGACCCCTTGTCCGGTATCGCCCACCTGCTGTAGCAATGACACAGTCGGTGAGGGCTAACCGAGAAGCGTCTATTGCTGGTTGAAAACTATATTCCAAACCCCCTCAGGGGCCGAAAGGCCCCCCCGCCAACGTCTTTATCTTTGTTATCCGACTGATTCACAAGGAGTCAGGACTGTGACGCCCAACCTCATGCCCAGCGTGACTGGGAGTGGGCCCAGAAGTTGCGTGAAAGGGGGTTGTGCCAAGGATTTTAGGAAGAAAAAACGGGGGATGGGGAGTCCCAGACTGGAACTGGGATCTCCAGCTGAGAATTTCAGGAATCGCACCTGCTGCAGCTCCCGTATGTTCCCTGCGCAAGGAAATAAAAAGAAGAAGGGGGAGCGGGCCAGTCCTCATGCAGTCCTCTCCTTTCCCCAAACCTTCGTTTTGTCCCGATCTGGAAGTCCGTTGTTTGTCTGAGAACAGCTTGTCCCACGGCTTCAGGTCAGAGGCGCAGTTTGGGTATGGGCGTAAAACTTGTTATGTTTGCAGAGCAGCTGTTTTTTTCATGGCTGCTGATCGGAAAGGCTGGTTTGTTTGTTTTTTGTTTTTGTTTTTGGAAAGCATTAACATTTATTGCGCAATAAGGACTGAGGCCGCGGACCTCACAATTCAACTCAGAGTTATCCTGGCAACCTTAGCCAGTTTCGATTGCAAGCAGAGGCTCAAATCAGGGCCAATCATCTTGTCAGAAGGACGTGTAACTTCCCCACGAGTCATCAAAGCATATGAACGATTGATTGTCTCCGAACAGCAACCTAAATTCACCGCTACCCTCACTCCTACGGAAAATATCCGATCTCTCTTTGCCATTTATGCTTACGATGCGTTATGCAGGGATTCTGAGTGAGTTACTCGCTTGAAGGGACCTCGCTCTTGAGGGGGGGGTAGTGTAATGACCCTCCATAACACAGGTTGAAAACAATGCTGATTTCTGAAGTTCTGTTGATGGAATGGATGCCATGCTGAGATTCCTGCATTCTGCTAAGTTTTCTAAGTCTGTGTGTGTATGAGTGCTTTGTGACCTGCGTGCCTGTTTGAGTGTTTGTCGGCATGGGTGTCTGTGTGACCCACGAGGGTACTTGCTTGTTTGGGAGGCCCGTAGGGTCGGTACTTACCTGTGGCCGTGACATTGAGGGTTGCAACAGCGAATACACTCAAGTGGCGGAGCAAGAGGCCCGCGACACTTAGAGCAGCGAAAAACCACTCAAGTAGCTGGTAGGCCGGTATTGCACCAAGTAGAAGTAGATATGCCGGGTACTCGAGGCCGAGCAGAAGAAGACAAAGTTGGCATATTTAGAGGCCCAGTAGCGGTAGGGTAGGCCTAGGCGGGTACCAGTCCATCCCCAGTCTGAGTCTAGGGCCTGTACGGGCAATATCAGAGTCTGCAATGATGTTTCCCTCCGAAAGGGAGGAGGTACCGGTTGCTTGGGAGGCCGAGTGGCGTGGAAGCCACTGCCCAGGAGGCAAGTAGGCCGCTATATCTTGAGGTTGAGCGAAGAACCCAGCCTCATTCTTCGGTGTGCAAGTTTGGCGACACACTGCTGGAGCGCTGGCTGGAGGAGCGCTGGGTACTACAGCGTTGCTGGGAGGACGAAGGTCGGGAGCTCTCACCTCAACTATGGTGGAGCTCTACCGGTAGGAGGAGGGAGAAGAGGACTGAGGAGGAGAGTGGTGAGGTACCTACCTGGCTATGGTGGACACCTTCTTCATCATCTTGATAGGCACTGCATCTGGAAGGCCCCAGTTGAGGTAATGTCGCACCAAGGAAGCTCGGGGCAAAGTCAGGCATGGCAACTCAATAAGCAGCGGCATAGCTGCTTTGTGTTGTCCATTGCACAGGAGGACAACAACATAGCTGCTTTGGGTTGTCCTTTGGACAGGAGGGCATAGCCCTCAGTAATCCGTCATAGCCTTGGCCTACATGAAGAGTAATAGGAAGGGTGGTCATGGCTATGGTGGACCTCATGTTCTGCCTGCAGTAGAAGAGGGATTCTGACATTGATTCTGGTTCAGCCATTCAACATTATTATTGTTATTTCTTGTTTGGATAAGAGGGGAGGAGATAAGGAGGAGGAGAGTGGTTGGCGAAGAAGAGGAGCATTATCATTGGTCTATGTTGGAGTACATCATCATCTTCTTCTTTCTTCTTCTTCTTCTTCTTCTTCTTTCCCTCTCTCTCCTCTCAAGTTCATTCATTTCTTTTAACAATTGGATGGCATTGTACTTTCTGATGAATGTGTAGGTCGAAATTGGCCAGGATCGTAACACATTCAAAAAAAAAAAAGAAAAAAAAAAACTTCACCGTTGAGCTAAACCTTTGGCTGCGGGGTTCAGGCGTTAGGGCCCGAACCGAACACCGACTATCGACCTTCTGTTACAATAGCTATTCAGAGTTCAAGCCTCTTGAAGTATCGTGAGATTGAGGGTCTCAACCCTTACAGGCATTGAAATAGAACCATGAATGGCAGTTATAATGATTCTGATTGAGAATTCAACCACATAATTCTTGGGTATGTCCTGACGGGCTGAAGTATTACCTGAGCAGGGCCCCCACCACACACGTCGCACCACATGGTGACGTAGGCTACTTCGTACCTGGCGTCATGCTCCCACATAGCCATGGGTTATGGGGTGGCACAACTCACCCCAGTGAGCTGACCAGCGTTGACTGGCTTCGTCCATCCCTAGGGTACTGAAAGTGACGGCATATGGTTTTTGACCCAGCACCTACTCGGTGCTACGCAGGCATGAAATTTACTGACAGCCTATGGGAATACGAACACCTCGTATTTCCAAATTGCAGACCAAGAAATCCGAAGAGAAGAGAAGCAATTGTGCTTTAGTATAGGCCTGTCATTAATTGCTTGTATAGCAAGAAACGTAAATTACAGAATATGCTCTTTTGTAAGTTAGGTTTTCGAACTTTTTTTCTCGAAGTGCTGCAGAAATCCATGTCGGGAGAAAGGAGGTTTGCGTTGTTGCAAGCCTCATTTTTCTAATGCATTTTTTTGGCAGGCCTAAGGAATGTGAATGGTCGCAATGCTTGATTTACCCGACACCACCACCTTTTTGTCCGAACCTTTTCGCAGCTCTGTGTTGACCGGCATTTCCCCCCGCCAAAGGGCTGGGCCAGCAACTAGAGCCCCACACCTCTCTTTTTCCACTATGGTTGTCAGAAGTGCTTGGAACCACCAGTACTTTTCCCTTGCAAATTGTCCCAACGGCCATAAACACGCCACAACCTTCAGGGATCAGAGCCGGTTTGCAGGCCAGTCACAAAATTCATCAACAGCCGACAGAAATAGCAGCCCCGCTTGTCACTGTCTCCTCCTCCTCCTCCTCCTCCTCGTCCTCCTCGTTCTGCTATCTGTTGGATTTGCCACCACATGCTGTGCCGGCCTCAGCTCTCCTCCCATTTCTGCTTCATTTGGTTATCAAACATACTGCCAAGTGCTGCCCTAACATTTCTTCCCTGCCCTTCTGCTCCACTGACGATTTTGCCTGCCACGCCCTCTTATGCAGTTGTTGAACGTTATTCACACATTCCACTTGCAATCCCATGGCTACTAGCCAGCCTAACGTTGGACCTCCGCACCATCTCTTTTTTTCTCGGCTAGTTGTCGAATGTGCCATTAACTGTTGTGCTTCACATCATTTGTTCGCCGTTCTCATTCTTCTGCTTTTATGGTTGCACGACGACGTCCTCATTTTATCACTGCCCCGCCCAACCCACCACCCACACCTACTCCTTCTCTTAGCCTGGTTGCTGAATGTGCTGCTCTCAATTGCCATGCTCAGTTCCCTGATGCTTCTTGTACTCAATGGGCTGCGGTTTGCCATGTTAAGATTGTGATAGTAGGATAGAAATCACACCACCGCCATTCTCCATCGCCTTGGGGCCTTGCGACACTACCTGTTGAATGAGAGACATGCAAGTGCACCTTCCCACACAAGGTGCCAAGATATGACAGTCACTATGCATAGCAACGGAAGTATCTTGCGACCTTCTGTGCGAAGATGCTTTCGCATTTTTTTTTGTCTCACAAGTAGTATGGCGAGGAGCTTGCTGCCTCTCTCGGACTTTTTCCTTTACCTGTGGGTGCAGGGGATATAGGCCTCCCTAATGTTCATGTGCGCAGCAGCACAAGGGCCTGAAAGGACCTAGATGTTTTGGAATGAGATGTAAAGTGGACATTCAAGTTGTTACTCCATACACAGATTGGTGTCGAAGGTGCAAATGGTACTTCCATACCTATGCCACATGTCTGAGAGCGCGTCCGACTGAAGAAGGCAGATGTCAGTTTGGACATTGACCGGGCGAACACAAGGATTTATTTTATTTTATTTTTGAAAAAAATGCTCCAATCTATTCGTGGGGAGCAGCACGTGCTGGGAACCGGGCCCAGCGTCCCTTATAATGGAAATACATTCATGATTGATGATCATTGATGATAATTTAGGATGATTGAGGATCATTTAGGATGATTTAGGATGATTCAGGATGATAGAGTGGATGATTGAGATCATGAAATAGAGATAGATGATGATCAGAATGATTGTCTACCCAACACTGAAATACTATCCTATCCCTAAATTCCTGTATCCATTCCAACCAACCAATCACAACTGAGCCTGTGTTGTGCACCAATCAGGCCTCTTCCTGGTCTCACACCCCATTCTGGCTCGGTTACAGGGCAGCGCTACCCACCCCAGCTCCGACCATCGTCGGCCAGATTGTAGCCATTAGTCAAGTTTGCAGATCATCTTCCTCCCTCGACAATCCCAAACCTCTATACAAAGCCTCAAGCTCCTACTAAAGCAGGTTACAGGGCACCGCCCCAGCACCGGCCAACGTCGTTCTAGCGCCAACTCAACCTGGCCATTACACAAAAAGGCTCAATTAGGAAATTAGCTAAGCTAGAATGCCAACTAGAAATCTGGGATCTGATAATATCAGAATCCTGATAAAAAACCTTTCTGATGATGAAATTTGACGAGTACCCTGAGATGATCACTAAATTGTTGGATAATGATGAGGATGCTAATGACTATTCCTCTCCACCCCTCCCCCTCCTCCATGTGCTCTCCTCCTCTCCCCTCGTTTCCTGTTCTCCTCTTCTCCTCTCGCTGCCTCCGTTGATTTGAACCCCACTATAAGTATGAAGTTCCTATCAGCCCCAACGAGAGAGATATCCTCCCCATTCCCATCTGCCTTGAAGTAACCAGTTCCCCCAAAAGGTGTACCTCAAATTTGACACTCTGACCTAGTCTGCCCTCATACATATCTCCCAGCCCCAGCCCAGGTCAGCTCCCATCATCTGCGTCTACTCCCTAGAGGGCAATCACCTCCCACCTTGTGTTACCCCTGCGGAGTAGCGCTCCCTTCCTGACCGACCTACCTACCAACTAKACCATAACCTATCTGGGCGAAGAGAATATAACCACCAACACAGAGATATCTACTGATTGATGAAAAAATGAATAAAGAAACTTCGATGATGATGATGGTGATGATGATGATGATGATGATGATGATGATGATGAAATAAAATTGGCGAGAAATAAATAAGGAACGTTTGAACTTGCGATACCCTAATGGCACCGATGTGGAAGATTGACAGTTCACTATTGCTGTAATGATAAAAGAAGATGGAAGTGATTAGTAGGAAGATAATGGTTATGATGACCCATTGATCCGTAATGAAGAATTATGAATTGATACACTTTAGTATGGATGACTCTGGATGATGATTCCCCGCAGAGATGACAATGATGATAACCTTGATTCTCTTGATGGATAACCTGCACAAGATAAACAATTAAAAAAAAACAAAAATGAGCAGTTCCCTTGATGATGATTCCTTGATGATCTTCCTCCTGACTCGAATGCGGGTCGGCGCTGTGATGACGTAGACAAGCGAAGTCCAACGCACTTCGGTCTCCATGGGGCGAACTCCACTTTCTTCCACCGACATTGGCATTGCACCAACTCGCTTGAGCGTTACAGCCTCCTAAAGGGGCATTAGTTGTGGAGTACTTCGTGTGGAAGTCACAGAGAGACTGTTCGAGCAGCCGCCACCGCCACTACTCTCCCCTTGCCACTGTGACTTAGACCAAATGCCTCGTCAGCCCGTGACGTGGCTTCGCCTAGTGCCTCTGGTTTCCGCGCGTGCATTAAGCGCTCACTCTGACCACTTCACCACTTCTGCCGTATACCACTCACGCAACTTTTGGGTGCTCATGCCACACCAGCGTTCGCATCTCCCACAAGCAGCCAGCAACCCGCCACGTGCAAGCCACCAGCGCCTCGCCACATGTGAAAAGTCAGCGCCCCGCTACTCGCAAGTGACCAGCGCCTCGCCACCCGTAGGAAGCCAGCGCCTCGTCGCCTGCTAGCAGCCAGCACCTCGCCACTTCCACGCCGCCTTTGCCTCGCCACTTGCTTGTTGTCATAGCAACATCGTAGGCGCATGCACCCGTGCAACGCTAAGTCGCGCCCAGGACGCTATTTGGAGTCAGCTCATGAGATAGACTAAAACTAGAGGACCTTTTTTCAACAACATCAACAAAATGTAGAACAAGCAGTTCGAAGAACAGAATGTGGTGGATCAAAGACGAGAATTGAGTTAGATCGAATGGAACGTCAGCGACAAGGTGCAAGATGGGCAGATCACCCTCTTCAAGATGATAGACATCAACAGAGGGCGGACGATCAGACTCGAGGATGTCAGGGGCGCAGACACCGTTATAAACCGGGATCAACAATTATTAATCAAGGTACGTGCTCACATCAGGGAGGCCAAACCTTACACGAGAACGTTGTAAGAGAGGAGCGATATCAGGCAAGGTCACATCGACTAGACAAAGGCTTTGGCCCTTCGCTAATGCCATATTGGGCTGATAGCCAAATGGCATGGAGGAAGCAATCAATCTGATCGCAACTGCCAACTTGGGCCCCCTCAAGTACTGTGGAATGATCCACACTGGTTCCCAGACGAAGTGCAAGATGCTCCGTTATGCTGCCCAGACCAAGCTTATTACGAGGCGCATCTTGGACCGATTGCACGTGTTCAACCGCTACCAAGATATTCGTCCAGCTCATATAATTGGAGGAATTGCGTACCCCAGTATGGGGAACAGGGCTTTAGACTCCAAGGTTCTAAACATTCAAGACCGTCGAGGAGATTTGAAGGTGTTGGGGCCGCAAGACTCAGCAGAGGAGGGAGAGGAAATGGAGATTGAAGGGATAGCTGGCGTGAGGAAAACAAATGGACCTGAGAAGAGGAAATGGTTGCACATCGAGGAAGAAGACAAAAATATCTTGGAGGACTTCAGCCGGATTGGAGCAGTCTGAACGATATCCAAAAAGGAACAGAAAAGAAGTTGGAGGAAATGTCCAAGACCTCAGTCTCCTCCTAATCTCGTGTGAAATGGGGTAGTGAGTGGTATAAGGAGGACAAAAAATCGGAGCTCAATAATGAGGAGGATCGTAGCTCAATGAGAAACTCGACAACCTCAAAGCTGTCAAAAAAGGAAAGAGGGGAGGGCGTGAGAGACAGGAGGGCAGACACCACAAGGAGAAGTCAAGCTAGTACTGTGTAGAGAAGATTGGTACCACTACTTTGTACAATGGCAAACGATGGAATATACTTCCTAGGCCTGGGGGATCCCGATGGATCTCCTTTCATCCCATTTGTGGACGTCAACCAATCACCCTCTCCATCGAAAATAATCGCTTACACGAGGAGTCTATATGGATAACATGTACCTATTAGACTCATTCCTCGATCCTCTATGATAAATGTGATTGTTGAATCCAATCAAGTCTACTACAAATTGTATTTTTCCTTTAATGGACGTCCGGTTCCCACCAGAGATAACAAATACGTTAACCAGAGTTGGAGTACGCTGGTTCCACATGAGCAAGGTGTGGGAACGGAAAATGGAAAAACTGGGTCAGATAAGAGTGTTGTCTGATATCTCCTCTCTAATCCTTTTGAACGTGAACAAGAAGCTGGAGCCGGAGGAAAACTGGTTGTCCCAGTTTCCGATCGACGCTCTAACGAACGAATGGGGACTTGGTTCACAAACGAATTCCTCCAGAGGCAACACTCAATGTATGTCTAGATCATCCCGCCCTCGGTCAGAGACACAACATGCTGAGACTCAATCCTGCATCCAAGCTCAAGCAGAAGCAAAAATAATGAATGGATAAGTTGAAAGTGACGTCTTGGAACATAAGAGGGTTGGGGGACACTAACAGGCGGTTCAAGCGCATTAGATTGAAGTCATGGATCCATGAATGGATGGTGAACTGCATGATGCTACAGAAAGCAAAGCTAGTATGCAAGGAGAAGATAAGGAGGTTAGGCCAATGGTGGGAGGGACCATATGTCTGGGCACCAACACAAGGTACTCGTGGAGGAGTATGTATTCCATTGCACCATGACTTTCAGGTAAAGTAATAGACTCAAAGGTGGACATTTAGGGAAGGTGGGCATGAATAAGAGTGGAAGTTGATAATGAAGATTGGTTACCGATGATTGTTTACGCGCCTGCCAATTCGAAGGAAAGAGCAATTTTTTTAAGGAAATTAGTGTAACAAATCCTGAAGATCGACAAACTTGTGTTGGTCGGGGATTGGAACCGCTCTTTAGACGAAGCCCTTCATCCAGGTTCGCCAGCTGCAGGGAAAAAAAATGTTCAAGAATTTTTGAACCTCACAAAGGAATTGACTTTATCAGACTTTTTTTCCGCTTGCTGAATCCAACAGATCCTGGATATACTTGGTTCTCCCATCTCCATCGAGATAGACAATAGGTCACAAGGAGACGTCTGGACTACTTCCTCGTGGGCGAACGAGTATTAGGTGGAGTAACAACAGTGCGCCACATTTGCAAACCGCTATCGGATCATAAACCCATAGTGGCTAGGATCAAGTTACAAGACAAATTAGAAAGAGGGAGGGACTTCTTCAGACTGAACAAACAGGTGTTGGAAGATCCCAGTATACGGGAATGGGTAAAAGACCATATGGAGAGGTGGAAGGTAGCCAAACAGTACTCTGCAGACGAAGCAGATTGGTTGGAGGGTGGCCTAGCTATTGTCTCTGGAATTATGAATGTATACTAAAATTTTTTGGCGAAGGCCAGAAACGTGAGGGAAGCAGAATATAGGAGAACCAGTGTCTGCAATCAGGTGGCCGTGGCTACAACCGGCCCGACCCAGCTGCACCCAAGAGGCCCAGTCCAGGGGCAGATTTGGGACATGCAAACACAGTTGGGGTTCAGGCAAGTGGTGGTATGACCCGACTGTGGGCCACAACTGGCTGCGGAATTTGTCGGGTCAACCGTACATGCCTCGTGCCAATATATGTATATATATGTATATATATATATATACATATATATATATATATATATTTGTGTGTGTGTGTGTATGTATCTATAATATTTTATATATGTATGAGTTTAGGACCGAAGTATATATGCTCGTATTTTCCACCCGATCGTTCGCCCTGCATCGCTGCCCATGCAGGGTTAAATGAAAAATATGCAAGGTTGGTAACAAAAAGAACTTCAACAAAATAATATCAATGTACCTGGACCAAATGAACGCTCTGTGCATTCATTTTCTGAAGACCTGTAGAAGGTTGTTCCAAGGCGGCGACAATATGTTGGAGTCTGTCACTTCGGTTCCATGGGGGCTACAAGTGAGATTCTGGTTCAATGTCATTGGGGCACGAAATGGCTTCGAGGCAGCAGGCAGACGAACTTTGAAGTTGTGAAACCCCTGAGCGGTCCGACGACAAACTGGCGGGACACGAGTTGTCGAAACAGGGGCGTGCCTTACTGGTGTACGCACGCTGAGTCATGAGAGTGGACATGGGTGAAGTTGGGTGAAGTTGGGTGAAGTTGGGTGAAGTTCGAAAATCTGCAAAAAAAAAAAAAAATCAATATGAAAACATCCATGGGTAAGATCACTATCCTGAAGTGCTCACTTTTATGATGAATGCCTTCCTCAATGATGTTTGAGTTATTTGAAAAACAAAAAGTCATCTATAAGGGAGCCAAGGTCAAATTAAAAAAAAAAAAAGTCATATTGATGTTCATATTTAGAAAGGAAAAAGGCAGCCCATGGCAGTTCACGGTGGGTCTGGGCGGCCGGAATGACATAAAGTTGGGTCCTGGTCTGGCTGGGTGTAGTTGGGCATTTTTTCAGGTTGCTGGCCAGGTCAGGTGCAGTTTGGAAAATCTGCAAAAAAACGCTATCCAGTTTAGACAGCTGGCCAGGATTTTTTTTGGTAGTTGGGGCTGGGTACAGTTGTAGGTTTTTTGCAAACTAGATTTGAATCGGATCCAGTTCACAACATACACAAAGATTGCGAGCACTGAGGAGAAGAGTGGAGGAAGCAAAAAAAAGGATGGAGGGCCACCCAATCTCCGCAATGGTATGGGCAGCAGAAAGGGAGCGTCTTGTAGCATAGTGGAGGGATTGCAGCAAGATAAACACAAAAGGTGGACAAACATGCTGAGAGAGAAGGGGATAGAGACCGACGATGAAATGTCCAAAGAAACCTTTCAAAAACTTCAACCGAGATGTACCCAATAACAAACGGTGGAGCTCTACACCTCTTCGACAACACAACTCCGATTGCCAACTCAGCAGCCGGTGTGTTGCATTATGCTAAGTTATATTATGAAGTCGTACTCACTTTCAGGCGTCCTCAAGAGGCCCCTACCACCGCCCTCACCGAAGTCTCCGACATGTGGCTAGACACGAGAGTGTGACTATCTACAAAGGTCAAGCTGGACTTGGACATACCACTGACAATTGAAGAAGTCACACAGACTGTCAGGAACATGGCAAAAGGGAAGTCTTCATGAATAGACGGGCTCACCGCGGAATTTTATCTGAGGAACTGAGAGTCAGTGGTGGAAGAACTGGTGGAGTTGTATAATAAAGTACTAGAGGGGGGTTAGGCTGGGTAGAGGAATTACCCATGGGGTCATTTCCGTGCTGTTAAAAAAGGGGGATAAGGACGATGTGAAAAACTGACGCCTATCTCCCTCTTGAATGTGGCCTACAAAATACTAGCTAAGTCGTTGGCAACATCTGCCAGATCTGGTTGCAGGAGATCAAGAAGCTTTTGTGCAGGGCCGTTCCATTTTCAACAACATCATCACGACATTGGAGATTCTTGAGGTGGTGCAATCAGAGAATATAGACTCTGCTGTGTTGCTGGTGGACCTGGAAAAAACTTATGAAAAGGTGGGATGACCTTTTGTGTTCACCACACTAAGACAGATGGGGTTTCGAGACAGTTCTTGCATATGGACAGTCATGATGTACACCTTCTCGATGTCAATAGTAATGATCAACGGGCATTTGTCGACCCCTTTCAAGCTATCTCTGTTGCTGCGGCAGGCCTGTCCCCTTGCTCCTTTGCTATTTGTGCTACAAATGGAAGTACTGTTAAATAGAGTCGGACGCAATCTCATCATCAAAGGATTGAAACTCCACAGCGGAGAAGCCCCCGTTATACCGTTCAACGGGGATTCAACTCGGGCCTCATGGCCGTTCAACAGGTTCAACGGAGTTGAATAAATCCCGTTGCGAGTTGAATGAACACACAGGTGGTAGAATTCCTACTGTATAAGAAGGTCTGTCCTCTCCAGACTAAGTCACCTACCTGGAACTGTGATGGCTGCTTATTAGCTTGTTCTATCATTTTGTGTTGAGCCTTTCTCAGATTGTCGGTCCCTGCAATTTTCTTCTCATGTTGTAGTGCAAACTCTCTAGTTCCAGGCGGCAGTCTCTGTATTTGGTCACGGTTCGGTCCTTCAAACGGCCTGCGTGGTCTAAAGGACTTGTGCAACTCGTTAGGAGTCCGGCAGGTAGCTAGATGGACACTTTTGTTGTAGGCACTAGCTACCTTCGGAAGCATCTCATCCCAGTTAATCTGCTCTGGTCTATCTGCTGCAAGATCTTATTCATCTGTTTTGTCTGGCCGTTAGTTTGGGTGACAGCCAGATGACATCAACAACTTCGAGCCATAGACTCGCATAAGTCCCTGCCAATGCTAGCTAGTAAACCGTGTATCCCTATCGCTAACTATGGATAGCGGAATATCATGCTCACTTACCCAGGCGTCGAAAAACTTTTCTATAACTAACTATGTGCGTGCCTCAGAAGGCAAAGGAACAAAACTGCATACTTACTAAAACGATCTACTATGACCATGACTTGGCTCTTACCATGCCTATTGTTGACCCTAGCATCCATAAAATCGATGGACACTGACTCTTCGGCTCCTGAAGTAATAGGCAAGGGTTTGAGAAAACCCAGTGGGGCTCGCATCGTAGTTTTGTTGCCCTGGCATACTTTGCAACTACGGGCATACTCTATACAGTCAACTTTCATGTCAGGCCATGTGTAGGCACGTGTCAGGTTGGCTAATATCTTTTGGCAGTTGAAGTGCCTTTTTGTATCGTGACATTCCCCTAAGATCAGACTCCGGATCTCTTCACTATTGGGAATGCATAACCTATCTACGATGTCTGTCTTCTCAAACAATAACCCGTTTGTGGTGCGATAGTTAGGTTCACTCTCTGGGGCCTCCCTTACTCTTTTGAGGAGGTCACTGTAAATAGGGTCCTAAGCATACGCATCTCTAACCTTTTGTTGTAATTCGGATCCTATATCTAGGTAATGAACGGTTGCCCCAAAGTAGTCGGTTCTTCTGGCGAGAGCATCTACTACCACGTTGTACTTTCCTTTAACGGGTTTGAGCTCAAAGCGAAACTGATCTATTTTTGCAGCCCACTTAGTAAGCTTAGGTGTCATCTTGGCTTGCATTTTCAGCCACCCGAGTGTCTCGTGGTCTGAATAGACTTTGAAGTGTCTCCAAAGCAAGTAGTGTCTCCAATGATCTAATGCTTGCCTGAGAGCGTAAAGTTCTCTTTCGTAAGTTGAAGCTGCTACCTTTTCTGAAGGTAACCTACCAGACATAAACTTTGCGGGTCTATACCCATTGCCATCATCTTGCTGCAACACAACACCAATGCCATACCGACTTGCGCCTGTAGTGACGACAAAGGGTAAGGATGGATCAACTACCTTGAGGACTGGGTACTCTTCCAAGGCCCACTTTAATTTCTTTGGGGACGAGGTGCAGTCTTAGTCCCACTTCCAGATTGCTTAGTCTGCGAAGGAGAGCAGCGAAGAAGTTTCTAACAAACTTTCTGTAGTAGTTGGTCAATCCTATGAACGATCTCAACTCAATGAGTGTACGAGGAGTTGGTTGGTTTCTAATCGCTGCGATTTTGTTGTCCTCAGGTTTTATACCACCTCCATCTAGTACGTGGCGCAAGTACAGGATCGCGGTCTTGGCCGACTCACACTTCTTCCCGTTGAAGTTTGCTTCATGCTCCTGGAGGGTCTTACTAAAGACTAAGATGTCGTCTAAATATATTACCACAAATCCGTTTAAACCACCACTACCCCCGCCGTTGTAAATTAGCGGGAACCGGTAGCACAGGTCCATGAGGGCTACCAGTAGCACACTGGGGGGAACTGGCAGAGTGGCAAAATTCAAAAATGCTTCGAATTACCCCCACGATTTATTTCACGGTTCAAATGTTTTTTTTTTCTTCTTTAAATACATTTCCTGTAAATATCACGAAAAAAATTATGGACCCTCGAATTTTCAGAGTTGTTGGGTCATCCTTCTGAACGCAAAAAATCACAAAGTTGGGTTACTTTTCTCATTGGCCCATACACGGTAGAGTAGCAAAAACGAAAAATGTGACGAAATGGCGGGGCATTTACTTCACGGTCTAATTTTGTTTTTTTCATTTTTTTGATATTTGTTTCAGGAAAGATGACGGCCTAATCTACAAGATACCAAATGTTTAGATTTTTTTGCCAATTTTTCTGAGCGCGAAAAATCACCAAAGTTCACGCTTGAAAATCTTAGTCCGGATCCGCCTGCACCTGGCGGTCGCCGACCCCCCTAAGAACCCAGTCCGTAAGGCCAGGAAAGTCCATTTTAGGCCGGCGGGGGTAGTGGTGGTTTAACCACGGTCTAAACAAATCGTTCATGCAATGTTGAAAAGGCTTCCTCTTTCTCCTTTTGCAGCCTTTTCTTCTTCTTCTTTTTCTCCTTTTTCTACGGCTGCTGCTGCTTCCTCTTTCTCCTTCTGCAGCCGTTTCAACTCTTCTTCCAGCTCCTACTTCCTGGCCTTCTCTGCCAGTATGGCCACCTTCTTCTCCAATTCTTTCTTCTCTTTCCTTGCCTTCTGCTCTGCAAGGATCCTGGCGTCTTCCTCCTCCTGCTCCCTCGTGTAAGAGGAGGTCCCTGTACCACCCCTCGTTGTGACTCTGCAGGTAAGGGTTCGCCAAAATCCTAAAGGGAAAAGTAACTGGCAGAGGGTCCCCCACAAGTAGAACCCCACGAGCAAGGAATACATCGGATAGTCATCCAAGGTGCACAACCCAATGGCAGTTCCACTCCTCACCACTTAAGACTTATCCACCAAGTGACTAACTGACTCTCTCATGACAACTATGGTCTCTAGCCTAGTCTACTCTAAGGCTGTCACTACAGGGATCTAATGCTGATCAAAAGGCATTCAAGGAGATCCCCCGTAACTCCTTAGGAATTTTTTAACGTCGCAGTCAGGAAGACGTGATCGGGTAGTCATCCATGGTATCAGGTGCACAACCCAATGGCAGTTCCACTCCTCACCACTTAAGACTTATCCACCAACTGACTGACTGACTCTCTAAGGGCAACTATGGTCTCTAGCCTAGTCTACTCTAAGGCTGTCACTAAGGACTCTACTGCTGATCAGGAGGCATTTAAGGAGATCCCCCAACTCATGAGGAATTCTTTAACATCGCAGTCAGGACGACGTGTTTGGGGGTCTTGTCCCCAGGACGTGTCAGTCGTCAGACGCGGCCTTTAGCCCTACTAAGTCCCGTGCAGGTTTGGTCACCACCGCTCTATCGACCGCATGCACAAAGTCCTATCACCTGGACAGAAGTGACTCGATGCAGAGAGAAGAGACAGACTGACGCTTAGCAAGTACCGAGGTTATGTGCGCATCCACAGGGTAAGCGGTAGGCCAACGCTTGGAGAGAGTATACCATGCTCCAGCTTAGTCAACAGTCTTGGTCAACACCTCCGGTCAGCAATCTTGGTCAATGCCGGTCAACACCGGTTAATGCCAATCAACGCCAGTCAACGCCGATCAACGCATTGGTCAAACTCACCCGCCGCCGATCACCTTCGTTCTATCAACCTTTTACCTCTGGCTATGGCCGCCGACCGTTCTCCTTCGTCAACCTCCTCTTTCTCCCTTCTGTCTTCTTCCTCACCCGGCCTTGGCTATGGCGTTCTCCCTTTCTTCTTCGTCTCTCCCTCCTCCTTCCTTCTCTCTCTCTCATCTTCTTAATCACTCCTGGCGATTGTCTTCCTCCTTATGTCCGAGCTCGGTGGCTATGGCCGCCACTTCTTCTTCCTCCTTCGCGCATCCAATCTTCTCTCTCTCTCTCTCTCTCTCTCTCTCTCTCTCTCTCTCTCTCTCTCTCTCTCTCCATCGTCGTCGTCTTCTTCCTTTTCAGGCACGACAATTATGGCCGCTCTTCTTCAGCGCAACAATCTTCTTCTCCACGACGGTCCTCTTCTTCACGACGATCTTCGGCGATGAGCGCAGATGGCAGGTGCGCATGAGCGCGCTACCAGCAACGGTGTGCAATCAAGTAGCAGCTGCGCACAGGGAATGTCGTGGCCGCGCGCAATAGCGACGCACGTACGGGAAAGAGCGAGCAGCATCGCGCGCAGGCAACAGCCGTGCACAAATGACAGCGCACGCGAAAAGCAGCAAGCACGCAAGATTGTTGGGCACGCGCAAAGATGATGAGCACGTGCAAATGGGCACGACGCGCAATCTGCCAGCGGGCGCAGTTATGGCTGCTCTTCTTCAGCTTGCCACAACAATCTTCTTCTTCACAACGGTCCTCTTCTTCACGGCAATCTTCGGCGATGAGCGCAGATGGCAGGCGCGCTACCAGCAATGGCACGCAATCAAGTAGCAGCTGCGCGCAGGGAATGTCGTGGACGCGCGCAATAGCGGCGCACGCACGGGAAATAGCGAGCAGCAGCGCGCACGGGCAACGACCATGCAGAAATGGCAGCGCGCGCGAAAGGCAACAAGCACGCGAGATTGCTGGGCACGCGCAAAGATGATGAGCGCGCGCAAATAGGCACGGCGCGCAATTGCCAGCGGGCGCGCACGGCGACAGCGGTTGCGGCGCGTGATGGGACAGGCACGCGCGGAAATAAAGTGCGCACTGTCACGCAATCTGGCCGCACGACGCCCCTCCTCCTTCCAACGTCAACGACAATGGCGCTCGGCGATGATGACGACGAGGGCGGCGACCGCGATGATGACAATGACGGCGTTTGCAATGCGGCGGCAGCGGGAACCAGCTCTGATACCAGTGCAATCAAACTTGTCTCAAACTTGCTTCAGCGTGCATGCAAACAGATGACGTTCAAACTTGGCGCGTAGCAAACAGATGACCTTTCGAAACTGTAGCAGCTACGACCTTTGCTGACCCTATGACTACTAACACTAAGGTCTACGGGTCAAAACCTCTCGACCAAACTATATACAACAGCCAAACATACGACTTTCAGGAATCAGGTCGCAGGTTCAAACACACAGGTCAACGGGTACTGTACATGGGTAAAGAGACGGGTCTAGGGATCGAGCCCTGGGTGCTGCATCTGTCACCATGGCTCACAAGCAGAATGAATGAATGACTTCGACGCTACCTCTTTATTTATACTTCCGATCGTCGTTGGTCTGCCCTTGGACCCCGGGCCCGGGATGTACACAGTCCCGCATGGTACTTGCTGACTAGACAAAGTGCAACCTGGGACTGGGTACCGCTGACTGGACTAAGTAGGACTCGGATCGCCCTTTGCCGACTGTGCTAGGACTGCCCCTTGCTGACTCAGCCGCGGACTGACTCCTAGGACCTACGAAGAGCCAGTTCTAGAGCTTCTAGAAGGTCGTGGACTTGACCTTTCGAACCTGTAGCAGCTACAACCTCTGCTGACTCTATGACTACTATCACTAAGGTCTACGGGTCAACGGGTACTGAACATGGGTAAAGGGACGGATCTAGGGATCAAGCCTTGGGTGCTGCATCTGTCACCATAATAGGTGAGAAACAGTTTCAGTACCCATTCATCCCAAAAATTCCAAATTGATATCTTCCCATGTGCAGTGGTGAATGAGCATACAATGTCCAGGGCTCCCGGGGACACCATATGCTCTCCGGGTACTCTCTTGGATGTAGCTGGTAGCTTTTACAGCCACGTGAGTATCTGTTCACTGAGGATGATCAAACCCCAACACCCTTCCTTTGTAACATCCTATTTCACATGACCTCTTGGATGATTTCAATGATTCCATGACAATTAAGAAGGCCGTGGTAAGAGAACCACCGGGATGAAACCACGAGTGGAACTGCGCTAGAGCTAGCGCCCCGACACCACCAGACCGGCGAGGCCCGGACTGCCGCCTAGACTAGTACCGGGGGGGGGTGCCCTTCGGCTGCTAGTCCTGTACGCGCGCCCAGCCAACGTGCGCGGCATGCTGATTGCCACATGGCGGCTGTTGTAGGTGATGTAGGTGTTCCGCAACGCGTGGACAGGGGTGACGCCAGCCGTGGAATTTGCCGACAGATTGAGATAGCGGTGGCAGCTTCTAACATCAATAGAATACGAAGGTCGGAGAACTAAGAGTTGGATGGCAATGGCGTGTTTGGGCGAACTAGAAGCCAATGACTGGTTTGCTATCGTCCAAGCGAGCAATGAGCGGGTGCGTCACATGCTGGCGAAGTTGAGAGCGGTGGCTGCAGAAACGATGGTACCATCCATTTCGTGGATCCGGAGCGAGCGGCAGAGGTTACTGGAGACTGCATGGGGGCTGGAGGGGGGGCCGCCCCCCTGCCTGCTTGTGCTTATACATGGGCCACGAATGGAGGATTTGATGTGGAAGTTTTACGACGATCCTGAGGAGGGGCAAGATCTTTGTGCTGAGCTGGAGGACCGCTGCTACGACGATATGGAGGACCGCTGCTTCGACGATATCAACTCCATTGCTGACGACACCATCGGTACCAACAGCAGAGACGACGGCGATCTCGCCTGCCTGCATTACTGTCTATTACAACAATAACAACCGCAGCAGAGATAACGGCAATCTCACCTGCATCGCCGTCCACTATAATAACAACAATACCAATGGCAAAAGCAACGACAACAGTGACGACGACAACGATCATGCTGATAAATTCGACGATAACGGTTATTTTGGCGACGTCGCTTTCACTGGCGCCGTTAACAACAATGACGACAACAACAACAATAACAACAACATCAGCACAGGTGACAACGACAACAACATTAGTAGTGACGACAACAACATCAATATCAAGTACAACAATAATAACAGCCAAGATGGTGAGCTTCGTGCATGCATCCAAGTCAGCCAGGGCGTCGGCAAAGAAGTTAATAATACTGGCAACGAAGATAACAGGGGTAACATCTATATGTGGGTGTTTGTAGTGCAAGGCAGGCTTCCCTGGCGACTCTTGCCATATCTGGTGGAGGTAAGCTTGCTGGGGAGGGAATGACTTTGTGCATGCTCATGACAATTTGGGGCTCCCCGTGTGGGCGGAAAGGCATAGCGATCCTTCCATGGGATCCGGGTGGGGTCGATGGGGAGGGTCGTGGGGTGGGGTAGAGCCTTTGGGGAGGCCCTGCAATCTTGGATTAGCCACGTGGCAGGTGAGTTGCGACGGTGAGATAATTTGCTCTCCTGCTGCGTGGATTGTGGGATTTCAGTATGAAATTGACTCTCTTGTTTGCCCGCACTGTGGTAATGGACAATTTCGTTATGCTCGGGTGGTGGCCCCTTGTTTTGAATGCCCCTCCCTCTCGGAGTGTTGTAAGAGGTTCTTAGGTTTTGACGAGGGTTCCAAAGTTAGGAGACGACGCAGTATTTTCACAGGTCATGGTCTGCCATGAGGTCGTTTAGATGTTATCTTCTGCACTGGTGACCTCTTGCTTGAGTGGAACTGGGGATTATGAGTAGTGGGGGGGGACATTGGCATAGGCAATCTCTAATTGCTGACTGTGAATGGGGAAACCGGATTGGACCGGGGTTCTCCGATAATTGGCTTCTGCCACCCTGCTTTGATTACCCCTTCCCCTCATGGTGCTGAATGACCTTTCTGGAATAAGGTGAGGGTTTCTGAGTAGGGAGATATTTTTAGACTGTAGTGAGCAGTTAATCCCCTCGGTCGAGGGCAGTCAATGCTGCTCAATAAGCTGAATGGGGTGTGTCATTGTGCTGGCTCATCAACTGCCAACGATTAGAGTGGGATGAACTCGTGCCATGTTATATGACATTTGAATGTTTACAGGGACGCTGGACCCGTTTTCCAGCAGGTGACGCTCCCCACCAATAGATGGAGCCTCCCCGAGCTTGCTAGTGGTGTCTGCTCTTATCAGCACCCCTAGCAATTGCTTGGGTTGTTTCTTCAAAAAAAAAAAAAAAAAAAAAAAAACACAACTGATCCACAATCAAGGTTCCAACTTCCAGAACTCCAGTTGCCTGCCAGCTTAGCATGTGCTCATAAGCAAATCTCACATAATTCCTCAGGTCACTGAACGCTACAAGAAACCCAGCGTCCGAGCAGATGTTCTCCAGAGTAGTCAACTTGTACTATCCAACTCTACTTGGGGCTGCAGAAATATCAGCAAAGAAATGTTGATGCCACTTGATGGCAGAAACAGAGTGCGAACGCCCGTCATATACGTGCTGCACTCGGGGAATATAAGAAAGCCTCATGGATAAAATAATGTGGTGGCGCGATGCAATGCAGGATTAGCCATGCAGAATCTCCTTCTCCTTTGCTCTTGAAAGTGTAGCCACGTGATTCACAAAATCTTTGGTGACTTCCTCTATCTCCTTCTCCTGTCGTTTCGTGTCATCTTCGGACATGCCCTCAGAGTCTTTCTTCAACATGGCAAGGCCATCTTTCCTCACCCTCCGCAACCGAACTTTTGCATTCTCTGAAGCTCTAGCAGCTTCTTTGGCAACGACCTCACGCACCTCCTCGGTCATGCGAGGCAATGGGACCAGACAACCATCTTCAGTTCTTTTTGGAAACAGCCCCGAAGGTGAATCCATGATGGCCTTCTCCACAGCATCAATCATATTTCGATCGTACACGAGGACGCCAAGTGTTTGTGGATCGCGCACAGTTACAGCAGCAATGGTGTTGAGGGGGAATGTCCCATCGCCACCATACCGGACATTGATATGACTTAGCAAACTGGGACTCGCCCGTCCCGTTCGCAGCTGTGCAAGCTCCTCCGTGAATGCATCGATCACCTCAACCATCTGACACCTGACTGTCTTGACCGGCCTTCCCTCTGCCTGATGCCCATGAACCACTCCATCTGCTTTGCTTCCACTCCTTCTCCCAAGCTGCTGCCCATGTTTGTCCTCGTCCTCGTCCTCGTCGTCGCCTTCGCTGTCACTGTCAACCCTGTCATGCTTACCTCCTCCTTTCCCTCTTGCTTTCTTCGTCTTCGCTTTTTTAGCATATGCCCTCAATTGCACAAAGTCCCACATGTCGGATTTCTTTGCCGACGAACACCAACAAGATGGCGTCACCGAGCTCAGACCCATCCTCCTATCGTTACAAAACTGCCTCTGGATAGAATTGGGATTGACATCCGAAGGCTTTCCTCTGTGCAAAAATGAACAGTATTCCCGGTGGCCAGCATGACTGGGAGAAGCCGGCAGCGCATTCCACTGTGGATTAGCAGGAACGGGCCGTATCAGGCGCGCAAAATACCGGCGAGCCAGAAGAGGATGTATGCCTGAAGAAACAGATTGACCTTGATTGACAAGGTCTCTCTCCGAAGGGGCTGACACATTGCCAAAGCAACTCCCCTCATTGAATGATTGGTTTGCAACTGCTTCGCCACCATTGGAAATACGGGCAGTCAATCTCGTCAGCCCACTTGCCCGTGACCTGCACAGACTGATCATCCGGCTTGGTCCCATGAATGCGGCACCCTGAACACAGAACCGCAGTGGATGGTTAACATTATTGACAGAACAAGATGGGCCAGTGCAGCTCCGCCCGCATCAGGAAAAGGCAGATTGGAAAGGCACAAATAGTCGATGGAGAGAGATGTATTAGAAGCGGTGTGAAGAAGTCGAGGTTATGGAGACTGAGCAGTCGTAACCAGTAGAGAAAAAGATGGGTGTTAGGGTGGTGGTCACAGGAATTCAGATGTTGTATAGCTACTGACCTTGCTGTTGAAGTGGCAAGAATGATAGTGATACCAAAGGAATGCAGGCGGGTAAAAAAAACAGCAATGGACATTTGATGAACAAAGTACATAGATCCTCTATGAGAAAGAACAGTGTTTCAGGTCTACGAGATGAAGAATTAACCCCCTACTGCAAACACTGCCATACCTTAAAGACATAAGTCAAAACATCACACGCCATAAACACTACATACCTTGGCCACAAAGACTTAAACCACCAGTACACCTGGGCCTGGAGGCGCTGTACTGCACGCCAAGCTTTTCCAAACCACCAGTGGTGCACTTTTTCTTTTTTGGCTGGTGCCGCCAGCCATGATGGTGGTCGGGTAGGCCGTGTACTGGCGGTTTAACCCCCTCCTCCTCTTCCCCCGGCAAGTCAAGAATGTACATCATTTACACACCCACACGTCCGTCCGTTTGTTTGATCCACGAACAACATTGGTTACTACCCAGTATTCACCAAGAAAAACAGGGACAGCGGCCATCTTTTTTTTTTTTTAAATAGGAAGGGGGACATTGGCCATCTAGTCGCCTGGTTTGGCCATTTCTTTCACTGGGTATAGGGCCTCACCACACTACTCACCAAATGCACAGAAGACAGAAATTATGGCAATGCATCTGTCCAGGGTCTAGCAAAAGATTCATTCTCATTTTGTACATTCGGTGCGTGGCACGGTGAAGGCCATGCTCACACTGGGACTTCTTCAACTTACCTCCGGATAGAATTTGGTGCATGGCACGGTGAGGGCCATGCTCACACTGGGACTTCTTCAACTTAACTATGGATGTAGAATTCTAGCGAAACATTTCATTCTCATTTTGTACATTCGGTACGTGGCACGGCAAGGGCCATACACACCCGCACTGAGTCTTGCACGCTCAGGCCCCAGTGCACAGCTGCTCTTTCCTTTTTTTTTGTTTTGTTTTCTGAAGGGCCGCAGCCTTGAGATATCATCATTGAACTGACCGACCCGGTAACTCAGAAGGATTTTGTCCTGTTAATCTGATTGCTAAATTACCTGCTGCAGCTTCGCTTGGAAGAAAATGGGAGGGAATACCACCGAACCTGTTTTATTTCTTTTACGGTGAGCGTTTTCGTTGAGAAGCATCGTTTCTAGCTCTATGCTGTGTGAAATTACCCAAACAGTTGCAGTCCGGGAACTCGGAACTTTTAAGAGAACATCCTGTCACGTTAATGTGTTTGCACAGGATTACGATTCTGTTTGCTGTGTTTTCTGAATATGTTTGTAATCAACCAATCTTGTATGGATACCGCTTACTTGCTTACTTTTGACTCTTTGTGTTCGTGCATGTCCGAGTGCATGGATGTGTGTGTGTGTGACACTCAGTTCGGTGAGATAGAGAATTGGCAGGGGGTAAGCTGAGATGGTGTGATTGAGAATTGGCCAAGGGCAGTTGTTAAAAGTCCCCTTCAATTATAGGAGTGCCACTGCTGTCATGCAGGCCTTGTAATGTATGAATGTATGAATGAAGTA
Organism: Chara braunii; assembly: GCA_003427395.1. Lineage (NCBI taxonomy): Eukaryota > Viridiplantae > Streptophyta > Charophyceae > Charales > Characeae > Chara > Chara braunii. The sequence goes on from BFEA01000126.1 coordinate 2,815,402, forward strand.
ATCAGCATCCAATCCGCTTGGCAGTTGCCATTTGCCGGGGGGAGTTATCTGAAATAGTGTTGTTACGTAAGCCGTAATGCTGGGCATGCATCTTGGAGCATTTCCCGCAAGGCAAAAGCCAAAGAAGAAACCGAGCAGCATGTGTCAGAAACACTTCCTGGACAGTGTGGCAAACTCTCCAGCCTCCCGTCCTTCATCCACATGATGCCCTCCGCCCCTCCAGCGTCTCTCCGCCGTCCGTCCACCAACCTCCTCTCGACCTTTTCCAAACTCCAGGCCAAATTACTCCAACCTCCACCCGGCCTCCATGCTCCATCCGTCATACTCCCTCACCCTCTGTGCCCATCCTACTACTCAACTGTGGCAACCTTTCACCCCTTCCACCCTCCTCTCTCACTGGATGGATCTTCCGCCTCCACTGTGCCCAACCTGCTCCTAAACTGACACAACCCTCCTTCCCCACTGCACCGACCCACCCATCCTACTCCTCAACTGTGGCAACCCTTCACCCCTTCCACCCTCCTCTTTCACTGGATGGATC
>BFEA01000126.1:2819137-2837993 GCA_003427395.1 Chara braunii
CGGATGGGGATGTGAGGACCGAGGGAAGGAAGAATGGAGAGAGAAGGGCTGAGGAAGGAGTGGCCGAGGAAGGACCGAGAGAGGAGGGAGGGCCGAGGGAGGAGGCAGGGAGGAGGCAGGGAGGCAGGGAGGAGGCAGGGAGGAGGCAGGGAGGAGGCAGGGAGGAGGTCAAGCGGAGGTCGAAAGCAGAAAGGAAGTAGAGGGAGGAGGCAGGGAGGAGGGAGGGCGGAGAGGAGGAGGAGAGCAGGCGGAGATCAGGCAAAGATCGGACGGACGGAAGAAGGAGAGAGGTCACGTGGAGGAAGGTAAGAGAAATGGAGACTCACTTGAGTCAGCCAAAGCCTCCAGTCTACGACGATCAACCAACAATGCGCAAGCCTTCGACCATGATTTAGCCCAGCCCTCCAAGTTCCACAAAAGTAGACAATGCCTCAAGCACACGTTGAGGTAAGCCACGTAGAAGTTCACGTAGCACGCAGGACAATTCACGTAGCACCAACCTCAGGGAGCACGTAGCACCAACCTCACGAATCAGGTAGCACCAACCTCACGAATCAAGTGGCACCAAGCTCAGATTTACGCTGACAGCAACGATGCACGTAGGACGTAGCACTTCGCACGTGCAATGAGGCACGTAGGTCAGAGCACCACGTAGCACAAGCACGAAGGTCACGTAGCACGCAGGACGATTCACGTAGCACCAAGCTCATGAATCACGTAGCACCGGTGGCGCAGAGAGAGAGACATGGAGAAGAACGAGCCGCGTAGCAAGCATGGAGCACTTAGCACCAAAGAATGATCCAAGTAGCAAGCACGCACGTAGCACCAAAGAACGAACCACCTAGCAAGCAGTGGCGAGCACGGCACGTATTACCAAAGAACGAATCACGTAGCACCGGTAGCACAGAGAGACAGAGAGAGACACACACACACACACACACACACAGAGAGAGAGAGAGAGAGAGAGAGAGAACGAACCACGTAGCAAGCACGAAGCACGTAGCACCGGTAGCACACCAACTCACGTAGCACTTAGGTCAGATCACGAAGCATGTAGCACCAACGCACGAAAGACGAAACACATAGCACCGAGGCTCGAAGCCCAGCTCGTCGCGTTTTCAGACCAACTCACGGTGCACGTACGTCAGCTCACGTCGCAGAGTAGCACCGAAGCCCGGGAGACGAAGCACATACCACCAAAGCAGCTCGTAGCACCGGTTCACGTAGCACGGGGGCACACAGAGAGAGAGAGAGAGAGAGAGAGAGAGAGAGAGAGAGAGAGAGAGAGAGAGAGAGCTGGGTGGCGATACGGTAGCTACGGCCTTCTCCCGATCATAACACACCTTCCCGGTCAGGTACAGCCAAAATCAGGGTGCGTTCCTGGGGGAAGACGGTAGGGCTCACCAAATACACAAAAGACGAAGGTGTGGACCCCACTGGCCGGCGGCCTGGAGTTTGGGCGTCGGGGTGTTTTCCAGACCCCACTGGGTCTGGAAACCAGTGTGGAAAGCCGGTCCGGAAAGGAGTTCCAGACACCACCTCTCTTGGAAAGAGGTTGCGGGAAAAAAAAAGAAAAAGAAAGAGGTTGCTGAAATGGTGACGGGGCGTTTCTACATGGTCCGCGGTCTGGAAATTCTACGCCAACCGGTTTCCAGACCCTTTTTTCCAGACCCTTTCCAAGGAGGCGGCCAGTTGAGCAGGAGGGCGGGCATGTCCATCAGTTTCCAAACGCGGGCTTCACGGCGTGGACCATGCACCCTCGCCATGGACCGTTATTGAGCGCATCGGTCCGGCACCACACAAGGCAGGGCGGGACCCTCCCGGCCGTGTCACGCAGGAGTTGGTCTTATCCTCCTCGCGAATACATAATGGAGCTTTCACAAGCCGCTCCGCTCGAGTGCGCCAGCCATACCTCTCGCGAGCCCCTACGACAGATAGGGCCTACGCGAGGCACGACTTACCTCCACCTTAATGGAGTTGTCACCTCCCTTCGGTGGGCTTATCCCCGCCAAGCTACCAATCCACAGTATGGAAGCTGATCATTTGCAATCGCAGAGGTGGACCAGCCAAGGACGTTTCTCGTTTCCTGTAGCATAGGGGCCGAGGTACGCATGGTATTACGCCTCTATCGGACCCGCACGCAAACCGGCATCTTGGGGGGGCTGAGGTCCCAAGCACGACTCGTCGCCGGTCGACTAGGACGCATCCTACACGCCACGCGCACACTATTATAAAGAACATAAAAATAAACACACACACACACGCACGTACATATACATATACAGAACGACACTGAACAAACAACGCGACAACACTCTTAGTCCCTTAGTAGGCATCCCATAACTCTTCGATGCGGAAGTCGGACAGGCGTCGCGCGCGAGACTTTGTATAAAACCGTGCGGACGCATGACTTTCCCGTGTCGACTAGCAATGCATGAATACGCAAACAATCGTGATGATGGCGTACTATGTAGTGTCCATAATCAAGCGGTCCTTCATGGATCCGAATACAGCTTATGACACTCAAGTGTCGCTCTTGAAGTATCGTGAGGGTCTACCCCCTCACGATATTGCACGGCTGAAGGAATAGTCGTGCGACCACCGCGGCACCTTCGGCCTTTAGGCTGAGTGTCTCGGCAGGCAGGGCAAATAGGCTCTGCGCGTGGGGAGATCCCTTCCATGAAGAGTCTAGGACCTGGGATGTCCTGGACAAGAACCTCAAATCCAGGCCTAATACCAACGTCCGACTAAAAAATCTTTAAGAAACATTCAACAATAAAGCGGGGTTTTCTTTTTTTTCTCAATCTCAAACCTTATTTAACCCTTAAGCGTGGGCTCTCCCAGGCCACGCGAACACCCAACATGGGTACATACGTATATATATGTAAAGGGGGATAGGTACGTAATGATCACTTCTCACAATCACAGTGAGACTCCTCATAGCTATATATATGGGTGTGATCGCATACAGTCAAATCAAAAATCCGAACCACAAAACATACCTGCAATCACATCAAGAGTTAACCAAAAGTCAACGCATTACACGGAGTCAACTTCAGTCAACCTTTATACTCATACCCCTCGCTTTAGTCATGCAAGCCCCAACCCTTGTCCAACCAACCATAATTAAATACTCATTACCTTTGTTAAATGGTCATTCAATAAAAGTCCGGGTGAAAATCTTAATAAAACAATAAAATCACCAGGGCTAAAGCCTTTTCGGTTGAGTATTGAGGATGAATTGGAGTTGGGTCGTAAACCGACGAATCGTCAACCGACCTGTTATCAGTGATAACAGACAATGATCCTCAAGAGATCAAGCAGAATCTAGCCCTGATTTTGAATCAAACGATCAAGCGGACCTGTAACACATGACAGACCAACCCCCACGTTAAATCTATAAGTCCATGGAGGACAACCTCCATATCATGATCACACTCAAAATCCTAGTTAACTATATATAAACCTACCTCTAAGCAAATGTCCAAATAAAAGTTGACTCATGGCATAATCTCCCCTATTCAAGGTGGATTACCAGAATCGCCACCTGTCAAAATATAATTTATCTCCTTTGAACTAAAAAAATTTTGGCAGCGTTTCCCGTAGGAAAAATGTCTTTCCAGAATTTATATAAGCTCAAATATGAATTCTAAAGTATTTTTTAACTTAAGAAAGTCAAACTTTGTCCGACTTCCTGAATCAGAAAAAATTTGGGCAGCACTCCCTTTAGAAAGGGACTTTCCAGGTTTATATTAATTCAGATTCAAACTCGAAAGATAAACTTGAGTTCAATTAAGACAGAATTCAACTAACTCCTTAGTTTTGCAGAAATTTCGGCAACACTCTCTCTAAAAAAGTGTCATTCCAAAATTTATACAAAACTAAGTCCATAATTTGAAGACAACTTTGACTCTTCAAAGTTCAATTTGTCTAACTCCTTGAATTAACAAAAAAAATTGCAGCACTCCCTTTTGAAAAGGAGACTTCCCATATTTTTACTAAGTCATATATAAAAATTAACCAAGTTGAACCTTGAAAAGTCAAAATATGACTAACTCCTTGGATTTGCAGAATAGTTTGGCAGCGCTTCCCGTAGAAAAAGTAGTTTGCCAAGATTTATACGAAGCCAAGTATATTAAAAAATGATCCAAAAAAATGCGAGAATTAACCTAAGCAAAAAAAGTTAACTTAGAAAATGCAGGAATTGAAACTAACTCCTATCGCTCTAGCACGTGGCGAGCAACTAAAGCAACTACCTATCAAACTAAAACTAAAACTAGGTAATCATCTCACTCAGCCACATGCAGGCCAAACCACAAAGGTACGTTCCCTCACCAACCCCAAGTCATTTCGTATACGATAGTTCATGAAACCCTCAGATGATTCAATCCTTATACCCAACTTACATATTGCACAATGCTATACCATTCGGCTTGGAAACAATGTTCAGCGTGCCTTAAGATATACACGAACAAGTTGCACAGCTACTTCTCTCTTCTTTGGGCATATGACTATACCATTCGGCTTGGAAATAATGCCTAGCCGCCCTGAACTGTTTAATATCCAAAATTTAGTATCTCCCTGACTTTGTTCTCAAAATAAATACAGATATGGCAGGGGACTGAACCATTCGGCTTGGAAACAATGTTTAGCTTGCCCAAACTACTTTCAATTATAGCCTGTAATTTCCCTTCTTTTCTTAACGATATGGCTTAACGCTGGACCATTCGGCCTGGAAACAATGCCCAACTATCAGTTCACATGCAAATATAAGTATAATACTTTTTTTTATACTCAGTTTATACTTATGTGCGTGGTTTTCAAGCTAAACCATTCAACTTAGAAACAATGCTCAGCCTTAGACCAAAATTCTCCCTCATAATAAAACAAGAATTTAACCCCTTCAAATCAGGCAAACCCTCAGAAAGTTAAACACAGCAACCAGGCCATTCAACTTAGAAACAATGTCTGACCCTTAAAAAAACAGTCAAATAAACATAGCCCTGGACCATTCAACTTAGAAACAATGCCCAGTCCTTGGTTGACCCAGTGAAACGCATGCAGTCTGCCTTCCTCCCACCTTCCCCCAGTTCACCCCCCTTTGTCTGCTTTCAATAAAAATAAAAATAAACTTATGCTTCACTTTGACACATTCCTTGCATTCAGTCTGATTAGGTCATGAAAGAAAGCAAAGTCATAGGGGCAATGCCATGCATACATCAGTCAAACTAGAGGGAGATAGTTAAACAAGGATGTAGTGGGGTCATACAAAGAGAAATTTGGATTACCTGATGGTTCCGTGCCTCCAGAACCTCGCGTAGGTTCCGGCAGGGATCCCGCAATCGGTGGGCCCCCACAGAGTCTTGCTGCGGTCCTACGGGTTACAATCCCGCCTGCCACCTTCCTCTCAGAGCCAATAGACTAGACTTACAGTTTAAAGGACAGAAGAAGGTAGATTTGAGACTCTCAAATCCAAGAGAGGTGCACTAAGACTCGCGGGAGAGGGCCTTGTTTCCTTGATGTGCCTGAGGGCCCTGCAATTGCAGCCAGGATGCACAATAGCTCGGTCAAACAGAAATCGGACTACTGGTCGTTGACCTCCAGACGACCCTCTAAGCCCCAATAAGAACCTCTTTTTTCAAGCAGTAATGGCGTCTCCCTAGTCCAAGCTCCCACTACGTAGCCTAGGACAACTGTGTTCCATAGAGTATACCCTCTCTTCCCTTACCGTTTCGTTGTAGCCCGCGGCCACTTCACTTAGCGAAACAGACAGCACACCCCGGTCAACTGCTCCCCTTACTAGTTCGCCACAGACTTTAGTCCATTGCTACTGGCTGGGCGGGCAGCGCCCAACTTGTAGGTGAGAGTATGCACTGCTATTTCGCTGCTTCCTTCCCGCGCGCACACACTGGAACGCAGGTAAGTCCCTAACACCGCAGTCTGCCCCGGAATCGCAGCCGACTACAACAGCAGCCAGTCGACACCAGCAGCAAATTCCAAGCACATGAGGATTTCGGCTCCTGCATGTCGTTGCTACCACCAGATACGTATGCTCACTGCTTCGACTGATGAGACGGGCGGTACACCTGCACACCAGCCAGCAGCAGAGCGCATACGAGCATGCCCAGACATCCTACTCCTGTCACGATCGAGCCCCGTAGACTGTTGACTCTCACTGCCCGCTGAGCCAAGGAGTCGCTCCGACAAAAATCCATCCCCACCATCAAGCAACACAGACACCCCAAACCAAGCGACCCCTGTCCCGATTGTATCCACCCCACAATAATGGTCAGGTTTGTTTTACTTCGTAGTCTCCAAAGGGGGGCGCAACCAGGCATCTCGTCGCTGATCTTCGCCAAGTACGGGCGCACCTCCTAACATTCGCTCCGTGAAAACTAACATCCTACCCACAAATCTGACGTTGTCATTACGTTCGCGGTGACCAAAAACCCCCCTACCTAGAGTTTTTACCCACTTGGTTTCATAGAGCAATGGGCGAACTACCTTTCTTTTTCTTTTCGTTGTTCTCTCTATTCCTCTCCTCCGCGCACCTCTTTTTCACTCCTGCTCCCTTCCTACTAACTTTCGTACTAATCTAGCTTCGGATTCGTGGTCCCCCTTAGTCCGAAACCCCAGTAACTCACTTCTCCTCGACCGATTCCATCAAGAATCGGTCGAGCTTCGTGGTAGTCATTTCTTCCCGTCTCCACCATCGCTGCGGATTCGTGCACACCCTTCTCTACTAACCTCCGAAACCACTAACTCCCCTCTAAAACTAACCCCACAACTTAATTCGCCCTACGCCAAAATCCCTATCTAGTACCTTCATCCCCCTAGCGCCATGGAGTATCACGCTCTCTCTCCGTTTCTTGCTGCGCCCTTGGCTCACCGTCCCACCATCTCCGTTCTTCCCCTTTTGAATGCATCCGGCGCAGTTTCGCGCCTAGGTCCGTTCGTCCCTCACCGCGTCCATATTCTGCTCCGCCCGCTCCCTCAGGCTTTGCAAGCACCTCTCATCGTAGCACTACTTTGTGAAGGCATCCAATTCCGATAGGAAAGACGTCGACTGGAAAGTAGAACAACAAGCCCCGGGGCGCCTGACTCTTTTCCTATTTATGCGTATCGCCCTTCCGTGCGGGTCATGCTAATCTTCTCTGTATTGATCCAATTTTAACGAATGCCCCGAAGGACTCACCCGTGGTAGTGCCCCGCGGCCTTTCTGAACCCGAGCGGCCCCAGGTAATTCAAAGTATTCAGTTTTGCTCCTCAAGTTCCGTCATTAGGGCCCGAACACAGATCTGTACTTCAACAGTTCACTGGTGCACCCACTGGGCTAGGCTGTTTATATCACCAGCCGTCCTCGGAACCGGTATCGGTCTTGGACCGCTAATGGAACCAAATAGGAAGAAAAGTAAAAGTAGTAAAAATAAATAAGTCTAATCCGAGGGGGAAATCAGCGCGGGGGACGAGGGGGTCTACCGGTACTCCCTTGGTCCTGCCCGGGGGGCCCACGGTCGGACTCTTGAGCAAAACTAAAGGGGATAGTCCCACATGACCCTCAAGCCCTCAACTCCTTCAAAGCTCCACCGCTCTTGCGCCATCGCCCGCTGGCCTCGATCCACGTACCTCCTCCCCGTAAGTTCAATGTCATCCTTAATCAAATCAGTAATTAAAAAAAACTTGGTCGGTCAACTACGCCGGCTCCACGATCAATCATAAAAAGGGAAATCACCCACACGCCTTAAAACTGCGTGCCCACACACTCTCTATACTAGTCAACCATCCCGTCAAATGTAAATTACAGACACGGCCGCGCCTCGCATGAAATTTAATCTTTAAACCAAAGTTATTTTTGTTGCTCGCAAAAACCAAGGCAGATACCCTTGTAAGGGTATTCGCACTGACACCATTTTGTGTACCCGGAGGCCATGGCGGACATTCGTATTTTCCCGTGGTGTAGCACGGTATTCCCAAGAGCAGTGCGGTACCAGGCCATGGTCTACAGCACCCGCCTGACTTGCCTTTTCAGGAAACACCCTTCGGCGGTTTCCTATTCGGGTATGCCATGCCTTTTCCAGTGCCGAAACTATCGGTCTGTGGTGGGGTCCCTTCAAAATGCGTCAATTTTTTTCCAACCACAGTCGGCTGTTTTTTGTGGCCAACACCAGTTTCCAGCCATCGGCCAATGGGGTCCACCCCAAAGTATGGCGGTGTTGTTTTTTTTTTCCCCCTTGCAAAACTTTGCAGATTTATTGCGGTGTAAATTTCAATGTTTTAAGATTCATTCTCAATTTGCGCATTTGGTGAATAGGGGATCGATGCCCTTTTTTTCCCTGTTCTAGATCCACCGCCCGGCCCACTGGCGATTCATTGGACCACGCTGTGCTACCCATGCTCGTTTTCTTTCCTGCTCGAGATCCACTTCCCGCCCAGCCGGATACCCTTTTTTTTCCTGTTCGAGATCCACCCCACGGTCGACTGGCTATTCATTGGGCCTCGATGCACTACACATGCCCTTTTTTTTCCTGCTCAAGATCCACTGCTCGGCCAGCCGGTGCCCCAGCGAGGTACGTGGCGTAGCCGCCGCGAGGGTAAAAAAAAAAAAAAAAACTACAAATTATTAAAAAAAAACTACAAAGGAAACGGAACAAAAAACGAAAGAAAAATGTGTTGGTGAGGGGGCGCCGCGGCTGGGTGGTTGCGTTAATTTTGCGCTAATTTAGGCCACTCCGAACCGACGCCGGTCAGGGCAGCCAGCAGCCAACGGGGAATTGTGTTGGCTGATCCCGGACCCTGCCTCGTCATCCACCTCACCACCGAGACGACGAGCGATGGACCCGCTATACTCCCCTTTTGGGAGTACCGGCTATGTTGGATAGAAATCCTTGCGAGGTAGCCCAAGCACTGTGTTGGTGTTGGTGTTTACGTTGGGTTCTACTTTATTCCTATTGTTACCTACATGCGAGAGTTCATGGCTGAAAGTGAAGTTAAACTTGCTGCCGTCATCCAATTTGAGGGTTGACAAGGAGAGAGAATGCGTTGCAGAGAAGGAAGGAGAAGAAGGACCGGAGACACATAAATTTTCTCGATTCGACAGGTAAGATGGGGGAGTGTGGTGTGGCCAAGCCGGAAAGGGCACGAGGGCATTCGGATACGCTGCTCATTGACCTCTTCCTCTACCAATATCGTCGGGGATTCGGGATAGTTGTGGTATGTGGAGAGAGAATTATGAAAGGGGTAGTAGACTGGTTTGAGAGAAAGCCAAGGAAACGGGGTAGGACGTTCAGCGTGAGGAGGTTCTTCCTAGAGGCTGCTCCTGGCAGATGGTGGAAGAAGAACGGTGTGGTTCTCCCCAAGGGATTGGAGGTCGGATATGGAAGGGGACAGGGCAGGGAGAGAGGGGGGAGGTCGGAGTTCCCCCCCCCCCCTCACCCTCCGGAGACAAACTTCTGGGCGGATGAAGATAGAACGAGACATTCAATCGGTTAGTACTATGACGAGGGGGTAGTCAAGTTAGTGAAAAACGTAGAAGAAGTGGTGATTGACGAGAAAGGTAAGAGGTTTAGGGTCAATGATTCCTTCAACGCAATTAAGGAAAGGTGGTTAAAGGAAAGAACAATTATCTTTATATTTCAGGATGATGCCCGAGGCTTAACCAGAAGTGTTAAGGAAGACTTGATTAGGGCTTATGAGGACGGGTGGATGACTAGACGCTTATTTTATCCAACCATCAGACGAGGTCGGATAAAGTTTGAAAGTCCGAATGTAGTCTCTTACGTGGCCAAAGTGGTGGAGGTAGCAACCTGGTTGATTCAACGAGGAACATTAAGGTTAAGTCTGAGAGCGAAGGAATACCCAGTGTTGGTGAAGCCCTGGATGACGAAGCCAGATTTGAAGGAGTTGAAACTGAGAGAGGCAGAGACAAACTTTTGGATTATCGCTCTCCGGGTCCCGTTAGAAGCAATATGTTATCTGCCCTCAGCAGCGGAGGGATTGATTGCGGGAGTGATTCGCATGCACCCACGAGAAGCAGACAGGTCTAAACCGAAATTAATAAATATTAAGATAGATATGGACCTGCAAGCAAGGTTTGAAAAGTATACCGAAGAAGGATACACCCAAGACTCATTCTCCGTCGAACCCCTATCAAGGAGCTTATAGAACGACTAGAGTGGAAGATACTCTAACGATAGAATCCACAAAAGGTGAACTGTGGTCAGTGGAAATAACTACTCCATACTCTGAGTGGTGTAGGAAGTGTCGTTGGTACTTCCACGTTGAAGAAGTCTGTCCGAGATAGATGGGTGCAGGGCAGGGACGAACGTGAACAAATTCCAGACTCCCTCCACAACAACCTCAAGCGGGCCGGTGACAGGATCAAGGACCGAACCCGCACTGTCCGTCTTTGATCCTGACTTGTCAAGCCTCGATGCGATCTCAATCCCATCAGGCGCCTTCTCCAGCGCATGTTAGATCATACTCAAAAACTCCTCCTCAACGGATGCAAGGGCAACAAGCGCCTGGTATTCAACCAAACCCTCAAAGAGGCTATTTGGAGGACCATGACAAATCTAGATTGGCCCTGGGACTGGAGGGCTGTTCTTCTAGGTCACTGGGAACCTGCAGACATTCAACTATTAGACTTTCAACAAAAAAAAATTATGATAGGATGTAAGGTTGTTATCTGGACGCTATGCTACAGATGTTGCGTATGGGAAAAAGAAGATGTGAAGTTAGAAGGACTTAATATTGTGGAGTCAATTGTGAATTTTGTGCAAACAGAGGTTCGGGCACAATGGAAGGCCCTCACAATCAAATTATATAAATTTCATTTTAAAAGAGATATAAAAAAGTCAATCCAATAATTTGAAAAGGGCTGGCTGGGAAAATCTGTTGAGGGGGGGCTGGGTGAAGTGATGTGGCCAGGTGCGGAGGGGGAAGAGGAGCCTTTCAAAAAGGATTTTCACCTCTTATTCCGAGACTGGTTCAAACTTCAGCCAGGAGCTTCGCTTAGATCTTCTGATTTTTTTCACAGATCCATTTCCCCCTTCCAAGCTTGCTTTGGTTGATTTACAATGGTTTGGAATAGAAGGGGATTGAAGAAGGTGGAATCTTTGTTTTTTTGGATTTGCACGTCATGAAAGGAAACTTGGGGCCTTGTTTTTTTTTTTTTTATCTGGCGGTCTTTTAATGGACTGAAGAGGCACCCAATTTTTCTCCTTTTTCTCATGGTTATCATGAACATCATGAAGGAAGTTGGACCCGGTTCTCAGCATATGCTATGGTTATCTTTGTTGAAGGGACGCTGGACCCGGTTTCCAGCAGGTGCAGCTCCCCACCTTGCATGACAAGTAGGAGTGCATGCCCTTATCATCACTCTTATCTGTTGTCCTGAGCGGTTTATTTAAAAAAAAAAAAAAAAAAAAGGATAGCCGAATGGAGTACAAGGCTTATAGGGACCGAATTCCTACTTCGAAGATCCGGGTTTCCCCTATTGGACTGCTCAATATCTGCTACCGCCGAGTAGTTCTTTGATGGCCCCATGGACTAACTCTACCGTATGGGTAAACGGGCAGGCTCAACCCTCCGTTCAACAGGTGGGATACCAACACTACTACCAGGCGACAGATGGGTTCATACAACCTCAAGAGAGATATGAGGCACCAGGCTGCCAAATGGCGGCTACCCCTCCCGGGGTGATTCGCCCAACACCAACGAAAGTTTACCAAGAGAGGACCAGAGGGAATGAAGGTTTCATGCCTGCTGCTCACCCTCGCATTTCAAGTTGCCATTGGGAGGGTCCGGGCCCGTCTAGACTGCAGTCCGCAGGAGATCTGGGCCCAAAGGGAATGCAGACACTAGGCGCAGTGGGGGGATCATTGGGAGAGGACTGCGTAGATCTTCGGGGTGGAGCGGTGGGAGACCCGAGTGGAGTGCCATCGGAGCTCTCCTCATCCTCTAGATCCAGGGTGGTGATGGGGAGTGACTTCATTGGAGATGATCAAGCGTTGGGAGGTTCAAGGTTCCTTCAAGCGGAGGGCTCAATGTCTTCTACGGGCAGTTCGGGGGACCCGTTAAGGAGAAGGGATGTTGACTCAGATACTTCTAGTAACGTGGCTACAGAGTCAGGCAAGAACGTGACCTCTGTCCATTAGAAAGAAGGATGGTTCCATTAGTGGGTGCAATGATAGGTACCACTGCGTTTTTCCTTGGACTGTCGCATGAAGACGGCATACCATACCTCCCATCAGTGATTACAAACAGGACGTCTCTGCCAGGGGAGATTATCACAATAACGAAAATTTTATTTGGGGATACATTCCCAGTGAGGATTATCCCCCGGTCGGTCATGGTTAGCTGCTTGGTTCCGTTGGAGGAAAAGATTATGAAATTATATTTTCCTCTCTTAGACGCTCGATTGGACCCCCCAACAGCAGAAGCACTAACACAGGGCGGGGTGAAGTGGTTTCACTTGGATGCAGTAAGAGAGGCGAATAACCATGAATTAGAGGCTACTACTGTGACTCAGGAAGTGTCGGCACTTATGATGCTGGAGGTTAATGAGAAACTTCCGGAGCGAGCGAATCTGCGCTCGAATTTTGTGGTAGGCACTCTGACCGAAGCATGGCCTTCGGCGTCACGGTCGGGCAACTCAAGAAGGAGCTCTCGGCAAAGTCTCATATAGCAATCCCCAGGTCGGGGGGAGTGCAGGTGGGGAAACGAACAAGATGATTCCCGCATCCAAGACCAGGCGGAAGATGCAGCAGCTAATGGTTAAGTTGAGAATAGCAACATGGAATGTACGGGGTTTGGGAGAAACTACGGGGAGGGAGAAGAGAAAACGAGTTAAAGCATGGATGTTTAGAGAAAAGGTGGACTGTATCTGTCTCCAGGAAACAAAACTTGGGGAAGAGAAGTTGGGCCTAATTCAGGGTTGGTGGGACGGCCCACAGTATTGGTCACCAACACAAGGCACGAAGGGGTGTGTGGCCATTCAGCTACATCGCAATCTACAAGCTGAAGTTTTGGATGCAGAAACTGATCTCTGGGGGAAATGGACTTGGGTGCGACTGCGAACAAGTCAACGGGAGTGGGTTATCATGACCATATATGCGCCAATTGATCCAGCTGCAAAAACAAACTTCTTTACGACTCTTCAAGGGTTAATCTCGCAGACAGATGACTTGGTCATCTTGGGAGATTGGGATCTCTCTATGGACGAGGCCCTATACAGGGATTCTCGGGCAGTAGGGAGAAGGGACACAAAAGCATTGGTACAGGCCAGAGAGCTCTTGGATCCGTTTCACATCTTGAACCCAGATGTCCCAGGATATACCTAGTACTCGAACGTTCGTCGGGAGGGCGACCACAGGGAAGTGGTGAGGCGCAGGTTGGATTACTGCTTGGTGGGTAATGCGCTATCTCAGGCTGTACACATGTGCGCCCACTATCCCACCCTCTATCTAATCATAAGCCGATCATAATGGATATAGTGCTTTGGGGGGCCCTAGGCAGGGGAAGAAGTTATTTCAAATTGAATATCGAGAATTTGGAAGTCCCAGGGGTGAAGAAGTGGGTGCAAGAACATCGGGTAAAGTGGCAGCTAGCCAGACCTCACTTTTCCTCTACAGCAGAATGGTTGGACGGGGGCCTGGCGATGGTATCGGGGGTCCTAGATGCCAGCTCCAAAATCTTAGCACGAGAATGCAATAAGGAGGAGGATGCATGCAGGAAAAGGGTAGAAGAGGTCGAGAGAGGAATGAAACTGCATCTGATTTCGGAGCTGGTATGGGCCAAGGAGAGAGAATCCAGATTAGCAGAATGAGAGAAACCGTAAATGGACAAGCAATTGAGGTGGCAAGAGACTCTGAAGGTTAAGGGGATCGTGGTCCACGATAGGATGACGAAAGAGACCTTTAAGAAGTTGCTGCCTAGCGCCTCCTTCCATCAAGTGGTCCAGCTAAATCACCCGTTTGACAAAAACGCTCCGCAAACGGTGTCACAAGGGGATATGTTGGAATACGCAAAGTTATACTACGCTGATATCCTCACGACTAGGCGGACTCAGGGTACAGTGGAGTCAGACCTTTCACAAGAACTGAACATGTGGGAAGACACGCTGGTTAGACTGCCTCTGGAAGATAGACTGGCCTTGGACATACCGATCACCGAGGAGGAGTTTAAGCAAACTTTGAAAGTGATGGCCCCAGGGAAATGTCCGGGGCGGGATGGTCTCTCAGTGGAATTTTATAGAGCCCGTTGGGAAGGACTGGGCCCCTCGCTGATGGACGTTTATAATGAGGTACTGCTGGTCGGGAGATTGGGAGGGGCTATGACTCATGGCGTTATCTCGACGATGTTTAAGAAGGGGGATAAAGCGAACATCATGAACTATCACCCCATTTCCGTTCTGAACGTCAGCTATAAGTTGTTGGCTAAAACATTGGCTTTGTGGTTGGGCAGAGTTCTTCCTAGACTGGTAGGGAGAAACCAAGGAGCATTTGTGCAAAATCATTCGATCTTTGTCAATATACTCATGGCGATTAAAAGTATTGAGGTAATCCAGGCAACGAAACTGGAGTATGCAGTGCTGCTGCTGGATATGGAGAAGGCCTACGACAGAGTAGGCTGGTCGTTCGTGCTCACCACACTGAGGAGGTTGGGCTTTGGACATGGTTTTTGCAAATGGGTTACCACTATGTATATGCTAGCCACGTCCTCTGTGCAAGTCAATAGTCATTTGTTGATTACTTTCCATCTGACAAGATCCCTCCTGCAAGGCTGCCGCCTAGCCCCTTTACTCTTCGTCCTGCAAGAACCGTTTAATAGAATTCGCAGACACTTAAGGATCCATGGTCTTCCGGTCTCGGTGGATAAGGAGTGCAAAGTGAAAGCACTGACAAATGATCTGTTTGTGGTCTCTGCCAACACAGTGGAATCCTTGGAGACAGTTAAAGAAGTTTTGACTGAGTACTCACTGTTGTCGGAGGCACTAGTCAACTGGAACAAATCTACCTTCTTGTTGCCGACCGAGCAGAGACTGCAGGTAGACTTGGGTATGCAAAGGGTGGATCCGAAGACGGGAGAATAGTTTTTGGGGGTAATGGTGAGCACCCAGTTAATGAGCATCACTCAAGCGACAATTATTCAACAAAGAGTAATAGCCAAACTGAGAGTTTGAGGCTCTGCCTGACACCTGTTGCTGTTCGGTAGGGCACTGATTATAAATGCAACATTGTTTTCCTTAGTTTGGTTTGTGGGAACGGTTAGAGAATTGGTTGCGATAGTTGTGTCTGAGATCCGAAGGTTGGCAACAAGGTTCCTCTGGAAGCCACGGGCCCCAGGGGAGGAGGGATTCATGTCGAAAGTGGCCGAAGTTGATACTCCCCACCAATAGATGGAGTCTCTCCGCAAGGTGCTAGCAGTGTCTGCTCTTACCAGCACCACTAGCAGTAGAGGAGTTGTCTTACATAAAAAAAAAAAAAAAAAAGATTGGGGACCCTGCGGGCTCCCGCCACCGATGTAGGTGGGTCTAGAAATGGTGTAGTGTTTGGTTAGTGTTTTTGATAGTACGGGATCAATATAGGCATTGGATGTGATGCGCAACCTCACGCCCTGTGTTGTCTTTCGTTCGGAGTGCTAGATGTGCGGAAAGAGGCCCAGAAAAACAGCAAGATGGGGTGTGCCAAGGATTTTTGGGAATTGAGTGTGGGGACACAGACAGAACTGAAAGCCCCCGTGTTGGTCCGACGAAGTAAGTCGATTGTTTTCCGCGCGGCGCTAATGGCGCGTGCGGAAGTTTGGCGCGAGAGGAGTGAAAAATACAAATTCAATCCAGAAAATATTGTCGGACTTCCCACCTGGCTACGGCCCGTCGTTTAGAACCGAAGGGCTTCGGCACGCTTCGCGTGTCTCGCTTTCGTATCAAGTCCCGTCGTCGTTCACTGACCAGTTCTGAATCCGACGTGGAGGGTCTTAATCGCGTGGCTCTTTCTCTATGTTCGTCCTCACTCCGCACACGGTAGTGGAAACCCCTGGATTCGTAGCGCTCAAAGCGCTGACATTCGGTGCATAGGGTGCGCGGCCAATGGGGTTCTCCTGCCGTCCACGGGATGACGATCAACTCGTTGAATGGCAGCAATATGGAGTAAGGTGGAAAGTGTGTATCGATAATGACAAACCCAGCCTCTACGAACCCTGAACAACGGTTTGCCGGAGGGAAATAGTATCGTCCGCCGATTTGTGCGACAGCTTCTCGTACGTCCCACTCGCATACACGTGTCCTATCCTCGTTGTAGGGGAAAGGCCGCGTTGAGACGGGAGATACGGGAGGCTGGCGCCCGATCGAAGGGTGCTTGTCAGTCCACATATCAATCAATTGCAAAAATCCCGAGACGTCATCAAGAAAAGAAAACACTCGCGCAACCCCCAATCAATCCTTTTCGACCCGAAAGAGAGAGAGAAAAAGAAAACATTCATCAGCTTGATCATGCGTGTAACTAAGGGACCGACCCGCGACTCAAATTTAGTAAGCCAACGCGGTTGATCCAAGGCGCCTTGTTTCTCGAGGCCGACCTGTGGCTTGGTTGCTGATGTCGTGCCGCATAAGGCAGGTGGCATGCGCAGTGCATTCAGAAATACAGATCTAAACACTCTTGCATTCTCGGGCAAATTCCTACTGAGGGCTGCGTCTAATCAACACAAAAAAAACGCGCATCTTCATACATATATTCACTGTGGAAGGTGCGAAAATGACACAACCGAGGGAATTGTACACACGCATCCACCGTTCACAAGACGAGAGGATCAATTCCTCGACATCTGGGGATTACCCAGGAAACTAATGGAAGAGTTCCGGAAGAAGTTCTTTCACACAGGAAAGCACACAGATTCATTCCCATCCAAGAGAGAGAGAGAGAGAGAGAGAGAGAGAGAGAGAGAGAGAGAGAGAGAGAGAGAGAGAGAGAGAGAGACAAACATCGAGACACATCATCATTCAAAGATAGAGGAGAGAGAAGGAGATGAAGGAGGAAAGTCGAGATAGGAGATGACAAGATCCGAAAGAAGGAAATTCGGCGTTGCCGCCATGCACTCACGCCAGAGATAAAGATCCGCAACAACAAAGGCGCATTCGCCGTTAATTCCAATATGGTCCTAGGCCAATCACTCACTCAACTCCAATCATCGACCCTCATACCCGCACCGACGATCCCGACTGTCGCGTGCTAACTCCCACCACTGCGATCGTCACCCCGCTGACGTAAACTCGACGTGGTTCGCCCAGATCCCACAGTCTGTCGTGGCGATCAAGCGCGCAACCGGCCAGCCTATCGACAGTCCGACGGGACTTTCCGACTCGCATCAAACACTCCGCCTAGCCACTGCTTCCCGGAAGCTGGCTCAGGAGTCGAGAATGTAAGAGAGATTTGCGGGCGCGTTTGCGGAATTTATAGTGATGAGGAAGGAGACAAGGGAGAGAGAATGCAGGGGGAAAGTCGAAGTGTAATAAGAGAAGCAAGAGGAAAAGACTTGAAGAGAAGCGCGCTATAGAAGCCATATTGATCCTTCGGAACTCGGCGATTGACCAATCAGACTCGTCGCGCAATAGGCAGATCCTACCGTACCACGCGTCTGATTGGTGGGCGAGAGTAATCGAAGGATCGACCAGACTTCACAAGCTTTGCTCGAAGGGCGAGAAAAGAAAAGGCGCGAGAAGTAGCGCAAGACGGGTCCAAGATTCAGATGATCAAGAAAGGGAAATGGGCGCGCAAAGAGTAAAGCGGAAGGGAGAGAGAGAGGGAGAAAAACAGTTACGAGGAGAGAGGAAGAGGAGGGGGAAGGAAAAAGGAGCGCGGGAGAGAGCGATGCGGGGGACAGAGAAGAGAAAGCCTTGCATGCGCGGCGCCGTCAACAATAAAAAAAAGGCACCGAAACAGTTACAGCTTGCCTACGTCCTAAACCAATTCAAAATTGAAATCACCATATCCACGGGCGAAAGAGCGAGGCGGGAAAAGAAAGTCCTACGCCTATTCGTATCCCCACAAAATTCCGAGAGTTTTCCCCAACGCGACCGAGAACATTCACACACAAAAAGGACACGTCGAAGTTCCGCTTAT
The DNA here is from genome assembly GCA_003427395.1 of Chara braunii. Classification (NCBI taxonomy): domain Eukaryota; kingdom Viridiplantae; phylum Streptophyta; class Charophyceae; order Charales; family Characeae; genus Chara; species Chara braunii. Next base: position 2,837,254 of record BFEA01000126.1, read on the forward strand.
CCCGGAATTCCCAACTGCCGGGCCCAATTCCCAGTGCGTTCGCTAAGGCGCACGTAAATTCCCATGTACTTCCCGAATTGCAAAAAAAAAAAGCAGAACCCGGGAATCGTAAAGGCTTCCGAAAGATGGGGCCCCAAAACGCGGCACCCGAAATCAAGAAAACGAAACGGAGTTTTTATGGGGTTGTTATGATACAAGCAAAAAGGTTACGAAAGATAGCACGGGTTCGGGAAGTAGTTCGTCACGTGGACTTGTCGTTTGGATTAGGGTGGGTTCTTATAGGTACTGTTGCTTTGCTTTTCAGGTTTGTGTAGGTTGTTTTGGGCTGGGAAGTGACCTCATTTTGAGGTAATGTTTTTCTTTCCAATTTTTTCTTTTAGATAGCATTTTTGAATTGTGAGGCTTTGTAGGCATTGTTGAAGACTTATGTCCCAGGGATGCAGAATGTCAGGACAGCGGCCCAGTTTAGGCCATTTCTGGTTGGCTGGACACACCCCATTGCCTGCACCTAAGCTGGGTAATGGTCCCAAATTTTGCTCCGGGTTGTTTGTGGAGGTTTTCCCGGTCTCCATTTTTTGATGAAATGAATGGAGCTTTGTTGTCAAAAAAAAAAAAAAAAAAAAAAAAAGATCATTGAAAAAGGGGCGGGAGGAAGGGAGGGACGATGCAACAGTTTTATGGCAAAGAATCTGCAAAGCGGTTTTTCCCTAGGCTGGTCCCCGGGCTGCTCGGCGGCCTGG
>BFEA01000126.1:2858799-2876591 GCA_003427395.1 Chara braunii
CTCTCTCTCTCTCTCTCTCTCTCTCTCTCTCTCTCTCTCTCTCTCTCTCTCTCTCTCTCTCTCTCACGTGCCAGGTACTAACCTGCGAAGTTGGCGCTGTGCTGCAGGTACCTCAAAGACGAAGCTGGAGCTATGGCGCAGCAGGTAAGTCTTCCTGGCCTCCGCCCAATCTCTCTCTCTCCAATACTACTCTAGCTCCTACTAGCGCCCAGCGCTGAAGACTACTGCTAACGCTACTAGCTCCCAGCGCTGAAGACTACTGCTAGCGCTACTACTACTCCTGCAGCGCTCCTCCAGAGTGCTGCTGCCGAATCCTGAAGACTACCTCCTGCCTCCTGAACTCCACGTGAAGTGCCTAGAAAGTACCTAGGAACTACCTGCAGCCTGCAGGGCGGGCCGGCCTTATATAGCAGGAGGCTGCTACAATGCCAAAACGTGCCAGACCCTGGGGTTGAAGCTCAAACAAAGGTTGTCTTGAAAATAGGCCAAAAATGGTCTGAGCTAAAATTCTGGTCTGGTGCCTGAGTTTCAGGGCAGGTCGATCTTATGAGGGCCTGAAAATGGCCCTCAGTTTCAGGCTGAAAAGACTCAGGGCCGGAAAGGCCCTGTTTTAGGCTGAAACGACACAGGGCCTGTAGGCCCTTGTTTTCAGGCTTTCAGGCTGAAACGACACAGGGCCTGTAGGCCCTTGTTTTCAGGCTTTCGGGCGGAAAACGACACGGGCCTGAAAATGGCCCGTGCAGCCTGTTGCAGACCGAGCATGTAACATCTGGTGACTTTGCGTTACATTTTGAAATATTTTGCTCGCTCGATGGAATTGAACAAGGATTTTTTAATTTTTTTGGTTGTCACTTCTGAGTCCTGACCCTTCTTCCATTGCGATTGCAGACAGTATGTATTTTGCTCGCGTGATGAAATTGAACAAGGATTTTTTTTTCGTTGAGTGGGTTCCTTGATTGCAGACAGTATGTAATATGTATGCATTAACACTTAAGTTATCGACACCAAAATGTAATTTAAAAAAAAAACATACAAAAGAGGCAAGAAAAAAAATCCTTGGTCAAATTTCGGCACACGGGCAAAATATTTCAAATTTAATGAAAACTTGAAAAGGCAGTTAGTTGTAGTATGTGGCTAAAACATGAAAGCTTCTCATTGAACTTTGAATATAATGAAATGAAGGTGTTTTTTTTTGTTAAACCACCACTACCTTTCCCAGGCAAACGCAAAGTCCATCTAGTAGCCTACTCCTGAAAACACAGGGCTCGGGGCAGGGTTGGAGGCCGACAAAAAAGAAGAAAAAAAAAGAAGAAAAAAAAAGAAATAAAACGAAGAGTCCTCACTCCAGGGATGTCGGGAAAGGCCCTCACGAGGGTGGAGGTTATACCAGTGCTTGGACATATGTATCTGGCCACTATGTCGGGAAAGGGATTGCAGGTCGTTTTTCTTTTTCTTTTTGTTTTGAAATCCTTGTAGTGCCCTGCCAGCCAGGCAGGGCGTGTTTCACGGGTGGCACGTAACTGTCTCACTGCTGCAGCATCATGTATCTGCCCTCAATCACAGGGAAAGGGATTCCTTCTTTTTTTTTGTTGCTTCTCTGTTTTTTCCCATACACGCCCTCACTGAGGGCACAGTCACACAAGTGCTTGGACGAATGTATCTGGCGGTTATCAAGGCGTTCCGGAAGTCTCTTTTTTTTCTTTTTCTTTTCCTTTTTTTTCCCCTTCTTCTTTCTTCAATGAAACTGCCCCGGCTCGGCCAAACTCGGTGCGCAGTGAAAATCAGGGTCGGCAAAAACAGGTTGGGAGGTAGTGGTGGTTTAAAAAAAAAAAAAAAAACTAAACTAAACATGAAAGCTCCTGCTTTCGGTTACAGCAGGTTAAGGAGCAGTTGTGTTTCTTCATCTAGAGCGTTTGTATTAATGAGATCTCCCGACCAGGCAATACATGTAGTTGAGGTTGACAGCAAAGGTTTTGGTAGTTGCCTCTTCGACCTGCGACTTCCACGAATCGGAGGAGAAGATGCGACACTAAGCTGGTAGTCCCCATTGTGCACAAGGTGGGACACAGGGCAGGGTACATATATATATTTTTTAAATCCAAAGAAAGCTCCTCTGCAAGGCCGCTATCCAGGCGTTGGTAGGAGAACCAGTGGAATTGAGGTTTGCCTGTCGGGCTGCTCCATCTATTGGTGGAGTGACAGCTGCTGGAAACCGGCTCCAGCTACCCTTTGATACATCATCTTAGTAGAGTGTTTCTTGGGACTATGGCCATTTCAATTCTTAGTCTGGAACACTGTCTGTAGGTACATTGCTTATGTATGCGTCAACGTCTGCTTATGTTATTCTTTGCTCCAACGACTTGGTCTTCACGAGCTCCCTGGAGAGTCCCACGAACTGGTCCTTTTTTTTTAATGTGAACAAGGTTCCAATCTATTCGTGGGGAGCAGCACGTGCGTGGGAACCGGGCCCAGCGTCCCATATAAAAGTTGACATAGAATGTTGAAAGAATTTTGAAAATGTAAGATCCGGGGGCTAAGAATAATTATATGTACTGAGAAAATCACTACAGAAGCTTCAACATAGGCAAAATTCAGAAAACAACTCAGAGACCCCCCCATCATATCCTCTTCACCTTACTCCGGCAAGACTTACTGCAGCATAGCCACCATCTCCACTGCTGCTGTACCCTATTTCCATCCTACCAGCTAGCCCCCTCACTAGTAGGACGCTTGATATCCAACCATCTATTCATCCCACTCAACCTCTTTTTGGAAAAATAGCCCCACAGAACAATCGTGCCTCCATCATCGAAGGGAAGAAACGCAGACTGATCCGGGTGAAGTTAGCAGCCAGTGGCCGGTACCCGCCGAAATTTCAGCGCCAATCGCATCCACTACCAACTTCCTCCTTCCCAATCACCTCCGTCCATCCCAACTCCGTCGTCGTGAAGAACTTCAGAGAGCCTCATCTCCGAGGGGGCCGAGCACCATCATCACCCTGACATTCTTTGCCCCCACAAGAATCCCAGTCTCCGTCGTCGAGGTGGTGAACTAGCACTACCCAACGCCAATCGCGCCAGAGTTCCCTCTCATCAGCCGGTACCCATCAGCCAGCTTAAACTACGTGACGCCAATCGCATCTGATAGGAGGCCCCTCTAGCCGGTATCCATCAAGCAGCCCTACTTCCTCCCCCTCTCCGTCCTTGTAAAGAATCATTTGATGCCCCTGGCCCCTTACTTCACAGCAGGTCCCCAAAAGCTCCACAAGATGTCCCGTTAGGTTTTTAATAGGAGAAAAATGAGATGCCAGAGCCATTACCAAGCCTTGGCTACAAAAAAAAAACTTCTGACGACTTAACGAACCTCTGACAAACCTCTGACTAAATATAGAACAAAACTAGGAAACCAGCAAGCCCTGAAACAGACGACCTGAAAGAACCCGCCTCCATCATCGACGGGAAGGACCTTATTCACCTTCCCAACTCCGTCCTCGTAAGGAGCCCATAGAATAGCTTATCTCAGCAAGGGGGGAGGCACCATCATCACCCTGAAATTCCTTGCCCCCACAAGAATTCCAGTCTCCGTCATCAAGGAAGTGAACAACACTGCCTAACGCCAATCGCGCTAAAGGTCGCGCTCAACAGCCGGTACCCATTGGACAGCCTAACTACCCAACGCCAATCGCATCTGTTAAGGGCTCCCCCTAGCCGGTACCCGTTGACCAGCCCTATTTTACCCCCTCTCTATCCTTGCAAAAAATCCTTTGATGCCTTCCACCCCCTACTTCAAAGCAAGAAAATCCCAGACCCTATGGGAGATTCCATTTGACCATCTCATGAGGCCCTGTTCAAAAGTCTGACGATAGTCTAACGAGTAGAATTAGGTCGAATTTAGAAAAACCACATATCGACTAAAAAAACGTAGGAATTCGATTACAAACAGGAATTAGATTTATACAAGATATACTATTTAAGAAAAGAGATAAGAGATAATACGAATGTAGAATTAGGTATTCAAAAACGATGTTCATTAGATTTCGAACCTCTACCATGGAAAAATTAAGAAGGAAATCAAAGATAGATCAGAAATATTCAAAAAATTTTGAGAATGACACTAGAGAAAAACGATTATGGAAATTGAGAACCGAGAAATCCTTGTTGAGGAAATTCTAACTACGAGTTCCAGATTATGACTCTTGCTCACGAAATACAAGTATTGAGAAAAATTTCATCCAGAAACCATTTGAGAAGATTAGAAAAACGCTAAGTGTAGACTAATGTAACGTGGACTAATACAAGCAATTATGTATGGGAACTCTGAAGAAATTCAGAAAAAAAAACAGCCCCAAATCAGACAGCCAAGCCATGCGTGGGCAGAATCCTAATCCAATAGAAAGCAGTCTCCCATCCCTTCTTCTTCAACCAAACCACAGTTACCTCACCCCCCTCAAACCCTACCCCTGCATCCTTGGGGAAGGAAAACTCCTTTCCTCCCGCTGCCAGCATCTAGGCTCAAAGCAAAGCAGGCACCAAGGACATGATCGGCCATCTTCAATCCCCTGAAGAAAATCAAAGATGGTGTGACACCCCCTCGCCAAACCTGTTGACGAGTTGCCACAGCGGGTTCAAAACCGCCTAAACTACACCCATACCATACTGTTGAGGAAGAGGGAAGGGTTTCCAACCAAGGATGACAAGCCCTAACCTAGTCTACCAACTCCGCACCCCCTGCCCATCCCACCCTCCTCCCCCTACCTTACTATCCGTGGATGTTCCCCGTCGCTTCCCAACATACCCCATCTCCTATACCGCGCGCCACCATATCCCACCGTCCACCTTGTCGCCAGCTCTCCCGTACGTGCCCTTCACTCACCTCGCATCCTTGCGTCTCCGCCCATCGCATCGCCTGGCTCTCCGACACATCCCGCGTCACGCCACTTCGTGTTTGAAATTGCTCCGGTGGGGGCGCAACGCTCCTGGTCGCGCTGCGCCCCCCGCTCCAATGCGGCTCCACTGAACACACGAGCCTAGCTCAGTTGGTACACAACCATGAACTGTTGAAATACAGGCCCAAGTTCGAATCCACATGGAACTACTTAGTAGTTGAATTAATTTCTTGAATTTCCTGGGGCCGGTGTCGAAGGGCGCGGTGTATCAGGCACACCCTGCTCACAGCCTTTGTTCACGGTCAGTTCCTGTATTGGTCCCGGTTGGCGCCACTGACAAAAGGAGTGGGTGCGCCACTGGGCTTTTCTTTGGTCCACGTGGGCTCAGTGTCCTGCTGTACAACAAAGCACGACCGGCCCTTGCTCGTGGTAGCCGTTGGGCTCGCCCAGGGGCGCGTACGTAGTGGGACTGGCGCAGTCTTTTCTACTGCACGCCAAGTTCCCTCAAGTCGAGTTATGGGACGAGTACAGGAGCCGCGGTCACAATCAAAAGGAAAAAGAAAGAAAAGAAAAGAGGGAAAAGAAAAAGGGAACGCCGCACTTAGATTTGCGCCCTGATTTGGACCTTTATTCTAGTCTCATTTAATTGGATGGTCCCAGGCGATTGTGGCATTACGATTTCATGAGTTAATTTTCTTTTCCTTTACTTTGCCTTTTCAACTTTGGTTCCCCTCTCGTGATTTCGTGGGGGAACGAATGGTTCACTTATGATTTAAATTGTGGTGGGCGGACTAGATTGGCCCGACCCCTCGTGAACCCATTTCGTCTAGTGAAAGTGACCTACCAGGCGTCGCAATATATACCCTAAAAAAGTAGGGTACCTGCGGCCGCATTGGTAGGAAGCTTATCACCCCCGATGGAAGGTCATAAGCCCCCTCCTTACCATCGGACACGGGCCTCTGCTAGTAGTAGACATGTCGTCCCTTCTAAAGGATGGGGTCTATCGGTTGGTATTCCGTTATGGGACCGCTGCGCGCCGAGCTTGTAGTCTTTTCAAGCTAGGTTGAAAAGAGTGCATGCGTTAATTTCCGAGGGACACGCCTGTCTTATGACCGTTGGGTGCAAAAATCTATTTATTTTACTTCACTACTAATAAGAGAGGTAATGATTATGATATAGAACACAAGGTTTGCGGCATTTCCGAGTTTTGAAAAAAGGTGGCCACTGATCCGCTCCTCTATTGGTCAGTGGGTACACATACGGGCTTGTGCTTCCACTGCGCTGTTTCATAAGACGGGATAGCAGTGCAGAGAGGTGAGGCGCTCGGGCCGTGGCTATCTGACTTTAGTAGCCGAGCGGGATAGTTGTGTGTGTTAGTTGTTGGCGGAGCTAGGCACGGGCTATTTTGAGAGCACATAGCTATGGCTTACCACAAGGGTCTTCACGGCTATAGTCCCAAACACAAAGTATTTTTGGAGCTGGGAGCCAAAGAATGATGAGGGAGCTATAGTGGATGCTATCTTAACTTACTTGAGGCCAGATAGAGTGGCAAAGTTAAAAATTAACATTTACGGAGGAAAGCAGCAAGACATAAGGCGGGACGAAAGCTTGCAGGGAGCCATTACGGAGGCCCGTAACAGGGTTGAGCGGAGGTGCAAACGAGATGGTGTAACCGCAACAGTGCAGGTTACTGTCACGCACCATGAGGAGGAGACGTCCACCGGGACTACTGAACACGAACAGTAACAATTGGACCAGGACCCCGAGGCAGAGTCCGAAGCCAGTGACGCGGCCACACAGTCCTGGCACGGACTAGATCAGTGGCTGCGGGACTACCCACCAGCAGCATTGGTGGAGGATGGCCCTGAGGCCAGCTTGCGACGATGGAGGGATTGAGGCTGCGAGGCAGATACAGGTAGCGAGCCAGTGTTGCGGTCGGTCGGGGTGAGAAACGAACGCGTGGAGTGGCATACGAGGGAGTGTCACGGAGAGAGTCATTCGAAGGACTTCATGCGAGACTCTCATGAGAGATGTGCAGGCAGGCTATGGTTGACGTCACATGTTTCCTAATGAGTTTAGCTCATGGTGACTACGATCCTGAGACGCATGGCAACGTTGGGTACTAGCAATGTGCACGAAAAGAGAGAAATCAGACTTCCAAGGGAGAACTGTGTGTGATCTCGCTGTTGACGTCACCTGCTTCCAGAAGCGATCTGTACCATTCTCCATCTCTGATTATGGAGTAGTCTAAGTCAGACTTCGTGCGGGACTCTCACAAGAAGTGTGTGTGCACTCTAATGGTTGAGGTCACCTACTCTATGGTGTGGCCAACATCAACTACCTTAGCGTGCTCCATCTCCGCTGTGATAAGGTGAGAGCGAAACGTGTGGAACGAAGTAAGAGTGAGCACACGACTGCATTGGATACTAGCGGTAGGCGCAACTTTCGAAGTCAGATGAGGTTGAGACCTTTGTATGAGACCTATGCAGGAACATGCTGTTGATGTCAGCAGCCTAGTTTGTGTGTCTTCATCAGTCGTCTAGCGCGCTTCTCATGACGAGAATGAGTCAAGTACGAGCTAGCAGAGTGGGCTGCTGATGCATGTGAGCTCTTCAAGTCAGATCTTCTTGAGACTTACGCGAGAGGCATAAGCGGGTAAGTTGCGGTTGACATCATCAACAAACGAAGGTACATGTTCGTCGTCTATTGGGTAGTAGTCGCGTTGTGGTTCTTACATTGCGATTGTCCTCACTTTGAGCAGTGAGCGCACCCCGTGAATAGTCAGGGTACTAGACTTGTGCGGGAGCTTGTGAAGCCATACTTCATGTGAGACTCACGCGAAAGACTTGTGTGCGTCTTGTGGTTAGTGTTATCTGTTGCGCGAATGTCGCAGAGCAGAGAATGCTCCATTGCCATCACCGAACATTTGCCACAATCCTCTCCTTCACCTATGCTTGTTCGTCGTCATTTGTGGTTGTAACTATAAGTGTTCACCACACTGTTAGCACGAGAAGTCAGAGAGAAAACGACGCTCGGGGTTGAGTACAAGTGGAGTGTGTGAACATCAAATGTCAGACTTACCGTCTAGAGATAACGAGAAGAAAGTGCGTTCTTAGAGGGAGTTGACGTCATCAACTCTTCCTCGTGAGCTGTTCCTCACAACAGTTTAAAAACCCCACTGTTAATACTCCATAGCCTGGGCAGAAATCTGGTGTTGCCCATAAACGGTGCGTGCGTTATCAACTGGACAATGAGTTTTTCATCACCAAGTATTGTAATGAACCCATACTGGTAGATATACTCGTCAGACGTCGAAGTACAAGTCAACACAGATCTGCACAATGTCTCCAATAATCGTGAAAGTGATATCCGATACAATGTCTCGTTACCAAATAGACGAAGAGAGTGGAGGGAGAATAGACAATGAGAAGGTGGAGAGATAATAAATGCCCATCAATTCTCGCTCCTTCTCCGGGCTTCCCCTCGCCTCCACGTCATCAATCAGTATTCAATAACGAGCCTGGCAAGTCCTGTTCACATAAAAGTGCCACGTGGCACTAGTCACCCATGGAGACAACGAAGACGACCATCAGCGAACAATATCGAGGTCGAAGTCAGGTAAGTATCCCGTTCCTCACTCGTCCACAGGTCTGAAGTGCACTTGCGAGCAGCCGTCCCTTGAAGATGATGGTAATAGTGCACTTGCGAGCATCCGTCCCTTGAAGACAATGTGCATTGAAGACAACCATCAACGAACAATATCGAGGTCGAAGAGATGGTAATAGTGCACTTGCGCGCAACCGTCCCTTGAAGATGATGACATAGCTGCATTGAAGATTACACCAGCAAGAACTTCGTTGGCAATGTGCTGACGTGGCGTTGATACAGAGAGAGATTGGTACCGCTGATAAGGCACATTGTTTATATGGCATTGATGTGTTGTGACAGGTCTGTGCTGTTGACGTGGCATCCCTCCTTGTAGACCTATTAGGTCCTTGATTTGTTGACGTGGCAGACTCTTGGAGTTGCTGTGTTGGCATGCCGGGGGTGACAGGTGGCATGCACAGATTGAGTTGAGGGTTGCATTGCTTCTACACATGGTATAGTAGGAGCTAACCATTGTTGTGTGGTTGTGTTGGCTTTCTACTTACCTGTTGATTGTTTGTGGTTGCCGTGCACTTACAAGTGTGCTATTGTCTTGATCACATTGGTTGTGGTTGCGGTACCTGTAGCTGTAGAAACGTCATCACACAGAAAATAGACAGCAAAGTTAGGGCAGAGAAACTGATTGGAAACTCATTCCTTTGTTAATCATTAGTTGCGTGTGCTGTTGAATTTATTTCTGTCTTTTGATTTTATTTATTGTGCGGTAAATACACGTGAGGAAAAATGAACTCTCTCTGGAAATGTCTGCGTGCCTCCATCCTGACGCGGTTCATTCCACTTCTCTTCTTTCCTATCCCTCTTATAGTCTACGCTGATGAAGAAGTAGGGGACCTAAAGACGAGTGGACAGATTGATGCAAGGAGGCAGACTTTGGTCGGCCTCCTTCGCCAGCTTCTTGGTGAGATACACGGAGCTGGTCCAGCAGTTGAGCAACACGTTCACAGACAGTTCAACCTGCGAGCATCAGAGGAAGAACTAGAGGCCGCGAAAACTAGTGTTCAGATGCTGGAAACCGGACGGCGAGTCGAGAAACTCATTAGACAAGGGCGTAATGCTCTTGATTGGTTTGTCGTTGAGGAATTGGAAAAAATAGACCGAAAAGGAAAAGAAGAAGAGAAGAAAGAAGAAAAGAAAGTGGAACCACAACTGTCTGTGGAATTAATGGAGGAAAATGTCAGACAGCTAGAGAATACCTTGAGGGAAGAGAAGAAAAATTGAAGAGTTCAGAAGAAAGAAAGAAGAGAGAGAACAACAAGAGAAGATGTTGGAGGAAATGAGGGAGCGGTTTCACTTCGAGGAAGTTGAGACTGTCCTGTCGTTCGTGTTGCAATCTATTATGGCTTATCTTGTTCATCTTGAAAAGAAAATAGACTCCAATACTGTCTCATTATAAAGTATGATGAGAATGATGAAAGGTAAGGACAAGGTGAGTTTTGAGGACGAGAAGAAGGGGGAGGTAGAAAAGAAATCTTCCCAAGAAAAACTTCTGAAAGATGCAATGTGGAAGGAGGACAAACCCGGACCCTCGAAGAAGGAGTCCGAGGAACCGGCAGGAAAGAAAGAAGAACCGGCCAAGAAGAAAGAAGCACCGGCCGACAAGAAAAAAGAACCGACTAAGAAAGAGGAACTAGTTAAGGAAGCAGAAAAACCAAAAAAGAAAGAAAAGGTTAAACCACTAGTACCTCCGCCAGTGTTAGGAAATTACGATGTCTTGGGCAGTACCCTAACTTTTCGGGGCGGGACACAGGGTCGGCAATGTCCCATAAATCTGAATTTTATAGTGCCGCAAGTGAACGGAAAAAGGAAAAAAAAAATGCTCTCTCTATTGCAATGATGTCGGGCTGGGTAGTCCAGGAGGCCGTGCTCACAATCTTCCTCCACAGAATGCACCTTACAGATAAGGCGGTAACATTCTGAATATTACTGTTTTCTTTTTTTTGTTGGTCGTGTGTTTCTTATGAGTCCCCTGTCCGTGATCTGCTCAAGCTGTGTTTTGCCAGAGGATTGTAAGGCTCGTCACATTGGCACTTAGTGGAATGTATCCAACCATTTTCACTGCCGGATCCATGTGCCCGTTTTTCCCCCCTTTTATTCTCTTTTTGGAATCCGACAACCTGGCTACGGGGCTGAGATCTCATCATTGAGGGGACACTCACACTACCACTTCCAAGAATGTATACAACTGCAATCACGACCAAAACTTTGTTTTTTTGTTTTTTTTTTCTTCTTTTCTGAGGTTCATGACCACAACTTTTCTTCTTCTTTTTTGTTTTTTTTTGTTCTTTCCTTGAGAGTACCAGAAAGAAAACGGAGTGGTACCCAGGCTCGACAAAACTCGGAGTGAAGTGAAATTCAGGGTTGGCAAAAACAGGCTCGGAGGTACTGGTGGTTTAAGATGAAATTGCCGTTTACCTACAACAACAAAAAGGAAGAAAATTTGTTGTTGTGGATCGCTGAGATACATACTTATTGTGGCACTGCACAACCTAAAACTCAGGTTGCTTTCTCCACGTCTTGTCTGGGAGGAGTGACCAAGGAATGGGTGCTGGCCGAGGCCAACACCATTGGCTTTGAGGATATAGGTGAATGGGCTAAGACCCTGACGTTGAGGTAGTTTCTCTAGAAAATCAAGGAGAGATTCCTTGACAAGACGACAACCGATAAAGCTTTCGATGAACTCACCACCATAGGCCAAAAGCGTTGGACTTCCGTTAATGCCTTGTCTCGTGAAGTGGATCGTCTGTTGCAGGTACCTGGATTGAACCTTCAGGACAACCAGGTCGTTTATATCTACTCGCGTGCTTTGCCCGAGCCTATTCGTGGACAGCTCGTGGGAGAATCGAAGTCTGGTAAGTATAATTACTGGCAGTTCCGCGATCTCGCTCTCCAACGAGAGCAAATGACCACGCGTGTAAAAAGATCTTACGCTTCGGTGGTTAGGTCGGGACCGGTAGGTGGTTATGGCAAGCGGGTCCTTTGGCGGCTCGCCAAGACCATATGCTTGTGCTATTTGATGATGAAACTGTAGAGAAGTTACCTCTGGAAGAATCTGAAGGAGGAGGAGGTAATGACAATAGTGAGTCCGGGAAGGGTGACGTTACTGCTGTCATGGCCAACAAGGGAGGCCAAAACTAGTGGAAGAAGAAGAAGAGGCCACGCTCGTTTTCGAGCAACCCGACATTGCATTCGGAAGGCCTTGGGAAAATATGAATCTGACTCGAGAGGAATGACAGTCCAAAATGAACAATCGCCAGTGCCTCAAGTGCGGCACCATGGGTCACGTGATAGCCTGGTGCCCGCTTATTCGAAACCCAAAAGCGAGCAGCCAGTAGGAGTAGCATCTGCTCCTACTGAGTTGAACGGATTAAACGAAGATAAAGGAAAGACGCCTGTAACCCCTTTTATCCCTTGGACTCTTAAGGTAGAGGATGGCTCTTCTTCCGCCCATTGTCCAGACCATCCTGACACAGTACTTTGTTCTGTCTCACTGGACGATTTCCTTGACAAGCTCGACAATGAACTAATAGCACTAAGGAGTTCGTGGGCGAAGAAAGCAAAGTCTAAGGGTGAGTTAATGATCGCGGATGTTGAGATTGTGCACACGCGAGTAGGTGCCTTGTTAGATCCAGGATCGACGCGGTCTTATATTTCAAAGAAGGCAATTCGAAAGTTGCATCTGGGAATGAAGGTAAAGGATTTACCTAGACCTATCACGTCTATACTGGCTGACAAGAGCACGATCACTGTCTCTCAATACGTCGATCGTGTGAAATGTTATTTCAAGACCAAGGAAGGTAAGAAGATTCTACTCGAGGTAGCCTTCCTTATAGAGAATAATTTACCCTTTGACTTAATTCTGGGTATGGATTGGCATGAGGAAGCCGACCCAGAAGTTAAGTTCAAAGGTAAAATTGTCAAACTCAAGGAGGAGAAGTTCGAACTACGTGCGATAAAGTTATATTATAAGTCTGACTCTGACTCTACTCCGTCTTTCTGTTGTACGAGTTACCAAGCTTTCCGATCAATGGTAGTAAAGAAGAAGTTAGATCAGGAGGTGATGATGGTGCTCGTCAAACGAGTCGGTGAGCGTTCTTCATCCTACCCACCTTCAATTGAAAAACTTCTTGATGAATACAAGGACTTGCAGTCTGAACCGACGGGAATCACTGAGCATGCTATCAAGCACACAATCGAGATCATTCCCGGAAGTAAGATCCCAAGGGTTCCATTTTCCATGTCTCCCAGGGAACTTGAGGAATTGCGAAAACAACTGCAGGAACTTACTGACAAGGGATGGATTCGACCCAGGTCATCTCCTTATGGTGCACCTGTCTTATTTGTACCAAAAAAAGGAAGGTGAACTTCGACTGTGCATTGACTATCGTGGGTTGAATTCTGTCATTGTAAAAAACACGGAACCACTTATGGGCATTGATGACTTGTTGGACCAACTACAGGGCTGCATGTATTTTAGCAAGATTGATCTCAAGTCAGGGTACCACCAGATCGAGGTGGCTCCTGAAGATCAACACAACACTGTTTTCCGAACAAGGTATGGTCACTACGAGTTTGTGGTAATGCCTTTCGGATTGACTAACGCCCCTGCAACCTTCAAAATTGTTCCGTCAGTGGTTGGACCAATTCGTAATTGTCTATCTCGATGATATCCTAGTGTATAGTAAGACATTGGAGGATCACGAGAAACACCTACGCATGATTCTTCATAAGCTGTGCGAAGGCAACTTCAAATTGAATCCGAAGAAGTCTGAATTCGCTAAGCCTGAAGTATTATACCTAGGACACATAGTGAATGGAGAAGGACTAAGGCCTGAAGAGAAGAAAATAACAGCAATCAGAGATTGACCTCAACCTAAGACCGTCACTGAACTCAGGTCTTTTCTATGACTCGCTAGTTATTATTGGAAGTTCGTCATAAACTTCTCCTTGAGAGTTTCTCCTATGAGAAGATTACAGAAAAAGGAAAAGCCTTGGTTGTGGAACAAAGATTGTGAGTCGTCATTCAAAAAGTTGAAACATACCTTGACTCACTACCCTGTCTTAAAGATTGTTGACCCTTCCCTTCCTTTCATTGTCACGACTGACGCCAATCAGTATGGGATTGGGGTTGTGCTACAGCAGGATGACGGTAAGGGATATAGACCCGTTGAGTTTATGTCGAGAAAACTTCCTTTAGAAAAAGTAGCCAACTCTACATATGAAAGGGAACTGTATGCCTTAGTAGCTGCACTAGAAACCTGGAAGCACTACCTGTTGGGGAGACATTTTACTGTTTATTCTGACCACTCTACGTTGAAGTGGATCAAGACTCAGCCTAGACTCTTTGACAAGTTAGTAAGGTGGTCCGCCTTCCTTGATTTGACGTTGAGGTGAAAACCATCAAAGGNTTGAAGTGGATCAAGACTCAGCCTAGACTCTTTGACAAGTTAGTAAGGTGGTCCGCCTTCCTTGATTTGACGTTGAGGTGAAAACCATCAAAGGTAAGTCTAATGTGGTTGTGGATGCTTTGTCCAGGCGTGCAGATTTCTTTGGAACTATTGTATTTTATCTCGATATTGGAAGTGAACTGAAAGAACAAAATCCGCCAGGGTTATGGGAGTGATCCTATTTGGAGTCCTATCATTGGAACTCTACGAAAAAACCCTAAGTTATTTCCAGAATATCGAATGACTGATGGCTTACTCTTCTTGCTGGACAAAACCGAAGAACGATTGTGTATTCCTCACATAAAACCAATTAAGAATTTGCCATGATGCGGAAGGTCACTTTGGTTTCAAGAAGACATATGCCGATGTGCGAGAACATTTTGAGTGGAAAGGAATGAAGGAAGATGTAGTAACGTATGTGCGGACTTGTCTTGTCTGTCAGAGGAACAAACCCCCACATGAGAATCTGATGGGATTATTACGACCACTGCCTATTCCAAGTGAGCCAGGTGAATCTATCTCAATTGACTTTATGAGCCTCACTAAGAGTCGAAACGACAATGATCAAGTAATGGTATTTGTCGATAGATTCTCTAAGTATGTCATGTTCATTCCTTTGTCCTTTGAAGCTAAAACCGAACTAATCATACAAAAGTTTCAAATGCGATGGGTCTCCAAGTATGGATTTCCCAAAACCATCGTATCAGATAGAGATGTTCGGTTCACTAGTCTGCAATGGCAAAAGTTGATGGATGTCTATGGAACCAGGTTGACCATGTCGTCAGGTAGAGATCTTGAAACGAATGGCCAAACTGAACAAATGAATCGTCTCTGCCAACAACTTTTGCGAATGTATGTTCGTCCTGACCAGATTGACTGGGATGAGAACTTGCCTAAAATTGTTAGTGCATATAACAACAGTATACACACTGTCACAGGTAGAACACCTAGGTTGGAAGCCTAGACGTCTCATTGATGCTTTAACGAGGGACCAGATTCAGAGGCTACCCCCAGGTACGCGTGAATTTGCAGTTCTATATGAAGAAGACATTAAGAAGGTAAAGGGAAATATACAAAAAACCCAGTTGCAAATGATTGAACAAGCTAATAAACATCGTCGTCCTTCACAATTCCAAAAAGGGGACTTTGTCTGGGTTAAGTCTAAAGAATTTTCCTTGGAAGAGAACGTGTCTCAGAAACTGCTACTTATCTATTATGGGCCCTGGGAGGTTCTCAAAGTAATTGGAGGGGAAGATGGACCTTCCTATCGTGTAGATATACCTCCACACCTCAGAACATACCCCGTCTTCCATGTGTCTAAACTGCTACCTTATGTAGAAAGTGATGATTTCCCAAATAGACCATCTATAGTTCCACCCTCTATGAACGGGGGCGATGAAGTTGAGAAAATATTGGAGCATGGCTATTTCTCTATAGGTGGCAGAGGACGACCTCAGAAGCAGTACAAGGTAATGTTCAAGCCCCAACCCCCATTTGAAGCTAGATGGTTTAGTAGGAAAGAACTTCTAACTACTGTTCCTGATATTTTTGCTGCATATGAACGTGGGTTAACTGGGAATTGATGTAATTTCTGCGATGGAACTCGAAAACTGGGACGGGAGGAATGCAATAACCCATGCCATATGTCTCGTGGAATTGAGGGCCATCAGAAGGCCTACTTGGCCGCCCTCAGCCCAGACCAAATAAGCGCAGAAAAAGGCCCTTCACGAATTCAGGGCCTGGGCGTGTGACAGTTGACTTTGGTCAACTGTCGGTCCACCCAACAGTCAAAGTCCAAAGGTACCTAGCCCAGGCCGCAGGTCAAGCACACACATTTGTTTGTATGCAGGTACCCAGACAGCATCAGGTCCAAGGGAGAAGTCTGCAACTGTAGAATCCGGGCCTTGAGATGTCAGTCAATCTGGACGACTGGAGGAAAGGCACCCGAGGCTAGACAGCCTCGACGACTGCTACTTAAGGCTGGCCTCGAGCGAGTCAAGCATTCAGTCTTGCTATGCTGCTTTGACGCTGGCTCGACTTTGACACGACGCCAGGCTTCAGGCTGGCTTTGCGCTGGCGTTGCGGATGATGGCACGCGGTAGAGTCAGCATGCTGGCACTTCTTCAGTGCGCCAGGCATGCTGACGTGGCGCTGCCTCTGGTACATGTGGCGCTACCTCTGGTCTACGTGCCATGCTGACGTGGCGCTGCCTTTGGTATATGTGGCGCTGCCTCTGGTCTACGTGGCATGCTGACGTGGCGCTGCCTCTGGTATATGTGGCGCTGCCTCTGGTCTACGTGACATGCTGATGTGGTGCTGCCTCTGGTTTATGTGGCGCTGCTCCTGGTCTACGTGGCGCTGCTATTGGTCTTCATTGATGATGTGGCATATGCCAGCTGTCTTGATTGCTGATGTGGCATTATCCACGCTGTCTACATGAGGTGACTGGTTGCGAGGAGGAGGAAGATCGGGATCTGTGGATGTAGAGAATTGGGAACTCACCTGTGTTTGACGTCGTCGCTGGAAATCTGCTGTGACTTCAGGGTCTTCATGAGATAAAGTGCCACGTGGCACTATTGTGTGTGACCAAGAATATACTTGTTATCATTGATGAAGTGATGTGGAAAGAAGCCCGAAGAAGGAGAGGGATCTGAAGGGCTATTACTGTGTGATCGCTCTTCCTCTCCTTTGTCTATTCTCCCTCCACTCTCTTCTCTTTTCGATATTGAGTTACTGTTTGAGATATCATTTCATGATCTGGAGACTTTCATGCAGATATTGAAACTACTGTGGATTGACGACTTCTGAGTACCTACCAGACTGGGTTCATTGCAGGCACAATCACCCTGGTCGCTTGAGAAGTGAGCGGCAGCGGGGCCCACTCGGAAGGCTAAGAAATGCTTCTTAGACCTGCTTCCGGGACTGGGTGAAAGAGCAGCGCGTGTGATGGGGTTCTATGACCTGAACAACACACCCGTCTTCCCTCCCGACAAGATGATGGGTGCTGCTGCCTTGCGTGCTGAGTGAGGATCCGGCTTCCATCTGGGTGAGCTGTCTGACCACGGGATACCTGTTAGGTTGGTGGTTAGGTGAAAAAATAATAAAATACTTGTTGACACAAGAGAACACCTAAAAGTGGAATACTAACAAGTAGCGCTGTGTTACAAAAAATATTGGGAAAAACAAACAAAAAAGGAGCGTGCCAAAAAAAACAAAAGAGCCTGCCACCAACAGGCCTAGCTCAGTTGTTACACCCTTTGGACTGCTGAAATGCAGACCCACGTTTGAATCCACATACTGTCAGATGAACAGAAAGAGAAGAAAGAGCCTTCCAAAGAGATCTTGGTGGGCATGTAATGCATATGGTTGCCCCCAACGAGGATGAACTGGCAGGCCTGCGACTGTTAGTTTCAGCGCTCCAGGGTTGGGAAAAACAACAGGATTGACAGAATAGCTTCGGGGACAGTGTGTGGCTGGCTTTCTTCAGTCAAGGTGTCCAGTTGGTGCAAACTGGCTACTCCAACCCAATGAGAATCCGTAAATGCCAAGGATATGTCCACGCATGAGTGTGCCAACCGGACTGTTTCGTTCGACTTTCACTGATGCATCAGGAGGTTGAACCGCGACAGTCTGCCGAGGATGCACTTGACTGATGGATATGGACTCACCACGTCCCCCAGAATTTGGGATCCCCTGAGAAAAGCGGCCCACTTTACTCCCACCAACCCTGCAATCCTGTGTGTGTGTGTGTGTGTGTGTGTGTGTGTGTGTGTGTGTGTGTGTGAGAGAGAGAGAGA
>BFEA01000126.1:2889701-2923358 GCA_003427395.1 Chara braunii
GGCACTTTGCCCGATAAAGAAAACCAAGGAAATAGGAAGGAGGAGGAGGAGAAAGGAGGAGGAGAGAAGAAGACGAAGGGAGGAGGAGGAGGAGGAGAAGGATCTGCCGGTTTCGTGATACGTCGACGGAAAAAAAAAAAGATGACGAAGGAGGAGGAGGAGGAGGAGGAGAAAGAGAGTCACACACACACACACACACACACAGAGAGAGAGAGAGAGAGAGAGAGAGAGAGAGAGAGAGAGAGAGAGAGAGAGAGAGAGAGAGACTGACACGTGGCACTTCGCGCAACGGTACCGTATCGACGAGGACAGGGCAGCTTTCCGACGGCGGGCAGCGACGACGGGCAGCGGCGGCGGGCAGTGACGATGGGCATCGACGATGGGCATCTCGGTGAATGTGGGCAGCGACGGGAACCTCTTCGGCGGGCAGCGACGAGACCAATTGGAAGGCCGCCCGAATGAATGTGCAGTCGGCGGAAGAATTTGCGCGGGGGGGCGGGGAGGCTCCCAAGCGTGAAAAAACATCGAAAAAGGCCTCCCGGCCCCCCCGCACAAAAATGCGCTGGGCCCGCCCGGCGTCAAACCGGGGGACCCAACCGGCCGGGCCGCCTGGGACCCCTGCCGGACGGAGGCTGGGCCGCCGGGCGGCCCGGAGTTTAACACAGTGTGGAACTGCAATGCTCTGCTAGCGGCAATGTGTCAGGACCCACTGAAGCAGCAACTGCATAGAAATCATGAACCTGGCCCTAAAAAGATAGATGATACCAACGGGCCCAGCTCAGTTGGTGCACCCGTGAACTGTATTTTCCATGCTTGCTGGCGCCAAGTTACCGGACTGGTTCCCCCCAGAATGTAAAAGGGCTGTGTCCCATGTTAAAAAAATAAAATAAAATAAAAATGAAAAGAAATACAGGGCCCATCTTCGAATCCTGGGGCATGGTCCCACTCGCGAGGGGATAGGATAGAAAAGAGTTTGTGTGGCAGTTGAGTGACCCAAATCCTGCCGTGCAGTACTCGTGATCCCACGGTCAGTATTTTACATGCATTACCCAACAAAGTAAGGAGATCTTTATTCCCCACCTCCTCTCCTTAATACTGGGCATGTCGGTGCAAAGGAAGCTTCCCGCCAAAATCTTTTCAATCCGTTGGGGGTATGGCCAACCCCAAAAGAGGGTGGGATCGGCCATAGGCCCACTGGATAGAAGATTTTCAGTATTTTGCTTGCTGTTGTGCAATTATCTCATTGGGTGGAGCCCTCCTTCAATCACGGAGTATATGGAAGGCGCCATGATCACTGCTGACAGAACTCGAGTTTATTCCAGAAAAATGTGGCAGTTACTTTGTTCACTGTTGTTACAACCACCACCATCAGATCATTTGTGACCTGATGGCTGGGAAGCACTCTGTTGTGATTTCCGGTGGGAGGTCTCTGTTTCTTTTCTTTTCTTTTCTTTTCTTTTTCTTTTTTGTTTGCCTTTCTCCTGTTTTCTCAGCCTCAGAAATTCGTAATGAACCTGTCAGGCTGCCGCCACACACTGGTAAAAGGGCCTTTACGAATCGGATCCCAAATGGATGCCCCAACAGCAAGGGGCCCTGTCGGCCAGAACTTAAATTCACGAGTAGCAACCCAAAAGACAAAGTTCCTGAGGTAAATGTCGCATCCTTAATGAAGTGGAAGGTCATTTTGAAAGGTCGCAACCAGGTCCTGGACGAACAGGTATTGGGCACAATTTTCCAGTCCAGTCATAATCCCATGAGCCAATGAAGTTAGGGTCATGTCTCCTGGAATCCTTAATGTCGCATCCTTAATGAAGTTAGGGTCATGTCTCCTCGACGTCGCATCCTTAATGAAGTTAGGGTCATGTCTCCTCGATGAAAAGTCATGTCTGTTCGGCAATGAGCCAAAGGCCACAGTCCCAGTCCAGTCATAATCCCATGAGTCAGTCCTGATTCAGACCAGGAGTCCAAAAGACAGGCCCAATGGCCCAAGCAGCAGCAGACCATGGGAAAAGATACTGGGACACACACTTTGCAACAATCGGGTTCCTTGCAAAATTTGGTATCAGAGCAGAACTGGTTACTACCACTGGTTGCGCTGGCATGATCAAGGCCGGCGAGAAGGAGAAGGATAAGCTGGCTCGAGTATAGCTGGCGAGAGACGAAGTAAAAGAGAGGCGAAGTGGAGTTGGTTTGGGATAGAGGGGGCAGTTTGCCGAGGAAGAAGGGGCTAAGGAGGAGAAGACTTACCTGCGATTGGAGAGATTGGAGCGAACGTGGAGTCTTCATCAACGGCTACAAAGAAGAGAGGAACCTCCTGACCCACTTACCTCGATGGATTGCAAATCTGTGTGTTGTGTATCTCTTCCCCCTCCTTTCTGGTGGTCGCTGCTGCTGTCTGGACGGAACCTGTGGTCTGGTCCGACCCAACAGATAGGACTAGAGAGTCAACATCTGGTCTGTCGGTAGGTAGGGAAAGAAGGTTGAGTCAGGGAACTGTGTACTGCCACGTCAGAATGTAAGTAGCTGAGAACAGAGAGAATGGTGATAAATTAGATTTGTTTTGAAGTAAGTTTGAATATCTCCCATTTACCTTCTCTAACGGAAGTGACCAGACAGACCATTGAAGGCATAGACCAGCTAGTAACTAAACAGGCAGCAAACAAAGAAAGAAAGAGAGTTCCTACTTTGCATATTGTCTAGGAAAACGTTATATACCTTCTGCATTATTAAATTTCGTTACTCTGAAGCAGCGACATCCAGACTTAAAAGGAAAAAAAAAAAAAAAAAAACAGATCCCATCCACTCAGAGAGCAGATTAGGACCTGGGTAGCTACTTGGTGGGCCAGCGGAGGCCATTCCTGTGCTGACACCCACCATGGATGACTATCCCATGTACGGGATGGTGGCCCTCTCAGTTATGTTGGGCCACTCTTCAGGTTCTTCTTTCCCCTGGGCTTCGGGAGAGCATGTTCCTCCCGCATGATGATGAGATCAGGCAAGATGAAGCCAGGGCTGTCTGCGGCAGAACAGGCAGAGAAACAGAAAGAGAAAGAAATAAAAAAGAAACAGAAAGAAGAAGAGGTAAAGAAAATAAAAGAAGAAAGAGAAAAACTGGAAAAAGAAATGAAGGAGAAAGAAAGAAAGCTACAGGAAGAGTTAAAGGCGGTAGAAGAAGAAGAAGAAGAAGAAGAAGAAGAAGAAGAAGAAGAATAAAAGAAGAAGAAGAAGTTGAACCAGAGAATGGTGGGAGACTGTACAGACGACGGACAGAAAGAGGTGAGACCAGTGAAATTCATGGCATAAGCATAGAGATGGAAGCTATGAACTGGTTGGACCAATTTGGTTATAAGACAGAAATGTTTGTTGAGTCGGAGGAATAGAGGGATATTTTTGTTGCAAAATTGGCCTCAACCCCAGATCCTGCGGAGAAAGAAATCTTGCTACAAGGAAAAAAAAGCAGAACTACATAATAAAATGGTGGCTGCGAAACGACAGGAATTTGAAGAAGAAGGAAGAGGGGGAGAGGTTTCAGCAGCAATTGCAAGAGCAAAAGGAAAAACAAGCTCCTGCAGATGAACGATTGTCCCTCCTCACCGATACCCTCCTCCATGCCAACAAACAGCTCGCTGCGTTGTCCAAGCAAGTGCAGAAAGTTGAACACCCCCAGTTTGAATTCGAAGGCTCTGGAAGTCCTTCCTGCAGAGATGTGCACAGGAAGTGGATAAACATATAATAGCCTGTGTGGAAAAATTAGATGAACAAATAAGCAAAAGATTATCTAACCCCACCCTAGTTAAGAAACTAGTAGGTGGCGGCGTAGGAGATGGAGGAAACGGAGATGGCGATGGTGGAGATGGAGATAAGAAGAAGAAGGGGATGCAGCAAGAGGAAACGGGGGAAGTAAGGAAGATTAAAGTAAAAGTGTCGTGGACTTACACGGGCAAAAAGAAAGAAAGTGTATTGCATTGGATTCCGGCGGTCGAATCCTATGTCTATGGGCAGCGCATACCATATTGGGACAGAGTTCTAATAACCAGTTCATGTATGGCCAGAAATGTCATGCGTTTTGCAATCTCCTTGCAGAAAGAAGCAGGTTGCTAATCCATGGTAAAATGCTCCCAGCAAACACGAATTGAAGACTTCTTTGAAGCTGTCCGGGAAAGGTTTGAGGATAAAAATCTAGCCCGGAGAACCGAAATGCTGATTCTTAACATTGCGGATAGGAAGTGGAAGAGTGCGTCTGCAATCAAGGCTACCATGGATGAACTCTTGCAGTGCGCGGAGCATGGACTCACCCCAACTAGGATTCTGAATAATTTTGCTAGAGCACTACCCGACCCACTTCTTACTCAACTGTATCCCCGTACCGAAGAATAGGGGATGACATATGAGAAGTTCAGCAAGATCGCAATAGATCATGCAGACTTCATGGCAGAAGCAAACTGCTGTCACTATTGGAAAAATCTGCAAGCAGGGAAAAAGTGGCAGAACCGTACAAGGAAAGACAACCTCCTTCTGACCTCTAAAGGAGGCGTTGGGACTCTCTCCTATGACCCAATAGATTATGTCTAGAGGGAGAACCCAACGGTTCAGGAGGGGGACTACGCGGTCGTTGCAGCCCGCGGGGGAGGGCGACAAGGAAGAGGCCGTGGCCGAGGGAGAGGAGGGCACGGACGTGGAGGAAGAGGATCCGGCACCCAGAGGGGTGGTGGCGAAGGTAGCTACTACGTGGGTGGAAGGGGCAATGGTCCCTCGCAAGGTGGCCGAGATTCCAACTTCACATGAGGTAGAGGAAGAGGCACGTGGTATGGGATAGATCATATCCACCCCATCCCGGTTTGCCGGGAGGCAGACCTTGGAAAAAGTTGGGTATTACAGAAAAAGTCTGGCAAGATAGAAAGTTGTTGACCAGTGTCGTAAGTGTGGTGACCCCAACCACATTGTTCCCTACTGCCCAGACTACAAGGTACCAAAAGGGAACAACCAGTAGGGGTTCCAGTTGCCTCTACAGGAACTTCGGATGTAAATAGATAGACATCCTCCCATCCGAAGGTTCCTCTGACAGAAACTGAAAAGAAATATGGTCCCCACCTAGTTAACTGTTAAGAGGTAGTTAGTGTATGTACCTCTCTAGGTGGATCCCTCGCTCGCATAGGTGATGAGTTGGCCAGTCATCACAAAACTCTTTACCGAAATGAAAAAGCGTAAGGGATAGTTAATAATTGCAGATCTAGAATTTAATAAAGTAAGAGTAGGTGGATCGGTTGATAGTGGATGAACACACAGCTACATAAGTAAGAAAGGGTTACAAAAGTTGCGTCTCGGGCTAAAGGTTAAACAGTTAGATGAGCTCGTGATAAGTAAATTAGCGAATAATAACGAAATTGTGTTAGATACGTATGTTGAAGGGATTCGAACATATTTTCGGCTCGAAGCAGAGGTGAAGGTGGAACGCGTTCTCCACTCTCTCACTCTCTTTGTGAAAGATAGTCTCCCTTTTGACATTCTTTTAGGCATGGATTGGGGTGAAGCTGTAGATGCAGATATAAAGTTAAGGAATCATGAGTGTTGGCTCCTTAGTCCGCAGGGTGGAAATAAGAAAATCCGCCTATTCAAGGAATCTGGTAGCGAAAGCAGTTTGGCTCATTGTTGTATGAGTGCCCCCGCATTCGCCCGCCATGTGAAAAAGCATAATTTGTATGACCAAGTGTTTGTGACATATGTGCGCCCAGTTAAAGAAGGTGAAGCTAAGGAGGGAGCAAAATTCCCAGATATTGAGAAAATACTAAAAGAATTCGCAGATGTGGCAGAGGCCCCAAGCGGTGTTGTGGAACGACCTATTAAGCATCACATTGATATTATACCTAGGAGTCAAATTTCTAAGGGCCCAATTTATAGAATGTCACCAAAAGATTGGATGAATTGCGAACTCAGTTTGATGAAATGTTCGAAAAGGGATGGATTAGACCTAGTTCCTCACCCTATGGTGCGCCAGTGCTATTTGTGCCAAAGAAAGATGGTGGGGTCCGTATGTGCATAGATTATAGAATATTGAATGACATTACAGTTAAGAATGTTGAGTCGTTACGAAGAATCGATGATCTATTGGTAGAGTTCAAGGTTGCAAGTACTTCACAACGATTGAGCTGAAGTTTGGCTACCATTAGATTGAGGTAGAGCTAAAAGACTAACATAAGACTGCCTCTCACACAAGGTATGGGCATTATGAATTTATTGTGTTGCCCTTTGGTCTTACTAATGCACTTGCAACCTTCCAACGTACGATGAATGAGCATTTTCGTGAGTGACTCGAAAAGTTTATAGTTATATATCTTGATGATATCTTGGTTTTCAGTAAAAGTCTGAGTGAGCATTGCGAGCACCTTTAACTTGTGTTAAATAAATTGCGTGAGGCAAAGTTTAAATTGAATCCCAAGAAGTGTGAATGGGCATCGAAAATATGACTTTGAGCTAAAGCCAGTAAAGGGGAAATACAATGTTGTCGTCGACGCTTTGAGTCGAAAATCTGACTTTTTTTGTGTTATTGTAACATATTTAGATGTGGGCACCGACATGCAAGATAAGATTAGAAATGCGTATTCCACTGATTCTGTCTATGGCGCTATGCTTAAGCTTATTCATGAAGCGCCACAAGAGTTTCCTAACTATCGGGTAACGCTGTCGCGCAGCTCCAGCCTTACGCCGCCCTTTACTTCCTTGAGGGTAACACTTGTCGGGGATCGGAGTTGATCAATTTATCCGACAGGATGGCGATCGACACCAAAGGATACGGTACCAGATTCACGTGGCGAGAGTCGAGACCGATGCGTCGAGAAGAAGTGGATCCCTAAGTTCTGGGTGAGCACCCCTCGTGCGCGCACTATCGAGACCTATCCTTGCCAAGATGCGAAGGAGCGGTTACTATAGGGGAAGGTCAGAGGGTACGAAAGACGGACGGGAACGAGGAGACCAGAGTTATTCTAAGTGTCGGGGCGATGGGCCAGACAATAAGGACTTTGGGTCTGTAAGGCGGTCTCTCATGAATACTAATTGGCAATCGGCACAGAGGACTCATCGTGGAGGTAGAACGAAGAAAGGAATGATGCTCTAGCACGTTTGGGGCCTGGAGGCGTGGCCCTAAGAAAAGGGCTAAAGAGACCGGCGGGTTTAAGGTGGGGAAAAATTACCATAGAATTATTAATTCTGGGGTCTAGCCTGCAGAATTCTAGAAGGCAGTACCGTTCATGTGGGGACCACGAGAGGACAGACCTGGACCTAGGTTCGGAAGGTGGCCCAGTACCAGGGCGGTGCAAAAGGCCTGGTACCAGGGCGCTGCAAAAGGTCCGGTACCCGACAAAAAGGCCCCCTTCGCTGAAAACTCTTCAAAGGCCCGAACAAGGCCGGGCTCAGGTCCGGGGGAGCCATGGTACTGGGGCGCTGCAACCATGTCGCCAGTCCCGAGCACACGAAGGTGTTGGGGCACCCCGAGAAGAGGGCCGCAGAATATTTAAGCCCAGCCGGGCTCAAGAGGGGGCCACTTCTCGCATGCACGGGAGGTGGAAAGGCGACCTGAGGAGGAGGCGCACTTCAACACGCACGCAGAGGGGACGACCGGGGATACGCACTAGAGAGGTAAGTGCACGGAGACACGCTAAGGCGACTCATGCACCAGCGGACACACCGGAGCGCACACAGGTGCGCACACGCGCACACACACCGCGCGCCACAGGGCGCAAGGGCGCGTGCACACCCCTCGTCACAGGGCGCAAGGGCGCTCACAGGCGCAGCACCACGCAGCCACTGCGCGCTTGTACGAACGCCGCACGCACAGGCGCGCAGCATCGCGCAGTCTCCGCGCGCGTGTACGGACGGCGCGCTGTCGAAGGGCGTGGTGTCCCGCCCTCCGATGCGTATCAGTCCATCCGCTCACTTACCAATGCGTACCAGTCCATCTGCCCACTTACCCCTGAGTATCAGTTCATCCGTTCACTTACCGCTGTAAACTTGGTACCAGTCCGCAGGGTCGAGTGAAATTGACAAGCCCAGATATTGGGCTTTTTAGTGGCCCCGCTCAGGCTCGGTATCCTAGGCTCTCCAGTGGTCGTAATTTGGACTGAGCACGTAGAAAGGGAAAAAGATAGTCGGTTCGGTTTTCCTAATCGCGCATCGGGTGTCTCTAGCTGAAGTATGGGTTAAATGCACACGATTTTGCGATCATTGTCAGACAAAAGAAAAAAAAAGGAAGAAAAGAAAAATAAAAAGTAAAGAAAAGAAGTACGTTGGATCTGTTAGCTGATTTGGACTCTCGCTATAGTTTGTAATGATCCTACGACGGATGATGGCAGTGGTGTTACGACTTTTTTTTTTCCTTTTCTTGGTTTTATTACTATCGATATTATTATTATTATTATTAACTTAATTTTGTCCTTTTTGTTCAAATTTCTCTTGGCTCTTCGCGGGAAGGCCAACGGTTCAAACTTCAGAGTTCGGTTATGGCCCTAATGGTCCAGAATGGCCCGACCTTTCATGCATCGTTATTGTGGCTGGACTGTTAGACGGAGCACCGCGTGGTACAACCCCCAAAATGTCGGCAACCCGCGGCCGCTTCGGTAGGAGGCTTATCACCCCCCTGTGGGAGGTCATGAACCCCCTCCTTGCCATCGGATACGGGTACCCGTCAAGGGTAGCCCAGTGGCATGCTTAGAAAGAAGGAGGGTAGCCCAGTGGCATGCTTGTATGGGACTGCTAGGGCGGACCTGTGGCCGGTTTGCGTCGCTTCACGAGAACTAGTAGTTGGCAATAGCGCAGTGAGCTCTGCTTGGACTCTGATCGTCTGAGTTCGGTTCCTCGCCTTTTTCTGAACCGTTCAAATTAATTTTATTTTATTAATTTTTAAGTTTGAACTCTTCGATTAGAACGCAGGGATCGCGGCAGGAGGCGATCCTACAAAAGAAAAGGGGGATGTGCGGTAGCTTGCCTGCTAGTGCTCAGAGTGCTAGACTGCGGCTATTCCGGGGCGGCTCGATCTCGGCTCTCGAGTGAAGGGGACACGACCATGGTACGGAGCAGCGGGTTACTTGGTCACAAGCCTAGGTACCTCCAGTTTATCTGGAGATGGGAGCCAATGTCGGGTGAGGGGCCTACTGGGACGGCTATCTTAAACTATAGCCGTTGTAATGAAGAGGTGAGATTGAAGGTTAATGTTAAAGGGGGAAAAAAGAAAGAGATGAGGACTGATCAGAGACTGCAGCTGGCGATTACGGAGGCCAAGGATAGAGCCAAGAAGATATGCAGACGGGAAGGAGTTACGGATGAGATCAAGGTGAAAGTCGTGTACCATGAGGAGGAGACGTCGACGGACATAGTGGAACGCGAGCAGCAACACCTAGATCGGGACACCGAGGCCGACAGTGAGGCCAGTGACCTAGATGCTGCGACACAGTCTTGGCATGGATTAAGCCAGTGGAGGAGGGACCATCAGCCGACCGTGCCTGGGGAGAGGGGCCCAGAGGCCAGTTCACGGCGACGAAGGGATGAGTGTCGGTAGGCTGCAAAGAAGGGGGTCAACTCACGAGGGCGGAGAGCGGGAGAGGGCTCTCGCCGACAAGTGCTCGACAACTCATGGAGATGGGGGGTAGTTGATGTCAACCACTGCCGCGGATGGCTCCAACTCTCATTCTCTTGGTTGATGTCAACACTCGCGCGCGCGGAAGGCGCTAACTCTCACTCTCGTTGTTGATGTCCGCACTCGCACTCGCAGAAGGCATTAACTTTTGCTCACGCTGTTGATGTCAACAAACCGCTTATTGTCCAGGGCACTCTATGTGTTGTACCATCCTCGGAACTGAGAAGAGCGAGCAAGTTTAGGGAGGCGTGGAGCAAAGCGCGGTGGGGGCGAGGTCAAAATTGTGAGGCAGTTACGGGAGGAAGGGAGGTCGAAACTATGAGATTTGGGACACATAAGTGAGCGAGATCATGAACTACGACTAACGTCAACGTTTGTCTGATCAGAGCGGCGAGATCACCACCCTTGCGGGATTTGAGAAGCAGTCCTTGGGCTATGCCGTCTTCCACTTCTGGCGTGGTAATGGACAGGAGTCAGTACGCACGGCATGAGTGACACTGGTGTGAGTACGCTGCGGAAGTCAGACCCTTGGGGACGTAATTGGGAATACTTGTTGACGTTGCTAGTTATGACCTTCTTCTCCTTCCTCCTTCTCTCTTCACTCTCTTCTCTCAATCTCCGCACGAAGCAGACGTGATGATTGGTGTCTCACTCAGCTCCGCTTTCTTGTCAGTGACTGATAGTGAGCGAGAGCTCGAATCAAGACTAGGAGGGATATATCAGAAACGGGGTTAGCAGTGAGTTAACAAGGGAGTGAGATTGGACCAACGTGAGTGCATATTTAGAGTGTGATAGGAACACTCGTGGGGATTGCGAGAAGGGCATGTGTTTTGAGCTGACTTCAAGCTCGCGCAAGTGACCTGTAAGGAACGCCTCTCACATTTTTCATCTCCTCCTCGTCGACATAGTTAACCTCAACCCACCAGCACATTGTGAGGTTATCTCTGACCATGAGCGACGAAGAACGTTCTTGGGTGAAGCGCGGGAAAAAGGCTCTCTAGAGGACCTGTAGAGCAAACACGAGCCGAGTTAACCAGTCGATTTTGGCCGACGCGTGACATTAAACTTCTCTTGAAAAGAAGTTGGAAGAGCCCCTTCCTTGTTTGTTCTTTCGGTCGACCTGCCACGCTCACGCTAGACATCTCATATCTATCACGGCGAAAGCGGGATAAGTCAGCACCGAGTGTGGGGCGATGTCTTCTAGTATGAGAAGTTCTAGTTTTTCGAAGAGCTCGGTGTTGATGATCCTTGCCTTGTGTACTAAGGCTGCCTCTCATCGCTTCACATCTTCACTCTCCTGGTAAAGCGGCCCGAGCAACAGATACTGATCTTCGATGATTAGAGAGTGCGAGATTTCAATTCGACAACCCTTATCAACCAAGTCATTTTCTTGATTAATGTCAACTATCCCACTGGGTGCTATCGAGTTTTGCGGCTCATGCTCTTGGAGCTCGCATTGTGAGAGGGGTGATCACTGGTCATATTAAAGAGAGCTATCAGTATGCTTGAGCGAGGTAAGCCTTGAAAAGTCATAGGTCTATGCGAGCGATCTTTAGTGACTCATCTCCTCCAACTGCCAGCAGTCGCCTCTGCTCTGGAGTCTGAGGAGGCCGAGGGTATGTTAACCCGTTCAACGCTACCTTGATACGGCACAGTCAGTCTGGGGGCACGGAGAGTGAGTTCATGCCCTGCTTAGAAACTCGTTATAATAATTGAGAACTAAAAGGTTATTTCGTCAAACATAAGTTGAACTCAATTGCAGATGCTGGTTTACTATGTATCTCTTGAGTGTCGTGTAATGGTGTATACAATCTGGTGGTTTACCAGTCTAAATCTATGGTTTAATCGCCTTGAGCTCTCTGAAAACTCGGCCATAGGAGTTGCATGAGGGAAAAAAAGGAGGGGGGGGAATGGGTAATCGAGGAGACCGCGGGAGCAGGTTTTTGGAAACAAAACCCAGTTTGAGCGCGGTCCCTCAAATTCAATTGCCCCTAATTGTTGTTAACTGATGAGAAAAAGGTTGTTTGTGGCACGAAAAATAGCCTACCTATTGGTTAAGTATCTACTACATGGGGATTGAGTAACCCTGGGTGCTTGACTGAGCAGACTACAAAATCAAGCTTGCTATGCTGAAAAGGGGAAAGACTCAGATTTGAATTTTGCGAGACAGCTCATCGGGTACAAAGAGTTCTAGATATGCTCTGATTCACCATGGCTTAGAAGGGGGTTTTGTGCGTGTTAACTAGCTTTACATGCCTCGGGTTAAGTAAAGGCGACATTCGGGAAATTATGGGTTCACGCTTGTGGTTTTGATCGGTCACTTCCATATTAACCTGACTAGTAAATGATTTGAATGGTTCAAACATGCCAAATTAAGGAGGGACAGGAGAGCTAAGCCGTGCGTTTGCTTTCACACTCATATATATATATATATATATATATATATATATATATATATATGTATATATATCCTCATATATATATATATATATATATATGTATGGGTCGAGGGTCCGGGCTCTGCTAACTGAGGTGGGCAGACTGTTGATGGTAAGCGGTTCATGTTGACACACGAATTTTCCAAGTATGCCTCTGGAGCACAGACTAGGACTAATAGCCGAACCTCTCAGCGATGCATGAGCGAAGAGTCAACTGAAAACTACAAGCAAAAGGTTGGTCAAATCTGCAGTATGTCTCGATAAAACATGTACAACTGATTAATCTGCGGCTACGTGAGCGAGCCTAGAGACACACTCAACGTTTACTATAATCGTGAAGAAAAGAGAAGGGCGTGATTAGTGTTATCTTATGACGAACCAATGTTAGTGTCTGTCATTAGTTAACTCAACCAGACAAAAGTTTGAACTCAGCCTCGAGGAAACGACAACTCTCATCAGTACTCGAGTCTACACTTGGTTGTGCTTAGAGGGACTTGGTAGTGAGAATTTAAACGCTGAGCTCATTCGCAAAAAGGAACGGCGGATTGACTGTAGCGAATTAGCTATCAGCAACTGCTTGGAAAAAATGGCAAGAGTTCAGTTCGAAGTTAAAGGATAAGTGGCAAAGGGTACCCTACTTTAATCTGAAGAGTCTAAAGGCGGCGATTCTGGAAAAAAAAGAATGGTAGACAGAAGCCACTCATGGTGTTCTGAGCACCCCATCGAAGGAAAACAGAGAACGAGAGAGAGGGGGCTGTTGATGACGTCGGGGATTACACAAAGCGAATGTGAGGACGGATGTATATTTTTGTGGGTTCAATGAAGAAAACGCACTGCACGCTTCTCATCTGCTGAGGCCACTGACTGAGCAAAGGTGATCGTTGAGATTGGATATGAGTCTATGATTCTACCATGGCAATCATTTCTAAGATCAACGTAATTATCTAATATTAGAAGGTCAGTCATTGATAAAGGTAAAGCCTAGTTACTCTACATTCTTTAGTGATCAGATGAGAGAGTGAGCACTCGGTGGCATTATGGAACAAACGGCTAACTAAGTGCAAGTGCATTGTCAGTAATCGATAGAGGGGGAGAGCTAGTTCAGCACCCTCCTTTCAGGACGGTAAGACGAGCAAAAGAAGTCATAAGAAGGTCGGTGGTGAAAATGTGATTCTTATGAAATGAAGTTCGGTTATTTTCTCAATCAGCAACCTTGTGTTCCGTAGTTCTTCTCGACGTTTTGATGTCAGGTGATCAACATTTGGCGACCCGGTATCTCAGTGTTTAATAACCGCTTAGCTGGATCCAACATTTAGCTCAATGTTCCTCCAATACTTTAGCAACATTTAGCTTGTGTTAAGTCGATTCTCAACGAGACTCCAACCGTTTCTGATCAGTGAGTTAATTGTCTTAAGTCAACTAACGTCCGTTGTGCGTGGCTAGTGTCAACGCACGTGCCTGGAAACAACTGTCTGTATTGAGGGTCTTGCTGAAACCAGCTGTTGTTTGTCCTACCCACCGACAAGAGCCTAGAGCTTATGTGGATTATGGAGGATGACGAGATCCTAGTAATGAAGCATACTCTAACCAGATGCAAGGGAGAGAGGTGGGAGGATGAAGCATGCAAGGACATGGAAACTCACATGCTAACTCAAAGGGAACATGTTGTCTGAATGGCAGAAGAAAATAAGTTATCGAATACGTACTTTACTTCCATGATCTTAATGGCAAATTATACAGCATTGGCTCTTCGTTGGAAACAGTAGAACAGGCCAGAACAAGGCTCAGGTGAGCACAAAGGTGTTCAGGCTCTCTATATCAGTATTTAGGTCGTCAGAAGTTGGTAACTTATGGCATTCTTTTTTTTTTTTTTTCACCTCTTCACCACAAAGTGATCAACGTGCAGTGACTTGTTATCCCAACAACAATTGTTCATACGAGTCATCCTAAAACCCCAATCAGATTCAGTCAAGCGTAGTTAATTCTATCAGCTTCCAGGATCAATTTTCAGTCAAACAGTGTCGTCTCTGAAATTCGTTAGATCAATTTTCCAGCATTTGCATATGAGTACAATTCAATCCTCTCAAGTTGCAGGGTCGGTCTTCGCCAACCTCAACCAGATTGCCCTCAAGGATACATTCCAGTATCGGTACACCAGTGCAAATGGTTTCAAACAGGATGGACTATCTACCTTTGTGGTTCACACTAAGTTCGTTGAGGGAACCATCCATGACCTGAGACCCTATATAAAGAAGGGGAAAGAGACCCATGAACACTTCGACTCAGTCTGGGTCACAGGAGCCGGGTACCTCGAGGAGAGAGAGAAAGAGTTTGATGAGAATGGTGGGAACCGGTTCGCAGCTTTGGGCCGAAACTCTACACCGACTATCCCAAACCTTCTGTACCTTTCACTCTCACATACAACTTTTGTTGGAGTGACTTGGCGGACCTAGCCAAGAGGTACATTTCCCCCACGGTGATCGACTACGAAGCAGTCACAGAGACTTCGGAGTTCCAGAATCTTAGACGAGGGATTTTCTCTCGGTCATATCTCCCCACATTATGGGAGGAATTCTGTGTTATGGTTGACTTACGTGTCATGAGCCTTGGATGACAGTGTTCAGAGCTAGCAGGGTTCAGATGACTCTATATTCAAAGGCCACATACTCAGAGAGTACGTGGACATGGCTCGAGGCATAAGAAACGCACAACAAAGTGAGAAATTGAGTGTGAGGTTCAGAGGGATGAGTGAGGACTCTTGACTGGTGCTGGTCATGTCTCCTACATGGTACGTTCTGAGACTATTATGAGTTCTCATTCTTCCCTCACTTAACTTTGTCATTGTCCGAGTCAGTCAGTTTTTTTGCACTGTCCTTGCTGATGATTGTATTCTTTGATGATTCTGTCGCAGTTCTCAATGTTAGAAAATTGACAAATTGATGCATGCATGACATATCAGAATTTATGATTATCAACTACATAATTTTTTGCTGTTCCGAATCAAAATAAAAGATTCCTAAGACCGGGGACCGGCGAATACCGTAATTGAAGGGTCTCGCTCAAAGCCGGACGCACACAACAGGAAGGGATTTGCTTTGTTTGATTTATTTTATTTATTGCATATTTCGTCTGAAATCCAGCGTGACAGCCTGTTGGCTTTCTGGTCGCTTGAAGAGGCTCGACTAGAAAAAGTGCGACAAAAATGACGCTGTTTCCGGGGACATGAAAAATTTTCGTGTTCGGAACGAGCCTGGGTCAGCAAACAGGTTTGAGCTTTGATTAGACCTTGAGAACTGTTGATAATTTCTCAAATTTCAGACATACTTTATTATTCCCATTGAGATGTAATTCTCTTGAAAATCCTAGTTGCTAACTGAGTCTCATATCTTAATGTGTGAGGTACCACACTAGATTGGAGGAGGAGAATGATATAGCTATTGGAGAAGATTGAGCTTGACATCAGGTATGTCGTATGAGCCCTTGACTACTGAAAGAGATTGAGAAAGAAGAGAACAAATCAGATCAGGGAGATGTTGGTCAACGATGCATTGAAAAAACTCTCTAAACTCATGTATAAGGAGATACTCCCCTACCAGTATGAGGGTTGTTGGGTCTATCACTCACATAGTTCAACCATCTGTATAGTGCTGACTCGCTTCTTAGAATGACATATCTATGATATCCGTTCTTACGTCAAAAATGGAGGATGCAATGATGATGATAATTTTAATTGGTTATGAGAAATTGTTGTTCGGTTTATCTATGATGAAAGGGCAAACCTAATCAAGCGAAAGAAGAAAGTGGAATGGGGTTTAATGCCAATAACATATGAGACTGTTTCGATCCCTCCTATCCCTGGCAGCTACTGTGAAGGGACTAACTGACTACCAATTATCAGCATGGTACTGAAATGGGAGAGACGAACTGGTGGTCATGACAGCTAAAGAGACTTCAGCATAGGAAATTCGACAGAGAAGGTCGAAATTTGGCAGAGGTTCGGGCCCAAGCCAAAAGAAGGTTTAGTGTCTCCTGAGATCACTGAATACTTTAAGTAAGAGAGAGGTGTTCCCATATGAGGTTGTCAGATATGAGATGGTCGAGAGTGCATGGGAGCAGAAAAAAATTTATGTACTGACATTTTACTTCGTAGGTCTGGATACGTATGACGTGAGAATTTATGTTTCAAAAGAAAGAAGTACTGACGCAGTGTATGGGAGATGCTGGGGATTTGCTGAAGATGTTGTACTGAAAGATAAATAGAGACTTGAGAGGAAAAATAAATGTTTCATTGAATCTACTTGATTTACCGTTTTTGAGGGATTCCCAGTTTCTCTCTTACTTGATATTAATTTGTCAAGGGATAATTGGTCAGCGGTGGTTGAACTTGCGCTGAAAGTGGAAAGAGACCAAAGAACTAAATGAGTCAGTTCTACGTACCTCCAAGAGAGAAACCCTGGTTTAGATTGGTAAGAGGACATGGGAGGTTGAGTAAGGCAGAATCAGATAAGCTGTAAGATTTCCTTAATTCTATAATGAGGAGAGTTGTGATTCCCTATGAAACTGTGAGATATGCGGAACTAAAGAATCCAGGGCGAGAGCATGACAATGTGTATGTTCTTACCTGTTACTTTATTGATCTTGATTAGTTTGATGTTGGGATCTACGTACCAGGACATAAATTTGAAGAGTGTAGAAGAGGTTTATGCTGACAACGAGCATCGTGTATGATGAGAAAAAAAGGTTAGAATGAGAAAAAGAAAGTTTCTTTTAGAGTACCTATATCAGACCCTTCATTGGAATACTCTCCTCCTGTTGAAGGGCTTACCTTTCCGAGGGACAATTGGTCAACCATAATAGATTTTGTATGAAAGGTTAAGAGGATTCAAGAAAAATACTCTTAGCAGCAAGAATAACTGTTGTGAGAGGTAGACTTTATGAAGTAATTGGATCTAATAATCCATTTGTAATTCTGAGATATGGGACTTGTGTAAGAGGGCGAATAGTATTTCACATTCCTGTAGTCAAGTTCCTGAACACAGGCAATCTGGACGTAAGGATTTACGCTCCGGTATGCCTAGAGAAGGAAGTTGATGACTTGGAATGTAGGCTAGGAGCTTATATCAGTTTTATAATGAGAAAAGAGTGGCTGAAAAAATTACAAAGGAAAGTAACATGGAGAGAAGGAATAAGGCAATTTGAGAGACTCCATAGTCCTTAACTAATGATAGTTTTACGACAGGAGAGACTGGATGCCTCTTCTGGAATCCATTGCCATAGTAGGTAATGCAAGGGAGAGTGACTCTACAGTGATGATAAAGTTCCTACTTCTAAATATTTTTGAACATCAGTTCGAGGTCCCTGACTATGTTCATCATGAGATTTACCTTGCCTGACGTTGTTCATAATGGTCGATAATGCCTGGTACGGTTAAGCAGTTAACGTTCGGGGTTGTCTTGGAGAACAGAGTTGTTAAGACAGGAGAGACTCTTCGGATCTCAGATAGAAGTCTTTCTACTTTAGATGAACTTGGGTTTTTGGAAACTTTCTTTGATTGAATGAGAGTTTCTACTCTGAGAACCGTCACTGACCAGACTGAGATCAACTACTTACTGAAGGTGGTAAAAGTGAGAATTACCGAGAGAATATTATATCATTCTTATAGAGAACGAGTCTCTCTTGCCAGAAGAATCCGCCGCGGTTCGTAAGCAATGCAATTTGACTATGAGATTATAAACCTGACATGATACTTTATGATCCGGGGTACTGTAAAAGGGTATAACATAAAATTGAGTAAGGATGATGAAAGAGAACTGACTGAAGATTATATTGGAAGACCGAGAAGAATTGCGTTGCCTCTGATCACCACCAAGTTCATTATTACCTACACTCTCTATGTACAAAACTCTCAAGGGGTAGAGCAAACAAGGGAAGAAATAAATGAACATGTCTCTCGTGCAAAAAAAGTAAGAGATTGAAAAATAAGAAAGGGGAGGATGTAAGTGATAGAGAGAGAAAAAAAAAAATATCAGGGAGAGTTTATGGTCAAAATGGCGGGACGAGGGAGACCAAGTTCTTCTGCAGGAACTAATGAAGAGACTCTAGTAGGAGTTATACGAGAACTGGTCGAAATAGTTGACACAATAAAAAGAGGGTCAGATATCGTAAAAGCAAAGAGGCCAGATGAGAGGATTTCATGCTTCAGAGGGCCACAAGTAAATGCTTTATTGGATGAATATGAGTTATTCGGTCTCATTTATGGCTGGACAGATAAACAACGACTTAAGCACCTTCTATCCTGTTTTGACACTGACTTGAGGTTGGTTGTTCAAGAATTGATGGAAGGGGTCACTACTTGGGAAGAGGTCAAAGAAAGAATGAAAAGAGAATTTGATAAAGATTTGATTCCAACAACTATCAAGGACCTCCTCAATATCAGAAGAGCTAAGTATAACGCTTTCAACGTTTTTCTCCAGATATTTATCAGAACAGCCAGAAGAATTCCATATCTGGATGAGGCTCAAAGATGTCACATCTTCCTGACTAATTTCACTCACAATGAAAGACAGACTGTTCTTAATGAAGCCTAACACTACCCCTCTCAGATGAGATGAAATGGTTGCAATAGTCAACTCTACCTATGGTTTCTCACAATAAATGGTCACTGGATCTGATCAGTACCTTGACTAAGGACTGAGAGACTGAGAATGGTATGAATAGAGGGAACAATATGAATGCTGAAAATATTATTCAACGAGTTATGGTCAATTATATGCTTGTCAATCATGCTGCAGACGAGAAAGGAAACAAAAAGGCAGAGAGTGAGGATGATGATGATGATGATGATGAAGGCTATGGTAAGAGAGGATATTCTTCCAGATCCAGAAAGAATAGAGAAATGGTGGGAAAAAGAACAGAGAGAGAAGGAAGTACGACTAGCGACCAATAAAAAATTTTGTCTGCTACTAGTGTGGGGAAGGAGGTCACAATACCACTTATTGTAAGCCTCAGGAAGAGGATGTGAAAAGTGGGGTGGCTAAGAAGGATGTAATGAGTCATGTATATGACATCTCATGGAACAAATTGGATCCTAGGCATCCGAGAAGTATGAGACTTCTTGCCCTTCAACATGAAGAGAAAAAAAGAAGAAAATAAAAGCTAATGTGAATGTTCACATTCTCATTGGCGATTTACCTGAGGAACTTATGCAGAAAGTTGGTGAACCATTGTCATTGATTGATTTACCATCGCAGTCCCTAACTTTAATGGAAGACATGCCCGATGAGGCCTCCTCAAGCGAACTTTTGTTAGGAGAGAGCTTTGCTTCTCGGATTCCTTCTGATTTAATGACAATTTCTCCTAGCAAGTCTGTCTGTTTGGTCAACATGATGTCCTTTGAGGGCGATCTACCACCATAACTCATCATGAAACCCAGTGCAGTGATAAGAGAAGTGAGGAATCTTCAAGCACGCTTCACTCCACAAATGATAGGGGAAAAGAAGAGAAGGAAGACCGAAGAAACTCTAATTAACATTCTTGATGATCAAGAATTAGAATCTCTACCCAAAAAGAATGAGCAAGGGAAGAAGAAAAAATTCATTCTCAAGAGGGAACTGAAGGATGAAACTGTAATTACAGATGTAATTACAAAAATGTTGGAGGAAACAGAAGTGACTTTGTCTTTCAAAAAGACAATGACTTTAGCACCAAAGTTGAGAGAGGAACTCAAGAAGTTAATTGATAAGAAAATGATGAAAGTTAACTATTTTGGGGTCAGTCTTTCCCAACCAGGTTAACAGGACCTTGTCAGGATGTAAAATGAGATTCGCAACCATGGGCTGTGAGTATTTTACTATCTATATTAATGAGGTGAAAATTCGAGCTCTAGTAGATTCATGAGCGGAAATGGTACTTATCTCAGAAAGCTATGGAGGTCAGTGACCTAACTATTGATAGACCTTCGAAACAAATACTAAGTAATATTGTTGGAGAACTCTTCGTGGCAGGGTTTATTGATAATTTGCCCATCAGGTTTGGGATGATGTCAGTCGAGTTGTTGGGGTTCGTTGTACCAAACCTAGATCATGATTGTATTATAGGCATCCCGTTCTTGCACAAGATGAAAACGGTCCAGTTCTTTAGTCGTGAAGGGTCGTCCTGGACTGACTTACAAGACTCAGAGATTGCACAGGAACAAACCTTCATGGTCTGTATGTCCCATCACCACAAGCATAAGATATCAACCAACTCAATCCGAAGAGAAGAGTGTTGAGAGGATGAGAAAAATAAAAGGGAAAGACAAACAAGAAGTCAAAGAGGAAGTCTCAGTCGATATCATTCAGATCTCCAAGATGATGAAAATTTTTGGCAAGCTCAAAGATGAAGATGGGCAAATTGAAGCATTTAAGAAGGCTGTTGAGACTGTCAAGGGTGGGAAAATGAAGTTAAAGTTTGCATCAACTCATCATTTTTTAGGAAAATAGTTACTGGGTCAAAAATGAAATACAAGCCCAAGGGGGTGAAGAAGAACCCGGTGGCGATCTTAATAGAAAAAGACTATGACAATGCATTGGAAAAAAAAAGAAAAATTATTAAAGCATTAAGGAAATCTGCAAATTTGGGGAATAGGGTCACCAGGGAAATGTTTGAAACGATGAAAATAGGCTCATATCAATTTATCCTACCTAAAGAGAAGGAGTATATCTTCAAAGTGTATCAGGAGTTCTCTGGTGCATTCTCTTTTAATGATGAACAAAGAGGGCGGTTGAACGTGGATATAATCAAGATGGCAAAAATCTGGATAGTTGACCATATTCCATGAAATAACAGGGCAACCAACTATGCCCTGAAAGAAGAGGCAGAAGTGGTAAAGTATCTTGACAAGAAAATTGTATTTAATGTTGTTGAACCTGCTGATGGACCGTATGCTAACCACTGGTTTTGCTTTTGGAAACTAGGGGGTGGATTGAAATGGATACAAAACTTTCAGAAGCTTAACTCAGTAACGGTACGTGATGCAGGTAGCCTTCCTAATGCTAATCTCCTTTCTGGATCCTTTGCTGGTCGATGCATTTATTCCTTAATCGATTTATATTATGACTAGGATCAGTTTCCCATTGATCCCACTAGACGGCCAATGACTGTCATGCACACGCCGAGAGGCCTCATTCAGATGTGCGTGGTACCTCAAGGCTGGACCAACGGTGTGGCAGTGGTTCAAAGGGATATGATCCAAGTCATGCAGGACATCTCGCCTGAAATAACTAACCCTTATATTGACGATAATCCTGTGAAGAGACATATAGTAAGAGATGAGATTTTGGTTGCTAATGGAGTCAGGAAGTTTGTCTGCGAACATGCTGAAGGAGTAAGGATGGTCCTAGAGAGACTTCAGAAATATAACATGACTGTCAGTGGGCCAAAGTCCCTTCTCTTTCAAGCAGAGAGAACCATCTTGGGCTTTAGATGCTTCTTCAATGGTAGGAGTCCTGATCCCAAGAAAATAGATAAAATTATGAACTGGTCTCTGCCTCTCAAAAGAATGACGGATGTCAGAAGTTTCTTGGGTGTCTGCGGATTCTGAAGGATTTTCTTCCCTCATTTTGCTACCCCTTGCAGAGCCTCTAAGAGAGATGGTGAGACAAGGGGCTGACTTGTCATGGACAAAGAAAAAACAAGTTGCTACTGAAACCCTATAAGAAAAATTAAAGGACGGGGAAGTAGTGTTGGGGGTGTCTTTCTATAATGATGAAGAGGGGAGACCCTTCATCATCGAGGCAGATGGAGAACCGGTGACTCTTGGGGGTGTACTTATTCAAAATGATCAAAATGGAAAAAAGAGACCTCTGGGATTTGAGAGTATAACTTTTAATTCGACAGAGAGGGGACCCAGTTCAAGAAAAAACTATTAATCATCATCCATTGTCTCAGGTGTTTCAGACACTACGTGCTTGGGAGGAGATTCATCCCAAGGACTAATGCATCTGTCATGATTGGTGTCATTAAAAAGCACCAGCAAGTAGATCGAAAAGTAAGCAGGTGGATTGCCTTTATTTGAACTTTTGATTTTAAGTTGGAAAAAATTCTTATTGAGAAGAATAGGGCAGATGGCTAAAGCCAGATTGAATGGAAAAAAGATGAAGATGAAGATATTAATCGCTTTATAGAAAAATCTGCCTATGTTGATAATTTTCTAAATGAGGAAGATGATGGAGATCATAAGGCCTCAAATTCCTATAAATGAAACTTATGGCCTGAAGAGAGAGACAGTTGGGGACAAAACCCCGAAGCCTATGTTTATGAATTAATTCTTGAAAAAGAAGAGGATAAAGAACGAAACGATTGGTATGCGAGAATCAGTGCAGCAGTTGTAGCTGCCCATGAAACCGGGGAAAGTTCTGGGTCAAAAGATGAGGAAGGAGTTGAAAAGAAAGAGAAAGATGGAAAGGGAGAGGGAAAGATACCGTTCATCTTTGAAGAGTACGATGAGAATTATCATGTGATTTGAAAGAAAATGAAAAGTGAACAACTAAAAAAATATTACTGGAGAAATTCAAGAAAAAAGTTCAGATTGAAGAGAGGTCACATCTTCGTAGATGAGGGAAGGAACCTCTCTGGAAATGGAGGTTTGCCTCCACTAAGAGTTGTCTATGTGAAAGAAAAACAACTCGAAATAATTGTTGCTCTACATGAGGGGGTCGTTGGTGGCCACAAGGCTACTGAAGCAACCTACTCTAAGACAGTCAGACTTTACTTCTGGTCTGGCATGAGAGACATGATTTACAAATTTTGTAAGTCATGTGTGCTATGTCAAAAAAGATCTACAACAAGGATGATTGAACCTTTATTTCCCACTATTCTGGTAGAGCCGGGCAGACGGGTTCATCTGGATCTCATCACCATATCCTTGGGCAAGGGAGGAATGAGATATATACTGAACATGAGAGATAATTTCTCTGGTTATGTTGAGGCAAAGACTTTGAAAAGGAAGACACCCGAACAAGTGGCTGATTGGATAGAGGAGATTTATCTCAAATATTCTTTTATGAGAGAGTTTGTCTCAGACAAAGTGTCAAAATTCAGAAATGAGATTGTAAGAAGAACCACTCTTAAACTGGGTGTCAGAATCTGATATGTAACTACTTATCATCCTCAAGCAAATGCGCCAGTTGGGAGGGGTCACAGAACGCTAAAAAATTCGGTGGCTAAATGATGTGAAGGGAACCTCAAGAACTGACCAAAAGTATTGAGAGTCGCAGTTTATGCTAACAACATTACTGTTAAGAGAACCACTGGTTATGCTCCATTTACTCTTTGGTACGGTCGTTATGCTACTTTGTCTATTGAGAACATAATCAAGATACGGTTGAGTCAAGAGAGTGACATATAATATTTCATTTCGAAGTTACTTTAGATCAGAATGAGACAAATATCAGAAGTTGATCAAGCAGTAATGGATGCTGCAGAGAGAACGACAACCAGCAAATTATCAGATCAAGAGAGGTGGAATAAAAAGAGATATATAAGGAAAGAGAAACTAAGAGTTGGTGACGTTGTCGTTTTATTTGACAGTTCTCTTGAGACTCAATGGACTAAACGGTTGGAGCCTAGATGGCTCGGTCCCTACAGGATTACAGGAGAAGCAGAGGGCAAAGTCTATCAGATTTCAGAGTTAGATGACTCAAGAGTTCATGACATAGTGTCAGGGTCAAGACTCCGTAAGTTCATCTTCAGAGCCCCTGACCTAGTTCCCACAATGACCGGGAAGAAAGGAAAGAAAGGACAGTCATCAAGTAAGAGGACAGGTCCAGAAAATTGAGAGTAAGCACAGTGAGACAGCAAGACACTGAAAATAACTAAAGTTTGACAGACATTGATTATTCCTGCATTATCAGTCTAGTGAGTTAATTTTCAGCATGTCAGATTTTGACACGAGAGACTTGAGAAAAATCTTCCAGATGATTTACGTTCGTCTGTGCATCTGAATTAATTTTCCTCCAAAGACAGTAAGATCAAAGTTATTGATGCAGAGCCACAATCGATCCATGAGTATCTAACCTCTGAGCAGGGAACAACTTTACAGTGAAAAGGGTGATGAGAGATCATCCTTCAGAATATTAATGCAGTATCCAGTTCAGAGAATTCATGGTTGTAGCACATCAAAAAGTAACCAGTATTGATCCCTTATAATTAAGAAAGTTTGACAGGCTCAAGAAAGTTCAGCTTTATCTGATCAAAGAGTTATCAGTAGAGAGACTACTTGCTGGCTAAGCTGCTTATCCGAGAAGTTATTGGGAAGGTGGGCACAAAGAGGTTCAGCCTTGTTTGACCAGAGAGTTGTCAACTGGGGACCTCGTGCCTTTTGGCTAAGTTGCCTACCTTCGATTTCAGATGAGGGAAGAGACCTCTTTGGAACCAGTATCTCTATGCTTTCTTGAGGCTGACGGGATGTCTCTTGGAAGTATTCTTAGATGAGGGAAGGAACCTCTCTGGGATCAACACTTTGTATTCCCTTAGGTTGAAGGGAGGTCTCAAGAGAATACATTGTCGGCTAATGCTTATTATTGTTCAGTGCCTCTTGGGACTCAATGGACGTCTCTTGAGAAATGTTTGTCCTGTTGCTTGGGGTATGGATTGCCCGATTGCGGGATTTGAGGTGCTTATCTGATTGTCTTTTCTTGGGATTTTCTCTTCTCTAACCTAAAGATACATTGGTTGTCGGGGCTAGCCAGAGCCTTACCGCAATAAGTTGCAATCTGGTGGGGTCAGCAGGTCTCCGACGCGGGTGTCGAATTCTGTAATTGACTGAGGCTAAGACTCCGGGGGTCTGGCCAGTGAGGTCAAAAGGGGTCGGCTGGAACCCTACCGCATTCAGAGGATGCAATCTCAGTGAGGTTCGCCAGAGCCTGGAATTGTGGTTAGACCGGGTCCCATTTTCAAAAATCTGGACGGGGCAGCCAGCGCTCTAAGCCAAAAACTGGTGGCTGAGCCGGTCCCCCGACCGCAGTGGTCAAATCCGGGTACGAGACAGTTTGACTTACGGGAGGTCTACTGTCATAGGGTGACCAGACCCGCTGTCGATGCGAATACCCTTACAAGGGTATCCGCCCTGTTTTTTTGCAAGTGACAGGAAAGCTCGGTTAACCTGGATTTTGAGTGCCCGTGCCGGAAATGCGAGGGTCGTCAGTGCGTGGGCCACGGTCTGCCGTGTCTTGGTAGGGAGTATGTGGGCGAGCAAATTTAAAGCGCGCGTGTGATTTTTTCTGATTGAGTGGGCGGCCGGGGTAGCCGACCAGCCCAGACTGTGTGATGGGCTTGGTTAGAGAATGAAAGTTRTTTTCRGTCGGCGCGYGCGACCGGCGGTAGRACTGGCGCGCCAATAGGCATATGGGACGGCCACGGCGCGGGGTGGTAGGCCGACGCGGGCACCTAGGGGCCGTGGGTACAATTGTGGGCCGAGAGGGCGACCGGGCGGTCTCTTGGCCCGAAGCGCCGCGCGGTACCAACTTATATGGAAAGCCGCGCCTGCTGGTTACAGGCTTGGGCTTAGCCCTATCGGTTACGGTATTGGACTATTGCGACGGAGGAACGAGGATCGAGGCCAGCAAGCAACAGTGCAGGAGTAGTGGAGCACCGGAGAAACTGAGGGGTTGAGGGTCCTGCAGGACTATCCCCCTTAGTTTTGCTGGGGGAGTCCAAGCGCGGGCCCGCCTTGTAGGGTCGGGGAGCTGATGGGGGGCCCCGTCGTTCGTCCCCGATAGATCCTTCGTGGTATGTTGGGTCAGGGTTTGACTTAGTTCTAATTTTAATTTTCGGGTATCTGGCTGGTTGGATCTGACAGAGCAGGCGCTGGTAGGGCTGTTAGATGAGGTCAAGCTCCAGCGGGTCCTAAGGTACGTCCTGCATAGTCACCATCGGGAAGTAAGCAAGGTCGTGGATGCCACCAATGGCAGTTGGACAAAGTTTGGGGACCTGATGCGGAGGAAGTATAGGCTGGGGGATGGCCTGTTGATCATGGCCGACTTGGAGGCCATGAATAAGGAGGACTTCTCTACCATTGGGGCGTTCATGCACGAATTTAAGAAAAGGGCGAGGAAAGTGCACGGGCTTTTGGAGGAGGCGCAGTGCGCCACATTTCTAGGATTGCTTACGGGCTCGGAGGCTGCAAAATTGACAAAGCATGGGGAAGGGAGTGAGAGGCTCACCTGGGCAACTATTGACAAGGGAGTGGAAGAAGGGAGTCTGGACCAGGTGGAGCAGCACATAATGAGGCTGCAAAGGCGTAAGAGGAAGGAGAGGGATGCTACCGCATCCGGGACCCCAGGGGTGAAGAGAATCGTCACG
Source organism: Chara braunii (assembly GCA_003427395.1). Taxonomy (NCBI): domain Eukaryota; kingdom Viridiplantae; phylum Streptophyta; class Charophyceae; order Charales; family Characeae; genus Chara; species Chara braunii. The sequence continues at coordinate 2,916,105 of BFEA01000126.1, forward strand.
GACGTGTTGGCAGCACTAGGGTATGACAATGAAGCAGAAATACAGAAAAGAGGGGTGATAGTGGCCCAAGGCCGGGCGTAAGGGGCAGTGGATGAGGAGGCTGGGCAAGAAGATTATGGCGGAGGGGAGACGGGTTCCCAAGCCCTGACTAAGGCCCAGAGGAAGCAGCGCAACCTGCTGCTGGGAGGGCATGGGTCAGGGAAGGGGCAGGTTCCCCAAGCCATTGCCGCATCACCGCCTGGCGCCGCGGCCGCGCCAGCACCAGCAGGACCATCACACATGGGGCCGCCATCGGCTTGCCGGCACTGGGTGCCGCGTTGTCAGTCCGTGCCCTGGCCCAATTGCAACCATTGTGTCTCGTGTGGAGGGAGTTAAGCCCACACGGGACACATGGTCCCCTATGCGGGCCCATCGGCAAGTATGGGCCCCCCGAGCTACCCAGCGACTCAAGGCCAGCCTGTGGCACAACCGCCGCCCTCCCAGCAGGCCTCGCAAGCTAGTGTGGCCGGGGGAGGGAGTCAAGGACAAGGCGGGCAAGGCAATGGGGGTAGGGGCCAAGGGGGTCGAGGAGGGGGTGGCCGGGGGCGAGGAGGAAGTGGTGGGGGCCGTGGGGGAGGTTGGAATGGTCAAGGGGGTCAGAACCAAGGTGGCCAAGGCAGCCATCAGGGGGGCCAAGCGTATGGGAGGTCCCGCTTCGATTGGCGGAATGCAACCTGCTGGCATTGTGGCGAGGTGGGCCACACTATACGGTTCTGTCAGCAGCGGCGGGACGATGAGCTGGCGGGGTTGATCTCCTCATGTATGGACGGGGACGTATACGATAGGTGGGGGAAGCACATTGATCCCAAGACCCCGGGAGGAATCAGGCAAGAGACCCTCAAGTGGGTGGCGGCAGGGCCACCGACCGCCTCAGCAATGTTCAGAATATGGCAAAAAAGGGAGGATCCGGGTGTGAGGGTCGAAGAGATTGTGGACGGGAGTGAGGAGGTGACTCAGCGACTAAGGGCCGGGACTATACAGGAAGAACATATAATCGTTGAGTCAGACGACGAAGGGTTAGAGGTAGCAAGAGAGTCAGCCTTGACCATTCTGGAAAGGATAAAGGATCTGCTGGCAAAGATAGGCAAATATCAGGAAAAGTTGAGGGTGATATGTGCTGAGGCCCTGGAATGGGAAGCGAACCTCCCGGAGGTGATGCTCTATGGGTCGGGCCCGAAGTCGTCATCAGGTCCATAAGGGTACCCAGGATTGGCGACGGCGGGGTCAGGTCCAAGGTCTGGAATGACCTTTAGACCCCCCACGTCGCATGGCGCACGCCGCATAGACCAGGAGCCAGAGTAAAGCTACTACGAGTCAGGGACTTGGTCAGGCACCTAACCAAGCACCTCCTCGGAGGGAGCCTAAGCCCGAACGAAGGAAGGAAGTGGTAGAGGTTCAGGAAGAGGAGGATGAGGGTGATGACGAAGAGGATGAGAGGCTCCGCCAGGAAGAGGACCGGCGAGCGGAGCAGAGGGCCAAGAAGAGAGGAACTCAGGGAGAAGCAGAACCGAGCCTGCGCGACGGCGCCCCAAAGAGAAAGAAGTACGCGGTCCGGCTGGAGGAGGGCTTTGACGTGGAGCGAATGGTGGACAAGCTCCTGGAAGGCCACAATGATTTGATGAACCTAAAGGACATCTTGGCGTCGGCGCCAAGGCTCCATGGCGAGCTGAAAGAGCGACTCTCACGAAGGTTAGTGCCCAACGTCCACCTGAGCTCAATTCTGCCTAGGGAGATAAAGTGGACAGAGGCGGGCAATAGGATGGATTGGAAATGTGCGGCGTGCGGGTTGGTGGATTTGAAGGTGAGGGACCAGCCGAGCATTGCAATGGTGGATATGGGCGTTGAGATGAATATTATTCGGGACCGAGATGCGACCATGCTAGGGCTGGAAGTTGACCATTCGGATCACGGGGTGCCGCATGGCGCCAACTGTAAGGCAATTTTCTGCGGCACCGCGTCTAACGTGATGGTGGAAATTGGGAGGGTAAGGGCGCGAACGTGCTTCTTCGTCATGCCCGATGTCGATCACCCTATCCTTTTGGGGAGGTCGTTCCTCTGCCGGACGGAGACTTTGGTCTTCAATAGGCATGAGGGGACGATGATCCTGGCCCTATCTGATCCGACCTGCGGGAATTACGAGATCATAAAGTGCCGGAACACAGGACCCGGAAGAGGGCGGAACAGGCTCAATCTCGGCTCCTTTACCTACGAAGAGTCTGAGTACGCGCGACAAAGACTCCGGGAGGAACAAGAGGGGGAAGGAGCATGCGAGGTATTGTCCCTGAGCCTTAACGATGTGAATAAGGCAATGGAGGTGGTGGCGGCGCATAATATGGTGGACCCTGAAGCTATAAAGGCATTGAGGGAGCAGGTCCTGGAGAGCCCTCAAGTGGGAGAAGTGAAACTCATCTATCGACTTCCGGGAAGGAAGGGGGACCCGGCGATGGCCCAGGCCCGAACGACGAGTCGGCCTTTTTTTGGGGAGGGCTTAAGCAGGGCTCCCAAAGGCGGTACAAGACCGTAGATAAGAAGTGTCGCCCAGTCCCCGTACTTGTTACAGAGGATGAAGAGGCCTATCATGAGCGGGAGCGGAGACTGATCAGACGAATGCGGGAGCGTGCGCAGGCAGGGCCGTGCCGTATTAATGATGAGAATGAGGAAGGGCTGATAATTGGCGAGCCCGACTTCCTCTCACCCCAGGAGAGAACCTTGATGGTGGAGACCATGAAGAGGAGGCATTGCGCGCATGCGTTTAACGATGACGAGCGTGGGAGGTTGGACGTGGATAAGATCCCAATGATACGAATCCATACCGTCCCACATGAGCCGTGGAATCTGAGGGGCGCGCGATATCCGAATCCGGATGAGGAAAAGAAGGTGGTGGACTACCTGGACGGAAAAATGCGGACGTACGTGGCAGACTACTCTAGTGGACCGTATGCCTTCCCTTGGTTTTGCTTCATCAAGCCGAACGGGACGCTACGGTGGGTGCAGGACCTGCAGCGTTTGAATGAGGTGACGGTGCGAAACGCAGGAGGATTGCCGAATGCGGACGCCCTGTCAGAGTCGTGCGCCGGGAACCCTATAATCTCACTTATAGACCTTTATTCTGGGTATGACCAGTTTCCTGTATACCCGCCGGATAGGCCGGTGATGGCAATGCATACGCCAAGGGGGGCTGATCCATATGAATGTGGCTCCTCAGGGATGGACTAATGTGGTGGCGATGGTGCAAAGGGACATGATTAGGGCCATGCAAACGGTTAGTCCACATATCACTCAGCCCCACATTGACGATTTGGCGGTCAAGGGTCCAAAGGAGGAGGAAGACGAGGTAATACCAGGAGTGAGGCGATTTGTCTGGAGGCGTGTCCAGGATGTCGATCAGGTTCTGGGTCTGCTGGAGGAGCACAACCTGACGGCGAGTGGCCCCAAGTCGAAGCACTGTATGAGGGAGGCCACGATTTTGGGCTTTGTCTGCAATGAGAAGGGACGGAGGCCAGATGTGAAGAAAACGAATAAGATCCTAGATTGACCAGTCCCCTTTCAGTCGATAACGGATGTGAAAAGCTTCCTTGGGACCTGCGGGTTTTGGAGGAGTTTTGTGAAGGACTTCGCCACTAAGACGGAGCATTTGAGGAAGCTGGTGCGTCAGGATCAGGAGTGGGTCTAGGGCGAAGACCAGGAGAAAGTTGTRGRAAGGATGAAGGGAGAATTCAAGGAAGGAGGCTTGGTGCTGGGAGCGCCAAATTATGAGGCCAYGGAGGAAAAGWCATTCGTGGTCGAGACGGAYGCTGGGCCAACTGCCTTAGGAGGGGTCCTGATTCAGGCAGATGCGGATGGGAAGGAGAGGCCGCTAAGGTTCGAAAGTCGTACTCTCAATACGACTGAGAGAAATTACTCGCAATTTAAGAAGGAGACGTTGGCGGAGCTTCATTGCCTAAGGACCTTTCGAAACTATATCTTTGGCAAGAGGCTCATTTTGAGGGTAGACCCTACTGCGCTTGTGTGTTATACTCCATCTGACCCAACCATCGCGAGGTGGTTGACTTATATTTGGATGTTTAACTTTGAGTTGGAGAGGATTCCAGGGGACAAGAACAGGGCGGATGGGCTAAGCCGTATCAACTGGGATGGGGCGAGCCAGGAGTCAATTGAGGATACCCCACCAGTCGACGGGTTCTTGGATCAGGAGGAGGATGTCCGCCTCCACATAAATGAATGGTCGTTGAGGGTGCCTAGCTGCGTCACGCATCCCATATGGCTAGCACCAAGCGGGTACGAGCGAAAGGAGGAATTGGTCCTCAAGCCCTTCCAGGAAGAAGATCCTTGGGGAAGTAGGGATGTTGGATGGATGATGAAGTTAGCATTGGCAGGTACACATAGTCTGGCGGAGGAAGTAAGGACGATAGAGGAAGGTCCAACTCAGGTAGAGGAGCGTGAGCAATTAATGGGAGGGATGTATTTGCTCACTAATATGCTCCTGCAGGGGGACTTTAACCAGAGGGGCTCATTTGGTCCTGAGGAGGGTGAACTTCTTGTTCCTGAAAGTCAGGACGATGAGTTCGAAGAGGGAGAGATCAGGGAGGCATTTCGTGTGGAAGAGTATGACGGGATCTATCGGGAGCTGGGGTTACTCCTGTCGTGCGAGATAAGGAATAGGGACGCAAGTGTTAAAGCCCAGAAGATGAGGCATCTCTACGTAGTAAGAGATGGCCATCTGTTTATAAAGCGATAGGTCGGAAACCCCAAGAGGATCGTATGTGGGAGGAACCGGCAGATCGATGTCATAGCAGCCCTACACGATGGTATAGCAGGGGGGCACAAAGGGGTTAGTGCCACTTGCGCAAAGATAAGCGAATTGTACCATTGGGACGGGATGTTGACTATGGTCATCAAATACTGCCAGTCCTGTGTACCTTGCCAGCAGAGGTCAGCGCAAAGGCCTGGGGAACCTCTGCACCCCAGGTTGGAAAGGGAAGTGGGTGCAGTCGTGCACTTGGACCTGTTGTTTATGCCACTCGGGGAGGATGGAAGTAACTATATCTTCGACGCACGGGACAACCTTACCGGTTTCGTGGACGGTCGGGCTATTCGCACAAAAACTGGCCCTGTTTTAGCAATATACATCGAAGAGTACTACCTGCGCTATCTGTTTGTCAGAGAGTTTGTGATGGATGGGGGGTCGGAGTTCACCTGTAACGAGGTGCGGACCTTACTTGCGGGGTATAGCATGGTAGCAAACTATACTACTGCCGCACACCCCCAAGCGAACGCACCTGTGGAGAGGGGGCATAGTACCATCACAAATCTCTTGGCCAAGTGGACTGAGGGGAGGCCTAACCAGTGGCCGAAGTTCCTGAGAGCAACTTTCTTCGTGGAAAATGTTACAGTAAAAAGGACTACCAAGTATGCGCCAGCCACCCTATGGTACGGAAGGCATGCCACCTTTCCCATAGAAAGTTTCATGAAGACATGGAGGCGCCATGACTTGGAAGTGGACTTGTCTTTCGAAGAACTGCTCGATATTCGGGCGCGGCAGGTGGGAGCGGCTGAGGAAAGGCTGCAAGAAGCCGCTGGTCAGGTAGAGAGGAGCCGTATGGAAGACAAGATGAGATGATGACCCGTGTAAGAAAGAATCCGCTGAAGGTTGGAGATGTGGTACTGCTGTATGACTCCTCGCTGGAAAAACAATGGTCTAGGAAACTCGACAAACGGTGGTTGGGACCTTATAGGATCGTATGGTGTGGCGAGTTTGGGGCCTACCAAATTGAAGAGCTGGATGGGGCGGGGTGGCAGGACTGGGTTTCAGGGACAAGGCTAAAGGAGTTCGTGGCCAGGGAATAGGTAAGGGACCATGAGACCTCGTTAGGAATAGAATCTTGCCCAGGTATTACCCATGTTAAGTGATTAGATAGATGGCTGATTGAAGTGGATGGATGTGGAGTGTATGTGGGATTTCCCTAAGCCAATAGGCTCAGTTGTTGACCCTGCTGTGTGTCTGTTTGCTGTCTCTTGCCTGTTGTGCAGGTCTGACTTTTCGAAGGCAGTCATGCAGAGGGGCGGGAGGGACACACGGCCACGGCAGGGGCCCCAGAGGGCAGCAGGAAGGGGCGAGCAGCATGAGACACCTAGGAGGGAGCCTACGCCTGAGTTCGACGACGATAATATAGAGCTCTTCCTGGACGTGTATCGGGATCATGCGGCACAGAGAGGGTGGTCAGTGGCAGAGAGGATTCACCACTTGAGGGGTATAGGGCGATTTGAGGAGCCTGTCGCTCAGATATGTGAGGAGGCCTTAACTTGGCCAGATGTGGAGGCCGGAATGCAGAGGTTGAGAGCTTCCCCTAGAGGACGTGATGGCATGCCCATTCGATTGGAGGAGGGGAACGAGGAGGAGTTTAATGCCGCATACGAGCACTATATGCTGAGTCAGGGGATTGCGCGGGAGGAGTGGATGCAGGCCCTACTTATCTGGACTAGGGGGGCAGAGAGGCTAGTGGCTAGACAGATTCGGGAGAGATCTCAAGATTGGGAGGACTGCCAAACCTAGCTCAGGAGGGCGTTTGGACAGCCGGGGTGTGAGAGACCCGAGCTCAGGATCGAGAGGCGAAGGCAAAGCAAGAGGCCAAGGGAACTGGCGCCGAGGGAGGCGGAGCTGGTCAGAGAGAGGAGGAGGGCCCCAGCACAGCGGGAGGATGAGCCCGCAGAGCCCGCATCGGCAGAGGAGTCGTTCCCTGCTTGTCGCCTCCGGGCAGTTGAGTTTCGGCGGATTACGAGTGAGGAGCTGAGACCGCCCTCACCGTTGCCATCAGGGCAGGAGCTGGACATACCAGGAGAGACGCCATTCCGGAACTTAGCGACTCACCTTGATGTATCTCGATGGGAGGCCTCACAGTTGGGAGAGGGCTCAGATGAGCCGACGCGCTCTGTGCCGTTGGAGGAGCTTTTGGACCCCGAGACAGAGACGGACATGCGAGACTGAGAGGAGCCGCAGGATCCTGAGATGGCAGCCGAGCAGCCGGATCCGGTACGGTGTGAGGTAACCCGGGGAGGGGCGCCCGCTTGTCGCTGAAGCCAAGGGCAACGGTGCCTGTCACTCGCCGCGCCCGCGTCCGAGGTCCTCAGCGACCAGCAGGGATCGAGTTTGCGGTTGGCTGTCACGCACCGTTAGCAAGTTCCCACAGCAGTGAGTTTTAACAGTCAACTAGGGAA
>BFEA01000126.1:2934573-2949055 GCA_003427395.1 Chara braunii
CTCTCTCTCTCTCTCTCTCTCTCTCTCTCTCTCTCTCTCTCTCTCTCTCTCTTTCTCTTTCACACTCTCTTACTCTTTCATGCGCACCCACCCTCGCTCAAGTTGGTCCACACAACCCCTCTCAATACACTTTGGAATATAACGCAGAAACGAGATTAAGTAATTGAAACTCTCGTTGTGTATTTCGGTAATGAAACACTCAAAACACTTTGGGATATAACATAGAAACGACACTAAGTAAATCCCAAAAATCCCGAAGTCTATTTCGGTAACGAAACACTGAACACACTTCGGGATCTAACATAGAAACGCGAATAATTAAATCCCGAAAATCCCGAAGTTTGTTTCGGTAACGAAACACGGAACACACGTCAGGATGTAATATGCGAAATCAACTAAAATGACGAAGTAAACTCCTAAAATCCCGAAGTGTATTTCGGTAACGAAATACCGAAAACACTTCGGGATATAACGTAGAAACGAGACTAAGTAAATTTCAAAAATCCCGAAGTGTATTTCAGTAACAAAACACCGAAAACGCTTCGGGATATAACGTAGAAATGAGACTAAGTAAATCCCGAAAATCCCGAAGTGTATTTCGGTAACGAAACACCGAAAACACTTCGGGATATGACATAGAAACGAGACTTCGAAAATCCCGAAGTGTATTTCAGTAACCAAACACCGAAAACACTTCAAGATATAACATACAAACGAGAGTAAGTAAATCCCAAAAACCCCGAAGCGAATTTCGGTAATGAAATACCGAAAAAACTTTCGGATATAATATAGTTACGAGACTAGGTAAATCCTGAAAATGCAGAAGTGTATTTCGGTAACGAAACACCGAATACACGTCGGCATGTAATATGCTAGATCAAGCAAAATGACCAAGTAAGATCCCGAAAATCCCCGAGTGTATTTCGGTAACGAAATACCTAATACACGTTGAAATATAATATGCTAGATCAAGCAAAATGACTAAGTAAAATCCCGAAAATCCCGAAGTGTATTTCGGTAACGAAATCCCGAATACACGTCGGAATACAGTATGTTAGATCAAGCAAAATGACTAAGTCAAATGCTGAAAATCCCAAAGTGTATTTCGGTAACGAAACACTTAATACACGTCGGGATATAATATGTTAGATCAAGCAAAATGACTAAGTAAAATCCCAAAAATTCTGAAAATTTCGAACGGTATTTCGGTAACGAAACACCGAATACACGTCGGGATGTAATATGCTAGATCAAGCAACCGAATACACGTCAGGATATAATATGCTAGATCAACCCAAATGACTAAGTAAAATCCTGAAAATCCCGAAGTGTATTTCGGTAACGAAACACCGTATACACGTCGGGATATAATATGTTAGATCAAGCAAAATGACGAAGTGAAATCCCGAAAATCCCAAAGTGTATTTCCGTAACGAAACACCGAATACACGTTGGGATATAATATGCTAGATCAAGCGAAATGACTAACTTAAATTTCGAAAATCCCGAAGTGTATTTCGGTAACGAAATCCCGAATACACGTCGGGATATAATATGCTAGATCAAGCAAAATGACTAAGTAAAATCCCAAAAATCCTGAAGTGTATTTCGGTAACGAAACACCGAATACATATTGGGATATAATATGTTAGATCAAGCAAAATGACTAAGTAAATCCTGAAGTGTATTTTCACTTAATGGATGTGTTTGTCTTCGGTATACCATACATAAGACTCTTTTCACTGTACATTCGGCGGAATATATATCCTTCATTAATCATCATTCACGATCACTCTTTATACACTCCATCTAAACGATGGTGGGTACCCTTGATTTGAGTTTGCTTTAATCTATTGTCATAAATCACCTCGATCATTTTCTCATTACACATCTGATCTAACATAATTCTCAAACTTTCAACGATTCAGGGCTCGAATGTCATCAAAAGCGGTAACTTGTTCCATCAGTAAGACTTGTGTGGAGGTAAGAACAGTAGGGAAAGTCTGCCTTAACTCCGATGAGCCTTATGCTTGGTCAGTGATAAGATCAAGGATCCTTGGACACCCCCTTATTAAGGGTTAGCCACTGATAAGAGTAGCAGGGGAATCCTGTCTTATAAGTGACTAGTCTGATATAAGAGTTGTGAGGTTTCAAGGACACCTGCCTTATCATTAACCAACTTAACATTCTTTTCAGTGATAAGAGTAAGCAAGGACCCTTGGACACCCGCCTTATTGCGAGTTAGCCACTGATAAGAGTAGCATGGGAATCCTGTCTTATTAGTGACTAGTCTCATATAAGAGTTGTAAGGTTTCAAGGACACCTGCCTTATCATTGATCAATCCTAACATTCTTTTCAATGGTAAGAGTAAGCAAGGACCCTTGGACACCCTTCTTATTGAGGGTTAGCGAGTGATAAGAGTAGCAGGGGAATCATGTCTTATCAATGACTAGTCCGATATAAGAGTTGTGAGGTTTCAAGGACACATGCCTTATCAATAAACATCCTAGGGCTTAGTCAGTGATAAGAGTAGCAAGGATCCTTGGGCACCCGCCTTATTGAGGGCTAGTCAGTGATAAGAGTGACAGGGGAATCCTGTCTTATGAGTGACTAATCCAATATAAGAAGTAGCGAGGTTTCAAGGATACCTGCCTTATCAGTGGCTAGCCATAGGATAAGCCTACCGCTAAATGTGCTTTGGCGCACAAGGACCAAGACCCACAAAGATTGCCTTTTGTCAAACAAACTCCAGTAACAAGTGGATATATCCTAAATGGTCTGCCATACCACCGCTAACTTTCTCCACAATCTGCATTGTTCAGTCCTAACTAACTATCTTTGATTCGACTGAGAGGGGATAAGTGAGATCTTGCCTCAGAGAAAGACTATCCATTTGTCTGATTCCTTCCATGAATTTTTTTTCCACAGATTGGATTGGTGATGTGTTCATATGTGTTGTGGGAAGGAAGGGAACTCAGACAAAATAATCCCAAAGAGATAAGAATGAGATAGTGAAGAGAATGTGGAGAATTACTGCGATAGTAAAAGGGAAGTGAATTATTATTCACTACCTGAAGCGGAAGGGTAACAACCCAAACGATTAGTTAAGGATAGGAGTCAGACAGAAGATACAGAGTCTAGAAGGAACTTTCTAGACCTCAGTTAGGAAGAAAGATGTTAAAGTTTCTCTTGGACTGTGTTGTGTCTACAGGTTTCGACACTTCAGAGAACTTACGGGGAATCTGTAAGAACAACAATTCTGTTATCATTTGATAACAGGTCGGTAGAACTCCGACTCAACTTCCACCATGGATTGGCACCCACACCTAAGACAAGACCTAAGAAGGTAACAGATAAATCTTCCCCCTGTATCTATGCCTAAATTGTCCAAATCACACTCTGAAGTCTTCGAAAATGTGTGGGGCTGGGGTAAAAGGAGTCAGGTTTAGGAAGAAATGTTGTTTTCAAGGGTTTGGGGCGTGAGTGACATGCTATGAATGGATTAAAGGTTGACGCTTGTAGCGCATTTTTGTGTCTGCATCAGTATATGTGTATGTGGTTTTCTTGCATTTGCACAGGTGTTGGACACTTGTGCTGTCTTCTGAGTTTGGGATCGTCTGAGAAATTCGGGCAAAGGGACACGACAATTGTGAAAGTGAGGTACACCTCTCAGTCAGCTCCCCTGATTATATACATACATTTATATATATATACATATACTTGTGAATGGGATCGTAGTTGGTCGGGATCAGAAAATCATTTATCTAGGTTTCTGTTTGAGAGAATATGAGATTATAAAGGGGATCGACCCTGACATTCTCACATGATGAGTAAAGTAAACATAGAGTCATTGTCATAGTTAGTCAAGCGTGGAAGACTGTCTTAGAAAAATCGACCTGATTAATAGTCGGTCCGGGGAGCTAGCGCCTCGGGGCACGACATACGGGTCAGTCTTAAGGCGTTCTACTGCGCGTATGCCTATGCTACGGCGATCGAGAAAACGCCCTCGGCTGGCCTACCTCTGTGATTGCATGTAAAAGCCTTCGTACATGGGTCAGTAGTTCAGCAGGGATACGCCCACCTAAGAGATGGTGACAACTCCCGCAGGTGGAGGTAATGTTGTACCTCGCGGGATCCCTAACCTGTCGTAGGGAGTCGCAAGAGGTATAGCACGCGCGCACGGTCGGAGTGGTGTTTCGTCAAAGAAAACAAATGACTCCTGCGTGACACGACCGTGAGGTCCAACACCAAAAACTACTTTACGTCTGGGTGTGGGACCGACGCGCGCGACAACGGGATCCTCCTAGGTCGGTCATTTTTGAGTAGGACAGAGACCGTGATGTTCAACAAGCATGACGAGACTTTGATCCTCCTCCTATGTGACCCTGACTGCGGGAATTACGAGATAATTACCTGCAGAAATACAGGACCGAGGAGTATAAGGAACCGGCCCAACCCAGGATCCTTCACGATCGAAGAATCGGAGGGCGAATACCCTTACAAGGGTATCCGCCCTAGTTTTTGCAAATGACAGAAAGTAAGCTAAGTCAAAAATATTCAAGTGTGCGGCGCGAGACGCAGCGATGTCTGAAGGCTACAGTGACTAAGTGCGTGGTCAGATTAGAGAGTGTGTGGGCACGCAAGTTCGAGACGCGCGTGATTTTTCCCTCTTTGATCGTAATGGAAGACGTGGCGTGGATTCCGGTCGGCATGCCTCGCTATAACAAATTACTTGTTTTGATTAAACTGACTAACTATGAGTGCGTTGTTTTCTGGTTCCACGGGGTACGGTGGATGGTCCAGTGAGCCGGTGCGGACGTACGCGGAATCCAGATGATGGGACTTGATGGATTCGGTTAGGGAAGGGTAGCCGCAACACGGCAGGTAGGCCGACGTGCAAGTGCGGGGCGAGAAGTGGCGTAGGGCGGTTCCTTGGCCCTAAAAGCCGCAGACTACCTTTTTATTAGGAGATCCGCGCCCACTGGTATCAGGTTTGGGCTTAGCCCTATAGGTTACGACATTGGGCCGACACTACGGAGGTTCGGGATCGAGGCCAGTGAGCGTCGGCGCGGCGGCAGCGGAGCAACCTGGAGCGAAAAACCTGAGGGGTCGAGAGCCCGGAAGGGCTATCCCCCTCGATTTTGTTGGCAGGTGCGGCGGCGGGCCCGATCCACGGGAACCCTTTTTTTTTATATATACCCAGTGCTATTTTTGTTTTAGTTTCATCTTTTTACTTGCATCGCGTTACGGGACGCGATACTGGGTTGATATAGGGTCGAGTGGAGAGTGTTGTATTCACGGGGTTGCCCGAAGTGCAACCACAAACTGTTTTTCGTGGCCGCGTTGGAGCGCGACACCGTCTTGTCTTGGGATACGGTGCGGTAAGGGTGTGACAGGCCCAAGGGCCCAGCCCAGTGGGTACACCCATGAACTGTTGAAATACAGACCAGATCTGAAGCCAGATAATGGGGCATGATAAGTAAGACTGGATATTCCGGGTTTCGTGGGTCTGCTTGGACCACGGGGCATAGCCAGGGCGGAGTCCTTCGGGACACTTGTTAAAAAATCGGAGCGATGCAAAAAAGATTCAGCCGTAGCCGGGGTGCGGAGTAATCGATTGGAAGCAAGCCGCACCGGCCTGAATGTGGACGAGGGTTATTCCCGATTCGTGCGCCACGTTTCCCAGACAGGGTAGTACCGAGAGTTGCCCGGAGCACGGATAGACTGAAGTTCTTTGGAGCACCTGGTAATCCACTAAGTGGCGGAGAGGAGGCTGCGAGGCCTCTGCCCAAGAACGAAAAGTGTAAAGACAGGGGGGAGGGGGCCGACAGCCATCGGTTTTTGTGTTAGCTTGGATGCTGTCGGACCAGACAGTCGAAGCGCGGGGGCACTAGTGACTGCGCTACGGGGTAGTAGTGATTGACGACAACAAGGAGACAGGAAGGCAGACGAGAACGAGGTAGAGTAGAAGGCAACTGAGCAGGATGGTCGCAGAGACCGGACAGCGGGCGAACGGCGGCGGTAGGTGCAGTCGGATACAGTGCAAGGTGAGCCAAGCGAACCCGGGCGTGAAGACGCACTGGGTGCAGGTGTAGTAGAGGGCGGGTGCAACGTTCCGGGAGAGCGGGCTATGGCCGATGTGAGCGGAGGCAGGGTTGCATAACGCTCAGCCAGCCCCAATCTGCGAAGCCGTCACAGTAATGCATGTACCGGGTTGGTGCCCGTGGTAGTGTCCGAGGTAGTGTCAAAGCAGAGCCGGGCGGAGGACAGCAAAGGCGAAGGGTGGACCCGGCCGGGAAGTCGTGCTAGGTGCACGCGCGGCAAGAGGGTGGCAGAGAGTGGAGGAGTGGGAAGGAGGAGTTAGTGTATCCCGACCATATCTTGACCAATTTTGTAGGTTTAGAGGTCGATCCGGGGGTTTTGAGGGCGGGCGACCCTGGATCTGAAGTCGGATTGGCATGGGGATGAGTGGTCGGAAAGTTAGTACAAGAACGGAGTGCGCCGAGATGGTGGAGGGGGCTATGGTAGGAGCGGGGAGGTGTAGTACTTCGCTCGATTCTCAACAGAATCGAGCGGAGTAAAGTCATAAATTGTGTTCTTCTTGGGTTGTGAATCGGATGGAGAAGTCGAACTAGAGAGTAAGTTAGTGGGTTTGGTGTTAGTAGGGAGAGGGCGTGTGCAGCAGTGAATAGAGGGAGGAAACTCGAATGAACCTAGACGCGGGTTTGCGTTAGGTACATCCGAGAATAAACGAGGCAGGGAAAGCGTACAGCAGAGAGAGAGAGAGAGAGAGAGACAGAGAGAGAGAGAGAGAGAGAGAGAGAGAGAGAGAGAGAGACGTACCTGTAAAGCAGTGTGTCGCTCGTCCGATGCACTCGCTGGGCGTGTATCTAGCCAAGTTCCGGCGGTAGATCCAGCCGATTTTTCTTAACTGGCGGTCCGAGAGAGCGTGTGCATAACGGCGAGTTGGAGCCTACGTAACACAGCGAGTTGCACGGTCTGGCATACACTATGGTACGAAGTGGTCTGTGAGCTTACTTGTTGGCTTGTGCATTGCCTGTGCTAAAGGATGCACCCGATTGTGGTCGAGGGGCGGATCCATGCGATTTGGTCATCCTGTCGAGGGTAGCAACAAAGACCCCTGCACGTTAGCCTATCCGCAAGGAGAGAGACTTACCTGGCGAATTGAAGATCTGGCCACAGCTGCTACACAACGAGTGTGGGGGTGCAAATGTTGGCGTGGCCGTACTGTGTCGGGCAACCGAGCGGGCACCGCTGTTGAAGCTTGCAGTTGGACCATACTGCTGCCCGTGCTTGCTGCTTGTGGAGCCACCAAGTTGCCATTAGTCTGGTCATACACTCTGCACCTTTGGGCTGGTGTACCCGCTCCTGTTGTAAGTCTGACCGTGAAGAGGAGCGGCCACCTTGCTGCATCAAAAGGGGGCCTATCGCGGCTACTGGTGGTGGGGTGACCACGAAAAGGGTCATTACGGCAGCGGGAGAAGAAGCGGCCGGTGTGCCAGACTTGTAGCAGTACCATAGCCGTTTGCTGCACTTACCGCGAGCTGCTGCTGTTGACTGACTGTGCATACGCCGTCGCCGTGGGCCGCTACTGATTGTGCGATAGCCTCAGCTACGTACTAGGCGGGAAGTTACTGTTGTGACCATTGACCCTGCGCGGACGGTGGCTGCTGACCATTGCAGTGCGCTGCTGTTGTGTCTATAGGCTGTGCACGGACGGTTGCGGCTGGTTACCACTATGCTCACTGTTGAATGGGAGGGACGTCCGTGAATTGTGTGTGGGCTGCAGCGGCCAGCGACCATTGCTGCAGACTGCTGGTGTTGGCCATCGACGGGCACTGCTGCTACCTGCCGCTAGTGCTGTGGGCTCCCGCATACCGCCATAAAGGTGGCCGACTGTTACAGGTTGTGGGGCGGCGAGGGTTAGACAAAGAAGGTTAGTGCTGCGACTCGAGAAGTCGGCAGTGAGTGGACTTCGCCGGTTGACTGCTGATTTGACCAAGCTGTTACACTCTGGCCGCCATTGCGGGGCCCTTAGGAGCTGAAGATTACAAGACCCTCTCCAGTGAGTCTGAGAGCACCCCTCTTGTATCTGAGAGTCTCAAACCTTCTTCCTCTATCCTTCTTCCTCTAAGTCTGGTCTTGATCTGAGGGGAAGGCGGCAGGCGGGATTGCAACCCGTAGGACCGCATCAAGACTCTGTGGGGAGTCCACCCACCGATTGCGGGAGCTCTGCCGGAGCCTAGGCGAGGCTCTGGAGGCATGAAACTGACAGGTAACCATTTGCTTTTCCCTCTATACACCTGAGATATAACCCCTATTTGTATTTCCCATTGCATCTCTGACTGAGTATATGGTGTGCAGCCCTATCTTATGTCTTGGTTTGACTTTCAGGACACTGAACAATACTAAGTAAAGGAATGTTTGCTCAAGTCTCAGTTTCAACTTTGTTGGTTGTATGAAGTCAGACTGTTGAAAAAAACTGCATCAGGGAAGGGCAGGATGATGGGAGGATTTGTATGATGATTGACCGGGTCATTAAGGCTGGGGAGTCCTCATAAGTTTGGGGAACCCCATCACTTTGTTTTATTTTGGATTTGTATGGAGAAGTCAGACTCTTCTATGAGTTTAGGGGGTTTGATTACTCTGAAGGCTGGGATGTCCCCATAAGTTTGGGAGACCCAGTGATATGGTTTGCATGGAGGGTCAGGCTGTTCTGTAAGTTTAGGTGGCCTGACTACTCTGACATGTGAGGAGTTTGATTGTGCTTGATTTTCAGGGACTCAGGGCACTCAATAAGTTTTGGTGTCTTGGGTTGCCTTGTTTTCATTGGGATTTTACTTGTTTTTCAGGTTTCTGAACGAGGAGACCGAGCTGTTGTGTAAGTTCAGGTGGCTCAGTCTCTTCCTGCTCTTTATTCTGAAGAAATAATCTTGGCAAAGAGGCAGACCCTTTTGTAAGTTCAGGGGGGGTGACTCGATGCCACACACATAATGGCTCAGATAGAAACGAATCTGACAGAGAGTTAGACCCTTCTGTAAATTCAGGGGGTCTGGCTCAAAGCCTCGCACATGCTGGAACCCAATGGTTATAACTTGGCTATACTTTATTACTATTCTATTTAAGAACGAGTTCATCAGACTGTTTTATAAGTTTAGGTGGTCTGACTATAGCCGTATCATAACTTAAAGAGAGTATAACTAAGAATAGAATTGATGGTAAAATGGGGCAGATTGAACTTAAATTAGTTCAGTCGTATGCAGCGTTAGAAGACGAAGGTGAAGATAAGTATATACAACTTGGATACTTTAAACAGTCCAGGGCGACTAGAATGGTCTAGTCATATGCCCAAAGAAGAGAAAAGTAGTTGTGCCCTGTGTTTGTGTATACTCGGCCAAGCCAGAACGCTCTATAAGTTTAGGTATTCTGACTCTAGGCCTGGCTAAGTTGGTTGCGTTCTGTAAGTTCAGGCGGCCTGACCTATGCCTTATGTAAGCTGGGTATAAAGGATTAAATCATTGAGGGATCATGAACTATTGTTTGTTAAGGTTGATTTGGGACTGGCGAGAGTACTTACCTCTGTGGTTTGGCCTGCATGTGACTGAGTGAGGTTACTACTTAGTCTGAGTTTCAGGTTGATAGGTAGTTGCTTTAGTTGCTCGCCACGTGCTAGAGCCATAGAAGTTAGTTTCAATTCCTGCATTTTATGTGATAACTTTTTTTTACTTAGGTCAATTCTTGCATTTTCTGGGATCATTTTTTGTACTTGGCTTTGTATAAATCTTGGCAAGCTACTTTCTCTACGGGAAGCGCTGCCGAAATTTTTACAAGTCCAAGGAGTTAGTCAATTTTTTTACTTGTCAAAGTTCAACTTGTCTTTTCTTTATATCTGACTTAGTAAAAATCTGGAAAGTCTCCTTTTCTAAAGGGAGTGCTGCCTAAATTTTTGCTAATTCAGGGAGTTAGACAAAATTGGACTTTGAGAAGTCAAAGTTACTTTCAAATTCTGAACTTAGCCTTGTATAAATTTTGGAATAACACTTTTCTAAAGGGAGTGCTGCCGAAATTTCTGCAAAACTAAGGAGTTAGTTAGATCTTGTCTAAGTTGAACTCAAGTCGTTTCTTGAGTTCATATCTGACTTAGTATAAATCTGGGAAGTCTCCCTTTCTAAAAGGAGCGTTGCCCAAATTTTTACTAATTCAAGGAGTTGGACAAAATTTGACTTTCCAGAGTTAAAGATTATTTCTGCTTTCATATTTGAACTTATATAAATTCTCGAAAGGTACTTTTCGTACGGGAAGCGCTGCCGAAATTTTCTTAATTTAGAAGAGATAGATTATATTTTGACAGGTGGTTATTCTGGCAATCCACCCTGAATAGGGGAGATTCGGCCATTAGTCAACCTTTACTTTGGGCACTGGTTTAGAGGAAGATTTAGGTTTAGTTAATTAGGATATTTGAGTAGGATCGTGATATGAGGATTATTCTCCATGGACTTATAGGTTTAGCCTGGGACATTGACCTATCATGTATTACAGGTCCGCTTGATCGTTTGATTCAAGTTTAGGACTAAATTCAACTTGATCCCTTGAGGATCATCTTCTGTTATCACTGATAACAGGTCGGTTGCCAATTCGTCGGTTTACGACTCAATTCCAACTCACTCTCCACATCCAACCTAAAAGGCTTTAGCCCTGGTGATTTCTTTGTTTCATTATGGTTTCACCCAGACTTTTATTGAATGGTCATTTAACAAAGGTACTGAGTATTTAATTAAGGTTGGCTGGACATGAGGTTGGGGCTCGCATGGCTAAAGCGAGGGGTATGAGTGTTGAAGATGGTTGGGGTTGACTACGTGTAGTGCGTGGGCTGTTGATTGACTCATTGATGTGATTTGCAGGTATGTGTTATGAATCAGATTCTGGATTTTGTTGCCTACGATCACATATATACGTATGACTGTGAGGGACCCCAATGAGACTGTGAGAAGTGATCGTCACATGCTTCCCCTTTATATATATATATATATATATATATATATATATATATATATATATATATATATATATATATATATATATATATATATATATATATATATATATATATATATATATATATATATATATATATATATACGTGGGTATACGCGGGGTGAATGTCTGCATGGGTTAAGGGGCCCCATACAAAGGGCATACTGAAAAGTTAAGACTGAGAGGCTCAGGGAAAACCCTCCTTTTTCTTTTGCTTTTGCATCTTGAGGATTTTCTTAGTCGGATGTTGGCCTGGGCTGGGATTCAAGGTCCTTGCCCAGGACATCCCAAAGCCCTAGGCTCTGCAGGGGAGGGATCTTCCCTTGCGCAGAGCCATTTTGCCTTGCCTATCGAGGCACCCCCACCTGAAGGCGTAAACGTCGCGAGGACCTAACGGCATGTCCTTCAGTCGTTCAATATCATGTGGGGTGACCCCTCACGGTATATTCCTTCAGCCATTCAATATTGCGAGGCCAGAGCCGCGATCACCACGTAGGATTGACATTGTTGGTTGGTATGAGATTGACCCGCAGCTCCGCGGCTTTATATTAGAATCCCGCGAGCGACGTTTCGCCGCCTTAGTATGTAAAAGTTATGGGATCAAAAGAGAAATGCACATATGGACGAATGTTTGGGATTACTATAGGCCGCCGGCACCGCGCGGAAAAGGGGAGGGTACCCCAGGGCTATGATCTTATTTGCTAGACGGGGGAACCGTCGGCTTATTCTCTACTCCCTTGCTTTTTAGGGATTTTTATGGTTGGACGTTGTAGTCCGTGGCAGCCGTCAAAGTCAAACCCCTTGACTTTCGCCCAGGCCCGGGGAGGGCTTACCCCTAGGGCCGCGAGAGATGACTACCACCACAGCTATAGACCTGTGTACCACCCACTCTGCATAAGGGTGCAGAAGAGGGTGTGTGGTCATCAACCGCGCATGGCGGTTGTCCAGCGTCGAGAGATTAACCCTCAAGGCGCGTATCAACCGATAGTTGAGTGTCGAATGCAACCCTCGAGATTAACGAGGGTCGCGTAGGTATGGGTAGTACATGGTAAGCCATCATTGCGACCGCTTGCGTACGCTTGCATTGCGAGTCGATATGAGTTAGCCCTGCGTCCGCACAGTTTTATACTAAGTCTCGCGCGTGACGCCTATTCGATTTCCGCGTCGGACAGTTATGGAATGACTACCGAGGGGCTAGGAGCGTTGTCGCGTTGTTTGTGTTGCGTTGTTCGTGCTGTGTCGTTTTTCGCGTATGTGTGTGGGTTTTATTTTTTTTGGGTTTGTAAAGTGGTGCGCGAGTGGTGAGTGGGATGCGTCCTAGTCGACCGACGACGAGCCTCGCTTGGGACTTCAGCCCCCCAAGATATCGGTCCGCGTGCGGGTTCGATAGAGGCGTATTACCGCGCGTACCCCCTATGCTACAGCGAACGAGAAACGCCCTCGGCTGGTCCACCTCTGCGATTGCAACTGATTAGCTTTCGTACTGTGGACTGGTAGCTCGGCGGGGATACACCCACTGAAGGGAGGTGACAGCTCCCGTAAGGTGGAGGTAAGTTGTGCCTCGCGTAAGCCCTATCCTGTCGTAGGGGCTCCCAAGAGGTATGGCTGGCGCACTCGGCCGGAGCGGCTTATGGAAGCTCCATGTATATTCGCGACGAGGATTTAAACAAACTCCTGCGTGACGCGGCCGGGAGGGTCCCGTTGTCGTGCGCATCGGTCCGGCACCGCACGGGGGCAGCGCGGGACCCTCCCGGCCTCGTCACGCAGGAGTTGGTTTTTAGAACCCTTCGTCGCAATATACATGGAGCTTCCGCAAGCCGCTCCAGCCGGGTGCGCCAACCATACCTCTCGCGATCCCGTACGCCAGGATAGGGCCTACGCGAGGCACCACTTACCTAGACCTTACGGAAGTTGTCACCTCCCTTTGGTGGGCGTATCCTCGCCGAGCTACCAGTCCACAGTACGAAAGCTAATCAGCTGCAATCGCAGAGGTGGACTAGCCGAGGGTGATTCTCGTTCGATGTAGCATAGGGGGTACGCGCGGTAATACGCCTCTATCGGACCCGCACGCGAACCGACATCTTGGGGGGGCTGAGGTCCCAGGCGCGATTCATCACCGGTCGACTAGGACGCAACCCACACACCACGCGCACTCCACTTTACGAACACACATACACACAAAACAACATATATACGAAACGACACAATACCAACAACGCGACAATGCTCCTCGCCCCTCGGTAGCCAACCCATAACTTTCCAATGCGGAAATCGGATAGGCGTCGCGCGCTGAACTTAGTATAAAACCGCGCGGGCGCAGGGCTTACTCATATCGACTTGCAATGCAGGCGCACACAAGCAGTCGCAACGATGACGTACTATGTAGTGTCCATAATCAAGCGGTCCCTTGTGGATCCGAGTACCGCTTATGACACTCAAGTGTCAGATTTGAAGTGTCGTGAGGGCCTAACCCTTCACGACATTGCACGGCTGAAGGAATGGTCGTGCAGCCGCCGAGGCACCTCAGGCTCTCGACCTGAGTGTCACGGTAGGCGAATCAAATAGGCTCCGCGCGAGGGAAAACCCCTCCCCTACAGAGCCTAGGGCTTGGGATGTCCTGGACAAGGACCTCGAATCCCGACCCAGGACCAAATGTCCGACTAAGAAAATCATCAAAAACCAAGAGACAAGAATCAAAAGAAGAAACCTACCCTAAGCCCCTCAGTCTCGGCTTCTGAGTAGGGCTCTAATGTGGGGCTCTTCAATCTATGAAAACATTCATCCCAAGTATACCCATGTATACATATATAAGGGTTTCGTATGTGACGATCACTTTTCACGGTCTCACTGGGGTTTCTCACAATAATACGTATATGTGTGATCGTAGGCAACCAAATCCAGAATCTGCTTCACAACACATACCTGTCATCACATCAACGAACCAAATCAATAGCCCACACACTATACGAAGTCAACCCCAACCACCTTCGACACTCATACCCCTCGCTTT
This sequence comes from Chara braunii, assembly GCA_003427395.1. Taxonomy (NCBI): domain Eukaryota; kingdom Viridiplantae; phylum Streptophyta; class Charophyceae; order Charales; family Characeae; genus Chara; species Chara braunii. The sequence goes on from BFEA01000126.1 coordinate 2,948,640, forward strand.
AGCCATGCAAGTCCCAAGCCTCCTGTCCAACCAACCTTAACTAAATACTCAGCACCTTTGTTAAATGACCATTCAATAAAAGTCTGGGTGAAACCTTAATAAAACAACGAAATCACCAGGGCTAAAGTCTTTTAGGTTGAGTATAGAGGGATAGTTGAAATTGAGTCGTAGACCGACGAATCACCAACCGACCTGTTATCAGTGATAACAGTAAGTGATCCTCAAGGGATCAAGCTGAATCTAGCCCTGAACTTGGATCAAATGATCAAAAGAACCTGTAACACACGGCAGACCAATTCCCAAGCTAAGATCATAAGTGTATGGAGAATACAACTTCATAATACATCCTCACTCAAAAACTCCTTATAAGCTAAACCTAAGTCTACTTTTAAGTCAGTGCTTAAGCCAAAGGTAGA
>BFEA01000126.1:2973917-2988480 GCA_003427395.1 Chara braunii
GACTCCCGAGGGAGTCTCCCCCAGCCCGCTGCTGCAGTGTTACCCATTCCCGTCGTTGCCTGTCTATTCTGCTTTGCGGCAACCCAGTGCACTACCGGTTCTTCCTACGGTTGCCCGGTGCCGCCCGACTAGGTCCATGCCCCTCCCCCACTGAGCTCGCAGGGGGAGGGGATCGGTGGGGAGGCCTAGTGGCTGGCCCAAAAACCCGGCCCTGGTGCCACTGGATGGCCCACCCCCTTTTTCCCAGACCTCACCACCCCTTCAATTTTCTCGGGAGGCAGCCCCGTTCCGGTTTCTCATAGCAAGCCGCAGAGCCAAGAACGCAAGCTTGCTATGTGCCCACGCGCGGGCCCAGGGAAAACGGCCCGACGCCGACCTGTTGCGGTAGTAGCAAATATTCAAATAAGGACTTTGAACCCCGAAACGGAGGAAAAGCCCCGCGGGCATACTCACATCCACAAAGGGGTCCCTGCCACTCAGGGTTTCTTCCACCTCGTGGGCTAATCACCCACCGGTTTGTACATACGTTAAACCCCCTTGGTCCGTTTATCTCAAGACCGGCGGGGTAAAGAAGATCCGTCGGCATTCCGAACTTGCAGAAATCTGCAAGTCAACCAAAAGATCCGCACGCCCTCGGCCCTCGGCCGCCGCGACGGCTATCCGTGGGGGGTTTCAATCACTCCCCACCACAAGGAACCCGAACGGGCCCGCCGAAAGAGGCGCACACTCAAGGTCCTCGAGTGTCGTGACGGCCATTAAATCCGGCGTCTCGTCCAAATCAAAAGCCCGCTGGGGTATATATACAAAAAAAATACAACGTTGAAGTAAAATTATTTTAGAAAACGCCACCACCGTTCGGACGCCGTCATTGACGAAACCAAGGGGGATAGCTCCACAACCCTCAACCCCATCGGCTTCCTCCTCGATGCTCCGCTGTTGTCAACGCCTGCCGGCCTCGATCCCCGAACCTTCGTAGTGTCAGTCCAATGTCGTAACCTATAGGGCTAAGCCCAAGCCTGAGACCAAAACACGTCGGGTGCCATATAAGACGGTGCGACGCGGCGTTTTGGGCCAATAAAACGGCTGCACGGCTCTCAGTGCCTGCGCAGGTTCGCTTATATCGTGCCATAATTGCCCCGCGCGCCATCCTACGACACCCCGCTCACCGCACGAAAGTCGCGCCGTCGTTGCCGATGCCGTCGTCGGGGTCGTTCTCCGCAAGCGCGTTCGACTCGGTCAAAAGTACCAATCAACATAAAATATCATTAATTCCTGCTTAATCGAAAATAAATAATAAATAATCTTATCTAAGCAAAACGACCGAGTCCCGGGCCGACTCTTACGATCAACAACAGAAAAGAATCACGGGCGCCTTAAACCTGCGCGCTTACACACTCGCTATTGTGGTCAACCACCCAGTCAACGCAATTACAGACGCGACCGCGCTTAGCGCAGTATACTTCAACTTAAACCAAAACTGCTTTCTGTTACTTACAAAAAAAACAGGGCGGATACCCTTGTAAGGGTATTCGCGCTGACACCGCGCTGCCTTGGTGCGGTGTCGGACCGATGCGCTCGACAACGCCGAGCTTCGGGATCTATTCGACGAACTCGGACCAAAACCGAGCAGCGATTGCACCGCCTCCGCTTACGGCCCACCCCGTCGGATTCCGAAGCTTGTTATGAGCGGAGCGGACAGCAGCACGACAGCCACGGTGTCCCACCAATCCACCAGACAAGGGACCGACCGCGGCGACGCAACTGGCAGAGGCCGTAGCCCCCTCCCCGAAGGCTGAAAATGCCCAACATGATCCGAGCACACCATTTTGCACCATTGTTCCTGAAACTCGCCACAAGAGATCTCAGTTCCGACCTGGGACCCCATCCCCACTTTTCTAAAATCCTTGGCACACCCCTTTTCGCACTTCCGGGCCCCCATCGCACTCCGATCAAGAAGTCGCGTTGGGCGTGAGGTTGGGCGTGACCCCTCTTCGATTCCAAAACGGAAGAGGTCCGAGGCGCCCTCAAACCTCTACCGGGCCTGTCCGGGAGGTCCTTGAATTCAGTACCTCGTTTTTTTTTTTCCGTTTTTTTTTTGTTTTACCACAGAGGCCCCATCTATTCTGGGGGCCAGCAGTCCAGTTGTTTATTACTGGCAAACATGACACAACAAAGTTTTTTGAGAGAGGGGGGAGAAAAGACGAGGGGAGAAAGCCTTACCCTTGAGGTTCGAGAAACCGTTCAAAGGGGGTGCTGCTAGGACCATCACACACCTCAAACCCCAATCCCCGCCAGGGACTTCTCTGCTACTGTAGCCAGGAACATGGTACCCAGACGCATAGCAGGAGGGCCACTGGGGGGGAGGGGTGCAGGGGTGGTGGTGCTAGCAGTCCCCTAAGCCTGCCTTCGTGTGCTTATCACCATATGCCTCCCTAGGTGCTGGTGGTTTAAAAACAAGAGAAAATTGGATCTGTATGGGAATACCCGCTATACCCAGCCCCATGCTCAACTTGCATCTATACCCAGACGCTGTCCAACTTACCGTAATACCCTACTTTTCCTGTGTGCCAACTTACACCTTTACCGCGTCCCACAGGCCCTTGGTATGGGAGCAGAAAGCGCGCAGGCAAAATCGGATGTGCTCATGATTTGCTCGGGGACGTGCATAGTTTGAGCATTTTGGGTACACTGGCAAGTTGGGTATAACTGCAAATTGGAGGTACCAACAAGTTGGGTGCTGGGACTGGGTATAGCGGGTATTCCCATCTTTTTTTTTACTTTTCTTTGGGGAAGGTTTTTTTTTTTCCTTCTTCTTTTTTTTTTTTTTTTTTTTTTTTTTTTTTACTCTTCTCTCAATTTTTCCTCACACTGCCTACCTACCACTACTCCTACCTATAGGCATACGGGGAAACCCGTAGCATACCAAAGCCGTGTTTTTACGGCCCCTCTAGCCTGCAGGATACCGGTGAAGGGACGGCCGGTAGCACCAGGGATAAAGCGGACGAATTCCCCGTGCCTCCCCTCAGGCCCCTCCCCTACGAACATAGCAGACTCTGCTTGATGCCGATCGGGGGATCCAGTGGTCTATCTCTTGGGTAGCGGGTGCCAAGTAAGCCCAGGAAGGGATGATGTCGATGGGGATTGAACCCATGACCTCCTGAATGCCACTTGCGAGCCTTACCAACTGAGCTACTTACCACTACTCCTACCTATAGGCATATGGGAAACCCGTAGCATACCAAAGCCGTGTTTTTACGGCCCCTCGAGCCTGCAGGATACCGGCCAGGGGACGGCCGGTAGCACCAGGGATAAAGCGGACCAATCCCCCGTGCCTTCCCTCAGGCCCCTCCCCTACGAACATAACAGACTCTGTTTGATGCCTATCGGGGGATCCAGTGGTCTATCTCTTGGGTAGCGAGTGCCAAGTAAGCCCAGGAAGGCATGAGGCCAATGGGGATTGAACCCATGACCTCCTGAATGCCACTTGCGAGCCTTTTCAAAAAGCTATGCTCTTCTCTCAATTTCACCTCACACTGCCTACCTGCCACTACTCCTAATTGTAGGCATACGGGGAACCCGTGGCAGCCAGAACCGTGTTCACGGGAGAATCATGTGGGGGCTGCTCCCGACCTGCAGGTGGGCGATACCCGCTAGGGGACAGCCAGTAGGTACAGATGCAGTTTTTCCTGAAACAAAATAGAAATTGAATTTCCCCAGGTCGACAATGGAAACGAAAGGAGAGGCTGTGTACTTCGGCATGGCTGTTCCCGCACGGCCCAGGAAGGAATAGACAGGCGAAGCAGTGTACGAGCTGTGAGCGAACGGGTGTGTGGAGTCCACTTTCTCTCTCTCCCTCTTTCTGTCTCTCGGTCTGTCATTCTGTATGTGCCTGAGGTGAACACTTGGACATTACCATTCACACTCGGCTCACAAGGGAAGTAGGTGAGTTCACGTGGTGTGGCGAAGTTCTCTCTCTCTCTCTCTCTCTCTCTCTCTCTCTCTCTCTCTCTCTCTCTCTCTCTCTCTCTCTCTCCCCCCCGGGTGCGTGAAGAGGTGGAGAGTTCCAATCACGTTCGACCCAAAACTAAATAGGGGGGCTCGCCCCGCGTGGCGAACTGCACCCTCTCCCTCCCTACGTCCGTTCATCCATCCCTCCACTCGTTTAGGGCTTTTTGTCGCCGAGCTATGTTGCACGCAGGGCGGGATTTGTGCACGGCCACTATCGGAAGGTGTAGGCGGGGATCATGCTGTGAATGCGGAGAGCCAGGGGGAGAAGGAACACTAGAGGCGGTCAGGCATGGAGGAGAACGACACCATCGAAATCTTAGCAAGAGGAGGAGGACGGGAGAGGGTTAGGATGCCGGATCAGAAGCATGATAGTGTCGGTTTGTGGTTGGTCAGGATGGGGATGCGGCGACACCGGGATACGGTGAAGCATGCAAGGTAAATTTGTTGGCGGTAAAGAGGTTGTGGAGGAGGAAGACGTCGAGGAGTATCGTGAAGTTAGTGGGAGGAGGATGTAGGTCGGGGACCCATTTTGTGAGGGAGGGGGATGCGGCGACACCGGGATACGGTGAAGCATGCAAGGTAAGTTTGTTGGCGGTAAAGAGGTTGTGGAGGAGGAAGACGTCGAGGAGGATCGTGAAGTTAGTGGGAGGAGGATGTAGCTGTCTCTTATACACATCTAGATGTGTATAAGAGACAGGGGGGGAGGGGGGCGAAGGCGATCACAATGATGTGAGATCGAGATGAGGAGTTCGGAATGTCAGCCAACGAGGGTGAGGATGTAGGAACCGATGAAGTGCAGGACAAAGAACGCTAAGGCAATAGGGTAAGGAATGCAGGTTGCGTAGGGGGAACCGGACAAGGTGGGAAAGAAGAGATTGGACGGCAGGAGGAGGGGCTCAACGTGGGAAGAGGGAACAGGATGTAAGAAAAGGAGAGAGCAGGATAATAACGAAGGGCCTGAATCACGAGAGGAATAGGGTAAATGTGGATATGCAGTTGATGGAGAGAGAGCAATGACAAGAGAAAGAGCTACAGGCAGAGGACGAGATCCAAAGGGGCTACATTAAGTATTGGAGGAATAGGAGCTCGATGGGGATCCCAACGAAGGAGAGAAGCGCATCGAGAAACACGGGAAACGAGAGGCGGCAGGCATAGGACAAGGAGAGGAGAGGATTGGGAAAAGCGGATTGGCGGATTGGTAGGGGAAAGATCGGGAGGAGGGATGGAGGGCACACGTTGAAAGGTGGAATCGGGGCACACGTTGAAAGATGGAATCGGGACACACGTTGGAAGATGGAATCGGAGAGTCGGAAGGGAGGCAATGGAGAAGGAAGAAAGGAAAAAAAGGAGCGTGTCTCGTATAATCTCTATTTCCTGCTGGATGATCTGCCCCTTATGCTGCTCTGCTGGATGATCTGCCCCTTATGCTGCTGGTCAGCATGGTGAGGTAAAGATTGTGTTCCAAAGAACGAGTCTTCTCCAACCTCCATGACGAATCAGGAAAAGGAGACTCTCTCAACAGCTCTGTTCGTGGAACCTCACGGGCATACTGAAACAATAGATCACACCTCTCCTCTCCTTGTCCCCCTCCTCCTAATTGACACGCACAAAGCGTCCATCCTGTGACTGTTTCAACTGAATCTTGCTGCGATTGCAGAGCCATACATCCAAGGAAGTTGCGTGACCTGATGTTTAGTTAAATCTGAAATATTTTTTCACGAAGGTGAAATCATTTTTCGAAATTTGTGTGTCTGGAACAACAGCTTTTTCTGTCTGTGAAACCAACCCTCGGCAACGTGGGGAAGCATTCTGAGTGAGTATCTCATGTATTCTTCTGACTTGAGCTCCCCAGAATGGATATGCAGCCGGGCCCGTAAGGACCTGTCGTCCTTTTTTTTTTTTTTTTTTTAAGCCCTCTTCCTTGAAGTTTCATCCAGTCTTTGGGTTCTTGTTCTGTGGGCTTTTGTTGTGAACAGGTTTCTGTAAACCTGAACTCTGATGTTGTCATGGTTTCCTACCAGTGAGCTGAATCAGCGGTGGATACGAGGTAAAACACTTCATCAAGTGACAAGAAGTCGAAGCGGTTTAATTCATTGTTAGCGTGCATTTGTTGTGTCCACAAAGAATCCCAATAAGATTTTTGGTTGTTGTGCTGCTGAATTCTGGAGCATGCGCAATTATAAATCGCCAGGGGGAGCCAAAATACTGATCTCCTGTCAGAAGTTGTTCTGGGCCTTGTCCAAATCTTCTGGACCAGGTCTGTTTTTTTACAAACTGGTATGTAAGTGGTTGAAACTCTATTCCCATCAGGGTTTAATTAACTTTAATATCTAAGCCGGTTCCGAACTTTCGCCCGTGCACCTAAGCTAGCACAAATAGCATGCAGGTAGGCCAGGTGCTTTGCAAATACCAGAGATTCTGCTACAACTAAGCCAGCACAGTAAACGAAACAATCCTTTTTGACTTGCTTGGTTGCTGCAAAGGGACGGCAGTGAGAGAGGCTTTTGGGGACGGGGGCGGGAGAGGCTTTTGGTGACGGGGGAGAGAGGCTTTTGGGGACGAGGGCGAGAAAGGCTTTTGGAGACGGGGGCAAGAGAGGCTATTGGGGATGGGGCCCGCACACACAGTATGGGTGACGCCACAGTAGGTTGGTGATCGTGGAAATTGTGAATCACATTAGTAGAATTTGGTGTTGATGCTCTTGCATGGTAGTGATTGCTTTAGTGTCCAGGTCCCCATTATATTTGTATAAGTCAACATTACACTCACATGCTTAAATGAGTGTGACGTTATGGAGTTGTCAGCAGGGGAAGTCGTCGACCTGTTGTTCGAAGAGGTTGCAAGCCACTGTGCTGCCATGAGGTCAGAGATCCGGATGGCAGAAGGGCTTGAGGGGGAAGATCTCAGTGTGAAATGGCATGAGCTTGAGAGGAACAATCGGGGCTCTGCGGATAACCACACCACTTCGGCAACCCCTAGCAGCAGTGCTGGCTGCAGCCAGGTGGAGATGAAGAAGGCAGGCGTAGACGTGCCATTGGCAGGTTTGCTTAGTCAGGATCACCTTCTGAAACTCTCATTCTTTTTCAATAAGAACCTGGATCGGGCATTGCAGATTCTGGATGCTGGAGCTGTAGAGTGGGTGAAGGGGGCGCCAAGTGGTCGTTCTGTTTTCAGGATCTGGGGAGTGAAAGCCAAGGGCGTCATGCACCATCATCTTTGCTTCCCATTGTCGTATTGTACTTGTGAGTCGTTCTTCTATGACGTTGTCGCACGCAGTGAGTCCCTCTGTTGCAAACATCAGCTAGCTGCACGATTGGCACAGTCTCTACAAATGTATAAGGAGACACAAGTGTCAGATTTGCAACTCTGTAAGCTGCTGTGTGGAGGAGACTGAGTTCGTTATCAATTATCAACAGGGTGGTCATTGCAGTTGCTTCCTCTTTGATTGATCCTACCCCTTGTTCCCCTCACCATCATCATTGTTGTCGCTGTCATTATCAGCATGTTTCTATGGTCTGTCCGACATGATGGAAGTCGCGCACAACCTGGTGAAGCTGCCGCCTTCAACGAAGTGAAGACATAAATTTCACTTAATTAACGCCCGCAGCCCTTCGCTGATCACAGAGCTAATCCAAAATCACCTACTCAACTCAAGCATTTTTGAATAAGTGATCTCTTGCAAGCGCCTGTAAAGTGTGAGGAATGTGAACTCACGGAGCCCTAGCCAACATGCACATGGTCTGGGCTGTGGCCCCCAACAAGCATTGTGCCCGCCCTAAGTGAAGGCGGGCCTGTATATCCATGAGCGGCCCTTATCCCAGCATTTTTCCAAGGTGGGTATCAGACAGTTGCAGCACGCCAGTTGGTTGAAGTGCAAGGGATGGGGTAGAATGAGGGAGACAAGGAAGGCGGAGGAGGAGAAGAAGAAGACTGTTGTTGGATATTTAGATGTGAACAGGTGGCGGGATCATGCACGTCTGACAGCGCCTTGAGGATTCAACCTCCCGATGAGTCGGTGACCTGCGATAAAACAGGCTGTCACAACCCACCGTTTAATCGTCTCCCCCCCCCCTACCTGCCTAAGGTTGAGCAAGCTGCCCTCCGTATTGATGGACTCGTTCCATGCCATATCCTATGCTGCCTTATGTCATTTGTTATCGTACATATACTACATCTGGTGCAATTAGACTCGACTTCTCTGACACTTCAGCATGCATGCAAACAGATGATGATCAAGCTGGCAACTTGCGACACCACAAAGCTCAGAGATAACGAAGCCAGGAAACACAGCCGGATTCAAACCTGTCTCGATCAGCTATGGACAATCACTGTACTCCCCGCAACTTGTTCGTGGACACACCCCTCCCTAGATATCCCTCACACACAAACACAACACACTACGCACACACACACACTGTAAGTAAGCTAACCGGCAGCTATGGCTGTGGTCTACTACCTGTTGCTAACACAGGCGGCTATGGTTGCGTCTTCCTCGTCCTAGCCTACTTCCTCTTCAGGCACCTGCAGACCTCCGTAGCACAAACAAACAGACAACGCTTTCCCACTCGCACGGCTAAGAGGTAGAATGAATGAATGTCTGAACGCTGCCTCTTGATTTATACTTCAGATCGTAAAAAGTCTGCCCTTGAATGTCGGGCGCAGAGTGCACACGAAACGGTTTTCACCTTTTAGCAGTAGCAGATGCAGTACCCAGGGCTCGATCCCTAGACGTCACCCTACCCATGTACAGTATCGGTGTAGACCCTGAGAGTTGAACCTGTGACCTGTGTATTCGTAGACAGTTGGTAGGTCTGTCGTAGGTCCATAAGCAGCAGGGGTTCGATCTGTAGGTCTATAGAGTAGAAGTCTTAGCAAGTTCCAGGAGTCTAGCTGTAGTCCTAGAAGGTCGGCAAGTGGGCAAGTGGTCAAGTGGCGAGGCAAGTGGTGGACTAAACTGCAGTGCAATCGCAGTACGACGACGGTAGGATAGGAGTGAGTCCACAGACAGTCAGCGGTAAGGTCCAGTCAGTCCCAGTCCGGTCCAGCAAGTACCACGGGGGACTGTGAGCACCATGGGCCGATGGCAAAGGGCAGASCAACGAGTTTCCGAAGTATAAATCAAGAGGCAGCGCCCAGCCTTTCATTCATTCCTGCGTGAGCCATGCGGAAGCGCTGTCACAGCGACTTGTGCAAGGAGGTCTGCAGTGAGCCCGGAGGACGCAGTGGGCGAGAGTGAAGGAGTTTAGTATAGCGATACGGTAGAGGCAGCCATAGCTGCCATAGCTGTAGTTAGTGTGAAGTGTGTATGTGTATGTGTGAGTGTTCAGAGTGTCGCGTGTGGGATATCCAGGGTGATCCGGTGTGTGTGAACAGTGAGTTGTTTGGGCGCTGAGTCGCCATAGCCAGTTGCAAGTGAACTCTTATCTGGATGCCATATCTCTGAGTATTGAGTGGCCGCATGTCGCCAGTTTGCTACGCTGCTGTTTACATGCATGAAAAGTGTGAATGAGACGAGTCTGATTGCACACACAGTCCTACATGATACTTCTGACTTGACAAAGTGTGACCGGGATTGGGTACCACTGATTGGACTGGGTAGGACTGCCCATTTGGCCACTTGCCAACAGGCTGCATCCTAGGACTTGTGAAGGGCTAGTTCCGGATCTTCTGGATGACTGTGGACCTTTCTACACTGTAGCAGCGACGGCTCCTACCACTACTGAGACCTCTGATCTACAGACCTACGATTCAAGCTCACACGGGTCAACTGATACTGAACATGGGTGAGGGCGAGGCCTAGGGATCGGGCCTGGGAACTGCATCTGCTACCGTAAAGCTGGAAACCGTTTTCAACCGTATCCCTATCAGTGTAATGAGAGGAAGAGAGGAAAAAGAGAAAGAGAGAGAAAGGTGAGGGCGATAACGTACGGGCATGTACCTGGTCTTGGTGATAGTCTATGAGGGCCGACATCTCCATGTACTTTCGTTCTACTGCTTGCGTCAACAGTTGCATTATCAATTCATAAGCTGATAGCAGCGGCATAGTAGTCTGGGCGAAAGTGGAGCTCGGAATACTTATGTTGGTGACAGCGAGAATACGCTCCCGCTAACTGTCTGCCTTCCTTGGCTCTCAGTAAAAGTTTTGCGATATGAAATCTGTCATTCGGCCAGTTGCCCAATTCATCTTACGGTTATTATTATTATTATTATAATTATTATTATTATTATCAGGGTTACCTGACCGAACGTTCGGGGGCCCCCAGGCTGGCCCCCGAACGTTCGGGCGTTCGGGGTCCCGTTCGGGGGCCGAACACCTCCAGGTTCGGCTTCGCCAAAAAAATTTTGGGGCCTAAAAATAAGTTTTGTTTTCTGAATTTTTTTTTGCGCGTTCTCTATGATGTAACCTACACGCCTATAATTTTTGAAGCCATTCCGCTAAGCCAAAAAAAAAAATTACAAATCGGGGGTGTCAAAACGTGCTCGCCCACTCACTATTTTGTTTTTTTTCACTGTTAACTTTTTGTTTTCACTTTATTTCGGGGCCTAAAACATTTTATTATTTTTTGAACTTTTTTTTAACGAGTTATTAATTATGCAAAATACATCTGTAAATTTTCAGGGCATTTGTTAATGCCAAAAAATAATTAAAAATCGGCAAAGATGGTGGCGTCGAAAAGGTGCTGGCACACTCACTCATTTTAATTCTCTTTTTATTTTTTCTTATTTTTATCATAGTGTTTATTTTCTGTATTTGATTTTTAATTAAAATTTGGTAAAGATTTTGGATGTAGTGCCCAGTTTTTTTTTTTGTATTTTTTTTAATTTTTTTTTTTTTTTTTTTTTTTTTTTTTTGGTCCGCGTTCGGCCCGAACGGCCGAACGCCTTCCGAAGTGTTCCCGTACGTTCGGGCGTTTGGCCCGTCCCGAACGCCAGCAACCCTGATTATTATTATTATTATTATTATTATTATTATTATTATTATTATTACTTGAAAGACCTTCCACCATTCAGACTTCAAATCCGAGTTTCAGGATCAAATAGGCCTAGACCAAGAAAGGCCAAGATTTGTCAGACTCGGAGAAGCCACTGTCAGGCGTCTGAAGGGTCAAGCCCAACAGACACTCGGTGGACAGTCACATCCCAGAGGCAAGAGTCACAACCCACGGTCAAATGTCATGTTTCACAAGCGAAAAGTCGTGATTCCTAGGCACGTGCAGTGTGAGGCCGACGTGATATGAAGTGGCTTCAGGGGGCTGAAAATGCAGCATTGACATCACATCCGCGCGCCGGCACTGGGTGGAGTGAGCCGCAGCCGGGTAGCGGGACACTAGCAAGCTATGGTTAGGCATGCAGAACAGCGAGCATGCACCCGCGCAATCTTGCAGGCAGGTTGGACAGCAAGCACACACACATGGTCCTAGGAAACACGCGTGCGGAACAACAAGCGGTTTATTGAGCCCATGATTGTGTGGCAAAGGCAAAAGGGAATAAAAGAAGGGGGATACCAGAAAATGAGGAGTAGGAAGAGTGAACAGGAGGAAGGTGAAGAAAAAAAGAGAGAAGGAAAGAAGGGAAATGAAGGAGAAGGGTAAAGAACGAAAGTGACAGAATGCTACCTTTTTTTTTTTTTGCTGAGATATAGAGACTTTTTCGAAAGTAGTACTTGTTTTTAATGCATATACTGTGCGTATGTATCGGTAAATTTTATTGTCTATGACAACACTTCCTTGGGGACTAGGGCCGTCTCCACCGAATCGACGGAGTACCCCCCCGTAGAACAGTCCACTCCGGGTCGATAACAGGGTCGGCTCCTAAAGCAACGAMCCCCCGCCTCAGATGCTTCCTTGAAAAAGAGGATGTGTCCACTGCGAGTAACTTTCAGTTGTTCTCATTTCTCCTAAGTTCAGGGTAACTTAAACGAAGAGAAATCAAAAGGGATAAAGAAAATAAGAATCATTTGGACAGGCGCAAATAAGAGGGTCATTCGGGATAGAACGGGTTCCCTTGGGAAGAGTTAAATTCATTATGCTTCAATTTTCTTTTTGTCTTCAGAATTCCTTTTCTCACGGCATCCATCGATTATCCTTCAAAAATAGCAAGCAAGTGCACCCAACTCACTGATGAAAGGAAAAAAAAGTAAGGAGGCGAAGCTCTTCATCATTTTGTCGAATAACATTTTGTCTCACTTTCATACATAATCTTTGTACTCACCTGCACAACACGCAGTCAACACAATTAGGCAAACAAAGTCTCATTTCTCACATCAGACCTTCCTTTTCACTCATGCACGACGCCCACAACCCCACTCAACATTTTCTTCTGAACATTCAAAGCAAAAGGGTCAAGTAATTTGTGGGTGCGCACATGCGTGAAGGGAGTGTGAGTTGTCCACTGACCTTGAGTGAAGTGGTGTTGAAGAAGTGTCCTGGCTCACTCAAGAAAGCCAACCAACACGACGTGTGTGCCGCCGAAAGTTGTAGTCTCAAGGAAAATCTTAATCAAACCACCTCTCACTTGCACGCCTCACCCGCGGGTCGCGGTAACCCAAGCGTGAAGACGGCAAGTTGCATACGTCCTAGAAAAACACTCAGTCTGGTACCACGTCAGTCCCAACTACTCCCAAGCGGTCCCAAATGGTCCCACGCGGTTCCACGTGGTCCCATGCTGTCACACACTTCGTTGAATCACTATTGAGTCGAAAACCATTTCCGCCACACTTCTCAAAAAAATAAAACCGGTGCCGAATCTCAAAACCGCATGCATCAAGACTGCCGCAAACGACCGTCCGCGTCCCACGTCAGTCCCAACTGAACCCAGGCAGTCCCAAGTAAAAGAAACCTCCACTGCCGCGCCGCACGTTCCACCGTCGTGCCGCAATTCCATTGTCGTGGCAAACCCTCGTAAAAACAAAGGGCATCGGTTCGTCGTGCCTTACCACCATAAAAAAAAACGGCAGCGCTCCGTCGTGTCGTAGCACTGTAAAAAAAAAAACGGCAGCGCTTCGCCGTACCATACCACCACAAAAAGACGGCGGCGCTTCACTGCGTCGTACCACCGTAAAAAAACGACGGCAGCGCTTCGTGCCATACCACCGCAAAAAGACGGCGGTGCTTCGCCGTGCTGTACTACCGTGTCGTGGAAACGGGAACATCACTCATCAAAATAAAGGTGTCGCGCTGATGCCGCGGTATTTCGACAGCATAACCCCACAAAAATGGGTTATGGTTACCGAAAATATCGGCCGGCATACCTCCACAAGTTCCCGTGCTCCCTGTCACTCCTTGCCACGCTCCGTTGCCGGTCCTCACCACGCTGCCGCAGAGTCCTCCTAGAGACCAGTCTGCCAAGGGGTGAAGCAGAGTGCTCCAGCCAAGGCTAAGGTTGTCTCCTCCTTCGTCGCGCTCCTCCGTAGTCCTCCAGCTCTGCCGACAGCACTGCTGCCTCCTCTCCAGCACTCGAGCGATGAGGCAAGTGTGCTGTCGCACATTGGCAGTTGGAGGCAAGTGTGAGGCAGCTGGGGGACAACTACCTCTTTTGTAGTGGCTGAGGAGGGCAGCAGCAGCCTCAACTGCCCCCAGGCAAAATTCGTCACTTGCCTGGGGCCGTTGATCTGAGCCAGATCAACGGACTAAGGCTGTCTCACCTCAGCCACACACTTAGGGTGACAGTTGTACTCAACTGCCCCCCTCTTTTTCTCCCTTTTCCCTGCACTCAGCCCCACACTGAGTGCAGGTTCAACGGGAAAATGGTTGTTTCCAGCCAAGTTCCCCTCACCACCTCTTCAACTCCCCAACCTCTGGCCTGAGTCACATTCAAGCCAGTTTGACCTGCATCTGATCGTAGTCGCGGCTACATTCGTGGCCGTAACTTTTTCTTTTTCCTTTTCTCTCCTTCTACCTTCTTTTTCTCTTTTCTTCCCCGCCCTCCCCTGAAAACGGGGATGGCAGTTGTCAGATTGGGAGAGGTAGGGAACAACTCGTGAAAACTCACGAGTTCAAATCCCGACAGGCTCAGAGCGGGGTGCAAAACGTACCCCGACTTTGATGATTTTTAGAAAAATATTCACTTAATAACTAGGTTACCAGAGTGGCCCGGGGTCACTTGCCCGGCCGAGCCAAAAAAAAAATTAATAATAAAAGCAATAAAAATATTTTTGAAATTTATTTTTTATTTTAAATTTGGTAAAGAATCTCGATGTGACCCTCAGGCAAAAGTTGGTCAGTGTATTTTTCTGCATAACATAGTTTTTTTTTTTTGAGTTTTTGGAATTTTTTATTTTTTTATTTTTTTTTGCTGGGACCGTCGTTGGTCCTTGCACGAGCTGGCCATCTGGGACCCGGGCGGACCGGCTGGTAGCCTAGCTTAATAACAAAATTAAAAAACATTCATGCGCATGGCCTAGGTGCCTGAATACCTACATAAAAATTTCAAGGTCAAAAACATTGTTTTACGCCACCAAAAAATATTGGCGCAAAACTGAAAAATACAGATTTTCAAAAAAAAATCAGATCCCGTTTCTCGTTTTTTTTTTTTTTTTTTTTTTTTTTTTTTTTTT
>BFEA01000126.1:3016205-3026557 GCA_003427395.1 Chara braunii
AATCCCGTAAATCCCGAAGTGTATTTCGGTAACGAAACACCGAATTCATGTCGGGATATAATATGTTAGATCAAGCAAAATGACTAAGTAAAATCTCAAAAATCCCGAAGTGTATTTCGGTAACGAAATCCCGAATACACGTCGGGATATGATATGCTTGATCAAGCAAAATGACTAAGTAAAATCCCGAAAATCCCGAAAATCCCGAAAATCCCGAAGTGTATTTCGGTAACGAAACACCGAATACAGATCGGGATATAATATGTTAGATCAATCAAAATGACTAAGTGAATCCTGAAGTGTATTGTCACTTAATGAATGTGTTTGTCTTCGGTATACGATATATAAGATTCTTTTCACTATACATTCGGCGGAATATATAGCCTCCATTAACCATCTCTCCTCTGATCAAGTCAGGAGCCGCGGCCTAGTGGATCCGGTGGGGAGACTGTTTGTGATTGAGCGAGGGATGTCGTGCCTATTATAGGAGGGCCGGTAAATGCCTTCAGACCCCTGCGTAGTCCCGCAGCGGCCTGTGAATTGTTTGTGATGCCCCGCCTGACCACCTGTGCTTATTCTGAGACATATTTAAAGGAATTCCAAGATAATGGTAAAGTTTAGTGTCACCTGGGCGCAACCCCTGGTGGATGGCTGCAAGCCTGCACAACCTGGCTGCGGGCCAACGAGGTAAGAGTTTAAGGGGAGTTGCCCGCCCCAGAGAAATTACCCCCCGGGATAGGAGTCGAGTCTTTTGGAAAGTCCTGATTGAATGATTATAAGGAAAAACGCCTTTGTATAACCAACGGGAGGATACCGCCGCTAAGGTAACAACGTGGTGGGCCGTAGAATTGGCCCGATCAGCCAGGGTACGGTGTGCCCAGATGGGGACCTGGCAAATCTGTACTAGACTGCAGAAAAGGCCAAGAGAAGCTACAAGCTTATACGTGTGTATTTTGTTTGATTGTGAGGAATTTGCTGGAAGAAGGCAAAGAATGCCTTCACAGGTCACATTCAAAGCCCGTGTCCCTAGTTATAGCTCTGCTTACGGGAAAGAGGCTAACTGGGACACCCAACGAGAGGCCGACGGTTGTCTAGGAGAAAAGGGAAGAGAATGGTTTGAGGGCCTTTGGAACTTATGTTGTAGTATTGATGCGTAATACACCGGCATCCTGGTGTCAGGACAATGGAGACCCAGGTTGAAACCCTGGCAGCATATAGTTGTGTTGGCTCGGGTTGATGGAGGCCTCAACCCTGAGTCTGTCAGCTAATCGGATTGGTTCTAACCTCATCAGCATTTGGAAGTGTAAGTGAATTTATAGCTTTTTGATCTGGCGGAGCGACGGGGATGTCGCTTAATATCGTCTGGTAAGTTGTCAGCGCGAATACCCTTACAAGGGTATCCGCCCTGTTTTTTTGCAAGTGACAGGAAGGCTCGGTTAACCTGGATTTTTAGTGCCCGTGCCGGAAATGCGAGGGTCGTCAGCGCACGGGCCAAGGTCTGTCGTGTCTTGGTAGGGAGTATGTGGGCGCGCAAATTTAAAGCGCGCGTGTGATTTTTTCTGATTGAGTGGGCGGCCTGGGTAGCCGACCAGCCCGGACAGTGTGATGGGCTTGGTTAGAGAATGAAGGTTGTTTTCAGTCGGCGCGCGCGACTGGCGGTAGGACTGGCGCCCCAATAGGCATATGGGACGGCCACGGCGCGGGGTGGTAGGCCGGCGCGGGCACCTAGGGGCCGTGGGTACAATTGTGGCCCGAGAGGGCGACCGGGCGGTCTCTTGGCCCGAAGCGCCGCGCGGTACCAACTTATATGGAAAGCCGCGCCTGCTGGTTACAGGCTTGGGCTTAGCCCTATCGGTTACGCTGTTGGACTATTGCGACAGAGGAACGGGGATCGAGGCCAGCAGGCAACAGCGCAGGAGCAGTGGAGCACTGGAGAAACTGAGGGGTTGAGGGTCCTGCGGGACTATCCCCCTTAGTTTTGCTGGGGGAGTCCAAGCGCGGGCCCGCCTTGTAGGGTCGGGGAGCTGATGGGGGCCCCCGTCGTTCGTCCCCGATAGATCCTTCGTGGTATGTTGGGTCAGGGTTTGACTTAGTTCTAATTTTAATTTTGTAGGCTGCCAGGGCCCGGGCGCTAATTCTGGGTCTGGGCCGTAGACCCATGGGGGTGGGGGAAATGGGAGCACCCGTGGAGCCTCGGAACACAGGCCGAGTGACCTTTAGTACCCCCGTGAGGTGTTACGTCGGCGATAGCCCTGTGGGACATCTGTAAGGATGGGGATGATACAGAGAAGATTAGCATGGTCTTTGCGCAAAAGGGGGACACCCACGAACGGGAATGAACCCAGCCGAGAAAACGGGCCGGGTACGGGCAAAAGAGGGACCGTAGGGCTTTTGGCCGACACGGGGTGTTACCCACGCCGGGATTTTTTTTGGGGATCCACGAAGTTTGGAACGATACTGGGGAGATCCGCTGGGGTTAAGTCGTTTAGGACTGGCCAACTTGCTGACGCGGCTACTAGGGAGATCGGGGAAACAATACAGAGGAGATTTGCCTGGCCCCTGTGCAAAGGTTCTCAGGTATAAGCCCCGAAGGAGGGGCCAGGTTCACGCAGAAAGAGTGGGGCGAGTGGGGTATGACCGTAGCAGATCTCCTTTGAAGGGAATCTGAGTAAGGTGGAGGAGATCCGCGTGAACCCGGACGTAGGGGAGACCAAGTGACTTTTGGGATCGCCGTGGGGCATCGCCCCGACTGCAGTCCTTCGAGACATTCATTAAAATTGGAACGATATGGAGGATACTAGCGTGGCCCCGGCGTCGGGGAGGGCTCGTATAAACGGGAGAAGACCGTCGGCCGGACAGGTTGTTCGACATTCAGCAGGCCGTCGGACTGCGCGGCTTTGGAGGGGCCGGTGGTGACGTCACCATCAGACAAACACCGCGGGCAGAGCGCTACGGCGGGGCGGATAGGACAGTGAAGGTAGGGAGAAGGAAGAATAATTGAACCTGGGCACGACGGGGCGCCGGGTGCATGTTGCGGGGGAGAGAGCGGGGCAATGGACTGAGATGGGCAGTTTCGAAGTAGAGGCGCCGAGCGAGGAAATGGACAAAGTACGGGCCTGCGAAGCAAAGAAGGGAGCGTGTTGCCGAGGGGGAGAAGACGGGCATGGCGCAGGGAAAAGCACGGAGCGTGCTCGTTCGTGAGCCGTTTCGGGTAAGGAGAGAGTCGTTTCTGGGGTTTTGACCCCGGGCGGATCCGACAGTGAAGCCCGATTTTGCAGAGAGAGGGCCGGTTGGAAGCTGGAAGAGGAATAGAGATGCGCGAAGATATGCTGGAAACGGGAAAAGTCGTTCCTCACTCGATCTATGATAGAGTCGGGTGGAGACAGAAGGAGGGTTCGGGGGTTTGTAAGTAAGGCGAAACTGGATTCGACATTAGCCCCGACAGCGGGTTAGTAGGTTAATCGGGATAGAGGAGAAGAGGTGCGCGGTGTGCCGCGGAAGGCGGCAGGGCAGGAGCAAAGTGAGCATGCACCTAGTCGCCTTTCAGCGAGGAAATCATTCGATCTTCACTCAGCGGGAGCAGCACGGAGGAGCCGAACGGTGGGAGACTTACCTGTCGCCCAGGGCAAGGCTCATCCCACCGGTAGTAGCAGCACCCCCGCCCCCCCTATCTCATTGCGCACGAGGGTGGCGTTACGATGCGTCGTGAGAGTGGGTAGAGCGGGGCGGATGTAATTCCCGGGGCCCCCGCGACAGACGCATTCGGCCTAGCTCATCCGGCGGAAGGGGTAACAGCGGGCCAAGGAGGCGACTCTCAGATTTGGGGAGTGTGCCTGACCGCGGTCCGGCGGAAGACTCGTTCGGAGCTACCTATTACTACAGAAGGAGGTGGGATCGTTTCTGCGCGGCTTTAACCGAGAAACGGAGAAGTCGGGGTGGCATGATGTGCCAAAACCTGGTCATATGAGGCAGCCGGTGAAGCCGCAGAGAGAGCGAAGGACAGACGACTTGACTGCCCGACCGGGGCGCGGCTTGTTCTACTCGGACTAGTTGGCTGCGGGTGAGCCGTGGAAACTGCGGCCCTCCACGTAGGCTGGCGGGCTATGCCGTGTGCCCAGCTGCGGCGTTTTGTTGCGGACTGCCTCACGATGTGGCCAAGCTGTTCGTGGCTTGTCGGGGAAGAGGAGACAGTAGTCGCCTCGTTGCGCACGACCGCTAGGGCCTGCGCTGTTCAACGCTGGGGCTGCTGTAGTATTTCCTTCTGGAGGTGCGAGGGGGCTGAGCACTATGGTGCATTGGTAGTCATTGGGGCTGCCACCGCCTTTGAGCTTTGCACAGTACTGCAAACGGGGCTGGGTTCTTTTGTTGGGTGTTGCTGCTGGATACAGCCGCTGAATTCAGGCGTGAGCAGACTGCCATCGTTTCCGGGTTGTGTGGCGGCAGGCCGGCCAAAGGTGAAACAGCGTGCCAAGCTCGGGGCCACGAAGGGTGTGACTAGATGCGTGCATCGAGGAGGGGGAGGGTTATTGCTGCGATTTGGGAGTCCGTCGGGTGTGTCTACCTCAACAGTTTGACCACGTTTGGCCAAGCGGCTACACGTCGGCCGCTATTGTGGGGCCCTCAGGCGCATTAAGACTACAAGGCCCTCTCAAGCAAGTCTGAGTGTCTCCTTCTTGAGTCTGAGAGTCTCACACCTGCTCGTTCTGCCCTTCTTACTCCAAGTCTACTCTTTTGGATTTGAGAGGAAGGCGGCAGGCGGGCGTGTGGCCCGTAACCCGCGCCAAGGCCTTTGTGGGAGGTTGCCCCACCGATTGTGGGAGCCCTGCCGGGATTCAGGCGGAGTCCTGGAGGCAGGGAATTAAGTGGTGATCCCTTGACTCCCTCTATAAACCCAACTATAACCCCTACCTGTACATCTCTCTATGGTTTGACAGGGTGTATGGCATGACTCCTGTATTTTGGTCTTGGTTTGACTTTCAGAATATAAGTCAGATTAAAGTAAAGGAATAAGTGTGCAATGTTCAGCTTCAGACATTGTTTGGTTGCCTGAAAGCAGATTGCGAACAAAAGGGAATGCATATGGGAGTAGGTTGGGAGGAAGGTCGTATTGCGTGCAGTCTGATTGGGTGGCTAAGGCTGGGAGGTCCCCTTAAGTTTGGGGAAGCCCAGCGCTTTGTTTATTTTTGGTTTGCATGGAGCCTCAGGCCGCTCTATAAGTTTAGGTAGCCCGAAGCTCTGGAGGCTGGGATGTCCCCATAAGTTCAGGGAGACCTGGTGCTGTGAATTGTATGGAGGGTCAGGACGCTCTATAAGATTAGGTGTCCTGACTGCTCTGACTTGTGAGGGTTTGACTGTGAGTGACTTGCCTCGTTT
Organism: Chara braunii; assembly: GCA_003427395.1. Classification (NCBI taxonomy): domain Eukaryota; kingdom Viridiplantae; phylum Streptophyta; class Charophyceae; order Charales; family Characeae; genus Chara; species Chara braunii. The sequence goes on from BFEA01000126.1 coordinate 3,021,579, forward strand.
TACTTGGGGTTCTCTCAGTTTCCTTGGTTCTGAACGAGGAGGTCTGAACCGCTCTATAAGTTTAGGTGGTTCAGCCCTTCTCCTATTTTTGTTCTGAGGAAATAATTCTGGAAGGGGGCAGGCCGCTCTATAAGTTTAGGTAGTCTGTCCCACGGCCTCGCACAGACTCGATCAGAGAGAAACGAACCTGGCAGAGGATCAGACCGCTCTATAAGTTTAGGTAGTCTGACCCAATGCCTCGCACATATTGGAACCCAATGGATGTAATCTGACTATATTGTATTATTATGCTATTGAGAACAGGCTAGTCAGGCCGCTCTATAAGATTAGGTAGCCTGGCTATAGCCTATCACAGTTGAAGAAAGTATAACTAAGAGATATAATTGAGGGTAAACTTCGGTAGGCTGAGCAGTGTTCTAAGTTGAGCGGTTCGGCCTTATGGCCCCTTTGAAGACTAAATTCAGAGAGGTATATATAATTTGGTTATTTAAACAGTTCAGGGCGACTAGAGTGGTCTAGTCATACGCCCAAAGAAGAGAGAAGTACTTGTGCCCTCTATTTGTGTATACCTGGCCAAGTCGGAACGCTTTATAAGTTTAGGTATTCTGACTTTGGGCCTAGCTAAGTTGGGCGCGCTCTGTAAGTTCAGGTGCCCTGACCTATGCCTTATGTAAGTTGGGTATGAGGGGATAACTCACAGAGGAAGCATGAACTATTGTTGTTAAAGGAGCTTGGGGCTTGTGAGAGTACTTACCTTTGTGGTTTGGCCTGCATGTGGTGGAGGAAGATTACTACTTGGTCTGGGTTTCATGTTGAGAGGTAGTTGCGTTAGAGGCTCGCCACGTGCTAGAGCGATAGGAGTTAGGTCAATTCCTGCATTTTTTTGAGTTGATTTTATTTTACTTAGATCGGTTCTTGCATTTTCTGAGACTCGTATTATACTTGGACTTGTATAAATTATGCTAAGCCACTTTCCCTACGGGGAGCGTTGCCGAAATTTCTACAGATTCAAGGAGTTAGATAAATTTTTGACTTGTCAACGTTCAGCTTTCTTTTCATTATATCTGACTTAGTAAAAATCTGGAAAACCTCCTTTTCTAAAGGGAGTGTTGCCAAAACTTTTGCTAATTTAGGGAGTTAGACAAAATTGGGCTTTGGGAGGTCAAAGTTCGTCTCAGGTTTCAAACTTAGCCTTGCATAAATTTTGGGAGAGCACTTTTCTAGAGGGAGTACCGCCGAAATTTCTGCAAAGACTAAGGAATTAGTCAGATTTTGTCCAAGTTGAATTCAAGGTCAGGGGCTGAGTTCAAATTCGACTTGGTATAGATCTGGGAAATCCCCAATTCCAAAGGGGGTGCTGCCAAAATTTCTACTAATTCAGAGAGTTAGCCAAAATTTAACTTTCAGGGGTCATAGATTACTACGCCTTTTGATATTTGGGCTTGTATCGATTCTGAAAAAGACACTTTTCCTACGGGAAGCGCTGCCGGAATTTTCTTGAATTAGAAGAGTTAGATTATATTTTGAGAGGTGGTGATGCTGGCAATCCACCCTGAATAGGGGAGATTCTGCCATTAGTCTACCCTTGCTTGGTCACTGGCTTAGAGGCAAGCTTGGACTTAGTTGGCAGAAAGCTTTGAGTGAGAATGTACTATGGAGGTTTATCCCCCATGTGCTGATGACTTAGCTTGGACATTTAACCTATCTTGTGTTACAGGTTCTTTGGAGTGTCTGATCCAATATCAGGACTAGATTCAGCTTGATCCCTTGAGGATCATCTTCTGTTATCACTGATAACAGGTCGGTTGTCGATTCGTCGGTCTTCGACTCAATTCCAACTCGCCCCCCATACTCAACCTAAAAGGCTTTAACCCTGGTGGTTTTACTGTTTGTTAAGGGTTTCACCTGGACTGTTATTGAATGGCCATTTAACAAAGGTACCGAGTATTTCATTAAGGTTGGTTGGATCGGTGGTTGGGGCTTGCATGGCTAAAGCGAAGGGGTATGAGCATAGAGAATGATTGGGGTTGACTCCGTGTAGTGTGTGCTTGTCGTTTGACTCTTGATGTGATTGCAGGTGTGTCCCGTGGCTCAGATTTTGAATTTGGATTGCCTGCGATCCCATATACATACACATGGTTGTGAGGAGTCCCAATGTGTATGTGAGAAGTGATCGTCGCAACTCTATCTCCCTATGCGTGTATGCGTGGATGTGCTTGAGATGAATATTTAAGAGGCCTAAGAGGCCCGTGGTAAACTTCCGCTTAAAGGCTGAGGCGGAGGAACAGGGAAGATCGCTCCTTTTGCCTATTTGCGTCTTGACGTTTTCTTAGTCGGACGTGGGTCCAGGGCCAGGATTCAAGGTCCTTGTCCAGGACATCCTAAGTCCTAGACTCTGCAGGGGAGGAATTTCCCCTCGCACAGAGCCTAATTATTTTGGCCGGCAAGACACCCCACCTTGAAGGCGGATGTCGTGGTGTCGGCGCGATTACCCTTACAAGGGTATCCGCCCTGTTTTTTGCAAGCGACAAAAAATAGTTTTGGTTTAAAATTTAAGTATGCCGCGCTAGGCGCGGCTGTGTCTGTGATTACGTTGACCGGATGGTCGACTAGAGTGAAGGGTGTGTGGGCGCGCAGGTTTAAGGCGCGCGTGATTCTTTTTGTTGTTGATTATAAAGCCGGCGCAGACGTCGGTCGTTTTGTGTAACGATATTTCTAATGTTTGTTTATTTCTGATTAAGCAGGATTTAGGGATATTTTCCCTTGGTTGGTACGATTGACCGAGGCGAGCGCGCGTGTGAGGACGGCGGCGACGGCGACAGTGTGACTGCAGTAGGTCTCGGCACGCGGAGTGGTGCGAGTGGCGGCCGTGGCACAGCTTTGTAAGTCGGCGCAGACGCTGGGCGGCTGCGCGCACGGTTGTAGGCGGAGATGAGGCTCAGGCCAATTTCCCTGGCCGTGAGCACAGCGCTGCGCCGCCTTATATGACACTTCGTGGATATTGGTCTCAGGCTTGGGCTTAACCCTATAGGTTACGGAATTGGGTTGACGCTACGAAGGTTCGGGGATCGAGGCCAGCAGGCGTCAGCGCAGCAACTGCAACGGAGCGTTGCGGAAGGGACCGATGGGGTTGAGGGCCGCTAGGGCTATCCCCCTCGATTTTGTTTACGGGCGAGGTGGCGGGCCCGATCCGCGGGACTGACGAGGTGCCCGCAGCCCCGTCGTTCCTTGATATTATTATTTTATTTTATTTTATTTTTATGTTACTTCCCCTTTTTTTTTGTTTTATTTATGGCGTCCTGTTCGAGGACGCGGGACTTCGGTAGGAGCCCGTGGGGGTGTGTTGTATTTGCGGGGTCGCCTGAACTGTAGTTACAAACAGTGTTCGTAGCTACGTCGGAGCCGCGCCCGACGCCGTTTTGCCCGGGACGCTGTGCCGTGGGTGTGGCTGGCACACAAGATCCTAGCTCAGTGGGTACACCCCTGAACTGCTGAAACAAAGACCAAGTTCTTTGCAAGCTTGCTTTGAGGCCAGCGCTCCACTCATCCCGTCGAAGTGGAGTAGAGCGAGGCCGACCATAGGGACTACGGGTATCGGCCAGGGAGCCGTTCATCCTACCAAGCAAGTAGCTGCAGACGAAACAGAAGGCAGAACCTTGCCTTGTTGATTCATCTTACCAACCAACCACGAGCTGGAAGATTCACCTGTTGAGGTAGCGGGGTTATCTGTCGGTTGGAGTGTTGCCTGTCTTACCTGAGTCATTGGGGGATGCTGGCCACTTCAGTTGGAAGTCTTTCTACAGGGTAGTGCGTTATATGTGTGGGTTTTTTTGCTGCTGATCCCGGCGCCCATTCGCTACATGTGCTGCCCAGTGATTCGTCTTAGCTGTTTCCCGTATGTTATCGGGGGTTACCGGAACAGCGGTGGTCACTATTGCAGCTAAGCGGGCGGACAGGCATGCTGGAAAACAAGGAGTGAAAGGAAACGAAGGGGAACAATTAGGTAGGAGGGAACGTTCCTGATGTATGAGGGCAGTCAACCTTGGTGGAGACGCCACGTGCGTTGGCCCTCAAGGCCATTGGAACCGTGACCGGTGTGTCTCAGGCCAGGGGCTGTGTGGGTTGTTGGGCCACTACTGCTACGGGGCCATGAGCGGAGAAGGAGGCTGCGGGAAGGCGTACTTGCCTGTTGAGCAGGGCTACTGGAGGCAGGCGGCGAAGACTGTGGATTCTGGTTGCTAGACTGTGGGTCATTTACTCCACTAGCCGGAGCAGCTATAGACCAGCCTGAGGCATGGAGTACAAGGCTGCCCTCTGGCTGGCATACAACACCTCCGTGGTCGGCCCGACAGCGCGGTGACTCTATTACGAACGGGAAGAGTGAGCTGCAGGTCTAGGGACCTATCTGCTGGCCTGCGCAGTGCCCAGTTCGTTGAGCAAAGCTGCAGCAGATCAGCCGCGGGGACTATCGTTCGCTGCAGATTTGTCTGCTGGCCGGTGTGGCCTGAGCTACGGAGCGGCCAAAACAGTTGTGAGACTGCGGACTTAATTGCTGGCCGGTGCGCTGCTCAGGTGGAATTAGTTGGAGGTGAGCCGCGAGGTAGTAAGCTCACCCATGACCAATGTACTTGGAGTCATGAGCCTGAGAGAGGGGCAGAGTCCTTTAAAAGGGGTTATTGTTGCAGCTTGGGGAATCATCAGAGGCTTGACTTCGGCAGTTGGCCCAGGGCTGACCAAACCGTTGCGCGCTTTGGCCATCATTGCGGGGCCCTCAGGCGATTCAAGATAACGAGGCCCTCTCCCGCGAGTCAGAGTGCACCTCTCTGGGATCTGAGAGTCTGAAATCTTCCTCCTTCTGCCTTTCTTACTCTAAGTCTGATCCCTTGGTTCCGAGAGGAAGGCGGCAGGCGGGATTGCAACCCGTAATCCGCGCAAAGGCCTCTGTGGGAGGTTCGCCCCACCGATTGCGGGAGCTCTGC
>BFEA01000126.1:3027612-3042427 GCA_003427395.1 Chara braunii
TTGTTTCTAAGATAAATGGCTCAGTCCTACGCCCACCTTGAAGATTAAAGTTCAGAGAGATATATACAACTGGGATATTAAACAGTTCAGGGCGACTAGAGTGGTCTAGTCATATGGCCAAGGAAGAGAAAAATAGTTGTGCGCTCTGTTTGTGTATACTTGGCTAAGTCAGAACGCTCTATAAGTTTAGGTATTCTGACTTTAGGTCTGGCTAAGTTTGAGCGCGCTCTGTAAGTTCAGGTGGCCTGACCTATGCCTTATGTAAGTTGGGTATAAAGGGCTAAATCGTTGACGGATTATGAACTATTGTTTGCTAAAGATGACTTGGGGATGGTGAGAGTACTTACCTTTGTGGTTTGGCCTGCATGTGACTGAGTGAGGCTACTACTTGGCGTGAGTTTCAGTTTGATAGTTAGTTGCTTTAGTCACTCGCCACGTGCCAGAGCTATATGAGTTAGTTTCAATTCTTGCATTTTCTGAGCTAAGATTTTTTTTACCTAGATCAATTCTTGCATTTTCTGGGATCATGACTAACTCCTTGGCTTTGTATAAATCTTGGCAAGCTACTTTCTTTACGGGAAGCACTGCCAAAATTTATACAAATCCAAGGAGTTAGTCAATTGTTGACTTATCAAAGTTCAACTTTTCTTTTCTTTATATCTGGCTTAGTAAAAATTTGGACGGTCTCATTTTCTAAAGGGAGTACTGCCCAAATTTTTGCTAATCCAGTGAGTTAGACAAAATTGAACTTTAAGTAGTCAAAGTTATTTTTAAATTTTGAACTTAGCCTTGTATAAATTTTGGAATAACCCTTTTCTAAAGGGAATGCTGCCGAAAATTCTGCAAAACTAAGGAGTTAGTTAAAACCTGTCTAAATTGAACTCGAGTTGTCTTTTGAGTTCATATGTGACTTAGTATAAATCTGGGAAGTCTCTCTTTCTAAAAGGGAGTGCTGTCCAAATTTCTATTAATTCAAGGAGTTAGACAGAATTCGACTTTCCAGAGTTGAAGTTTATTTCTTCTTTCATATTTGGGCTTATATAAGTTCTGCAAATGCACTTTTTCTACGGGAAGTGCTGCCGAATTTTTTTTGAATTAGAGGAGTTAGATTATATTTTGACCGGTGGCGATACTGGCAATCCACCCTGTATAGAGGAGACTATGTCAGGGTCTGCCGTTGCTTGGGCACTGCTTAAAGGTAGATTCAGACCTAGTTAACTAGAAGCATTTGAGTGAGAATTTGTTATGGAGTTGTATTCTCCATACACTTATGATTTCATCTTAGGGATTGACCTGTCATGTGTTACAGGTCCTCTTGATCGTTTTATTTAGGATTGGGACTAGCTTCAACTTGATCCTACAAGGATCACATTTTGTTATCCCTGATAACAGGTCGGTTGCCGATTCGCCGGTCTACGATTCAACTCCAATTCACTCCTGCCACTCAACCTAAAGGTTTTAGTCTTGAGATTTGAAATGTTTTGTTGTATTTTTACGCGGACTTTATTGAATGGCCATCCAACAAAAGTACTGAGTATTTATTTAAGAGTTGCACGAGTGAGGCTTGTATGGCTAAGGCAAGGGGTATGAGTGCAAGGAATGGTTGAAGTTGACCCTGTGTAGTGCGTGGACTTCTGGTTGAATCTTTGATGTGATTGCAGGTGCGTTTGTGGTTCGGACTCTGGATGTGATTGCCTGCGATTACATACATATATGGTTGAGAGGAGCCCCACTGTGACTGTGAGAAGCGATCGTCCTGTAAAATTAACCCTTATATGTTTATAAATGCCCTAAGTGTTTGAGAGGTCACTGTGATTGTGCATAAGGGTTAACCAGATTGTGTCCCGAGAGAAAAGGGGGATTCCCTTTTTACCTTTGCTTTTTAGAAGATTTTTATAGTCGGACGTTGGTCCTAGGTCGGGATTCAAGGTCCTCGTCCAGGACATCCCGAGCCCTAAACTCTGCAGGGAAGGGATCTGCCCCCGTTCAGAGCCTATTTGCCTTGCCTACCGAGACGCTCAGACCAAAGGCCGGGGGTCTCGCGGCGGCTGCACGGCCATTCCATCAGCCGTGCAATGTCGTGAAGGGTTAGACCCTCACGATACTTCGGGTCTGACACTTGAGTGTCATAAGCAGTACTTGGATCCACGAGGGACCGCTTGATTATGGGCACTACATAGTACACCATCATTGCGACTGCTTGCGCACGTTTGCATCGCGAGTCGATATGAGATAGCCCTACGTCCGCACGGTTTTATACTAAGTCCCTCGCGCGATGCCTATTCGAATTTCACATCGTAAAGTTATGGGATGACTACTGAGGGGCTAGGAGTGTTGTCTCGTTGTTTGTGTTGTGTCGTTTTGTATGTGTATGTGTGTGTGTGTTTTGTTTTTGTGTTCGTAAAGTGGTGTGCGCGTGGTGTGTGGGATGCGTCCTAGTCGACCGACGACGAGCCGCGCTTGGGACTTCAGCCCCCGTGGATGTCGGTTCGCGTGCGGGCCTGATAGGCGTATTACCGCGCGTATCCCCTATGCTACAGCGAACGAGAAACGCCCTCGGCTGGTCCACCTCTGCGATTGCAACTGATTAGCTTTCGTACTGTGGACTGGTAGCTCGGCGGGGATACGCCAACCGAAGGGAGGTGACAACTCTCGTAAGGTGGAGGTAAGTTGTGCCTCCCGTAGGCCCTATCCTGTCGTAGGGGCTCGCGAGAGGTATAGCTGGCGCACTCGGCCGGAGCGGCCTAAGGAAGCTCCATTTGTGTGTTCGCGGCAAGGTTGGTCCAACTCCTGCGTGACGCGGCCAAGAGGGTCCCGCGCTGCCACGTGCGGTGCCGGACCGATGTGCTCGACAGGTGGCGTCGTTGCCGGGGATAACGGTTGCCTACCGTTGTCCCTGGTGGAACAACACCCGTGTATGGAAGTGAGAAATAGGCAAATGAGAAGTTTTGATAGGCTCGTATGAACGATTGGCTGATATCTTGACTATCGTTGGAAGTACCGCAAAGACTGAGGGGTCCCTAGAAATCGAACCTTGATTCGAGGCAGATTGATAATCCGTGGAGAATAACCGCTTCTGCTCTATTGACTGGGTTATGAGGGACGGTTAATTGAATATGGTATTGGATAAAGCATAAAGCGAGGGTTAATTCCGTGAGTGAGGTTTGAATGATGCAGTAAGGGTTGCTTGAGATCAATAAGCGTCGTGACTATGCGCTGTGAGTAATGCCTAGTATGCGATTAAATGGAGTTGAGAGACTCCTTGACTTTAATGATTGATGAGTTTGGCCAATGCCTTGTAGGCTCGATTCGGCTAGGAGTGAGTAAGGTGGTACTGGCATTGCTAAGTATGCCTATGATTGGAATCCAAGGCTAACTGATTTATTACGTAATTGTTGTGGTAAGCCTGCCTTGGGGGGCAGGGTGGTCAAGTTAAGATGGAGCACCTCCCCTGGTCATGTGACCCTTAAAGAAAGTTGCTGATACGAGAGCAGCATGGGTAAGGGGATGATTGATAAAGTGCGAAGTGAGGAGTTCAGTTGTAAAAGTCTTTCCTTGAGCTTAGACTGAGATGTGATATGATGGATACTACGGTCAGTACGACGCTTTGGCTCTTCGATAGTGTGAGTTGGTGATGATTTGAGTTGCTTGCGCACTGTCTGGCCAACTATCGATGAATTTCGAGAAGTAGTAGGCACTAGGATATCAGTTTGGCTAGTCCGAAGAGAGGCCTATGTGTTAATTATAGGTGATATGTGCATATATGGCATTGATGTTTGGTTGTTTGGTTGTCTCTGTATATGTGTTTTCATTTGTGTTCTGTTTGATGTTTGATTGGTGGTGTATGTATGGATTGCCTTTCACGGGGACATAGATTCTGCATGAAACCCACGCTTGGCATGGGACCAGGGGTGAAGGGGGTGACTTACTTCTATGGAAGGTGGTTCTTCCGGGAAGGAGTTAGTCGGCAGGTATAAGTTGTTCTTAGTGAAAGTGCATTCTTGAGTTGTTACCCCCTCGATGAGGCTTAGGGAAGCGGTTATTAGTCTCGAAACTGATRATGAGACCCATGCCGGAACTATGTTCCTGGTCCATTAGTGGGGTGTTGTTGTCTTTCCTGTAATGGGAGAGTAACTACATTATCTGTTGAGAGAGGAGGAAGAAGTTTGCTACCTCCTTGAGGTTGTGATGGCCAAGTGGAACAACTACTGCTTAGTGAGAGTGGTCCAGGAGTAGCGATCTGGGTTCGTCTCGCATTAATCAGGGCCATCGTATTTGTAAGAGCACGGACTCGCTATCCGTTGTCGTGACAGGTATGAATGGGGCTAACCATCTGACCATGACTAGGCTCAGTGAGGTGCAAGCGCTGAAATCGGAGAGGGTTGCGGTGAGGCTTGATCTTTAGAGCGGGGCTCGGGAGTCAAGATGTTATCTCAAGAAGATTACACCGCCCCTCTGCACTATATGCTTCGCTTAAGCCATGAAGGGGGGGTAACAATTGTATCATGCTAATTATTCATTGTCAGTCTTATTCTGTCTTGTATAAACTAAGATACGTTTTGAGAGTTATCTTGTTATATGCCTGACAGTTGGGTTGGCTTCATGTTGTTATGTATAAAGCATGTCGCGCTCTTCAGTTACAACCCCTGTAAATAAGTTGCGCCTACTATGTTGTGATCATGATTACGAGTATATCCTAGTTACTGCATTTTGGATTCATGTTTGGGGTACCTGCCTGTATGATGTGTATTTTGTATTTTTTCTGGGTGGTAAAAGTGATATCTGATTGATGTCTAAGTTATGACTCGAAGGTTTTATCGATGGGTATTTGGTGTTCTATTTCCGATGGGTATTTGCGTAAAGGGCTCTCTTCGGTATAGTCGGTTTTTTCAAATAGACTCTTCTGCGCGCAGGCGTGATAAGTATCAGGATAATCTTAGCAGGGTATTATTGGCGTCTGATACTTTAGTAATATACCATTCCTTATGAGTAGCTACTACTATGAAGTTGGTGGGCTTGAGATTTCTTTGCCGAGGCGAGCCAGGGAGGGAGAGTATATATCTTCCTGGTGGGGCGCACCGATAGGCAAGGGTATTTTTGCCTGGATCGAGTCCGGCTTTGATGATGGTCAGGACTGTGCGATCATAAGGATGACTTTGTATGCGTCTTCTTCGTTTTGGGTCTTACACGGGATTGAATTGGCGCATGGTCATGGGAGCCTGTTGGCGAGACCTTTGAGGGTAGCCGAGGAAGCTACAGCAAAATGGACGAATGACAGGATCCAGGAAGGAGAGGAGCAGGTGGAGACCCGTGTAGAGGTCAAGCATGCGGAAGAGTTTGTACTTCCCTTAGCCCCATTGCGGGTTGTCCTGCCAGAGTTCTTGGTAGAGGCATGTTTTGGAGGACAGGCGAGGGTGGAAACCGCCGCAGAGGCTGCCGTGAAGGTGCGGGAGTGGGGATGTGCAAGGCACACATGCGAATTGATAAATAGGTTGTACCTGGATCGAAGGTTCCTGCCCCATAGCCGGGAACTTAGGAACCTGGCCACGGTAGTGGACGCTTATGCAAGTTCGCACGATCCAAATGAGGGAAATGTAGACTGGGAGGAGATTCGGGCAGTAGAGGGTCGATAGGGGATGCCGTCTTTTTCTACTAAATGCGTTTCTTTTGACTTGACCGGAGTCGTCTCTCTGCTCGTTATCGTAGTTATGAAGGTAAGCGTCAGGGTAACTAGGGGTTGAGGCCTGATTGCATGAGTAAAGGGGTAGATAGCGGGATTTAAGTGTTAGCAGTTTGCCCTCGTCTGCCTGAGCTTACTTAAATCATTGTTTGATGGTCTATTGCCCGCTGTGCGTATCAGGCTGTTGTCAGCGTCATGGCGGGAGAAAGCGGCTTCGCCAAGATCCTGCTTTGGAGGAATTCGTGTCTGTTGAAGGTGTTGTTGCACGAAGTGTTGCAGGCGTCAATGCCCCCATATCTCCGTGCCCTGCTGTTCCATGAAAGGAACCTGTCTAGCTTTCTGCGTGACCTTTAAGCTTTTAGCCTTACGAAGATGTGGGACAAGAAGGCGATGTGGTACATGTTCCCCTTGTTCGTTTGTGAAGGACTAAGTGAGGAGGTGTACGCCCTCATGTTGAAATCGCAAACCTGAGGTGAGCTGGAAGCTTCTCTGAAGTGGAGGTTCCCGGAAGATGAGGTGGAATGCAGGCTTGGTAAGGGCCCTGAGCAGCCTGCCGAGGTCGCGTCAACGCAAGGAGAGTTGAGTGGTATACAGAGGCAAGTTGGGATGCTGGAGGAGAGGTTGGCACGGTTGGAAGAAGTCAGGCATGGCGAGAGAAGGACCTTTAAAGAAGCACCTAAAGGACCGGCTGAGCAGGGTGAGGCGGAGGTAAGGGAAGACCATCAGGAGTCACTCCTCCACAAGAAGACCCCGAGGGGGCAGGTTTGCACCCTAGAAAGAGATGAAGAGGAGGGGGTCGTCGAGATCAAGGAGGAGCGAGAATCTAGTATGGCCCTACTCGTTATTGCGCCGGAGCCGAAGGGAAGGCCCATTGACAAAGAGGCACCCTCGGCTGCAGGTCGGGAGAGGCAAAGGAGTACGTGGTGGCTAGAACATTGGGCAGAAGTGGTATGTGATCGTTGGGGAAAGATTGGTCGTGCCCCTCAAGGAGGCCAGGAAAAGGGGGTGATGGGTGAAAAAGGGAAGCCTGAATCTCCCAAGTTGACGAAGGCTCAGCGGAAGGCGAGGAATCGGGCCCAGGAAGGTCAGGGTGCCAAAAGGGGGCAGTGCTCAGGACGGATGGGGGCCACACCGCAAAAGGTGGAAGGTGGAGTAGCACATGAGAGGCCCCCGTCGGTTGAGCATGCGCCGTATGGGCAGCGGGAGCCATGCGGTCAAGTAGAGCCAAGACCTATGTATGATCCATATGTGCCCTGGGTGCAAGGCAGTTGGCTGGGCCCACAAATGAATATGATGCCACCCCGGCCTCATGCAGTCCGGGTTCAGCCAGCCTTGCGTGTGAGACCATTGCGGCCGCCGATACCACAAGGGGCACAAGGCCAAGTGGCCGGTGGAAGGGGTCAAAAGCGAAAGGCTGAAAAGGGTTGTAGGGACGAGGGGCACGAGAAGGGGGAATGTGGTGGCGGCAAGGGTGGCTCTGGTGGGAGGAAAGCGGATTGGGGAAAGGACGTTTGCAGACATTGTGCCAAGGAAGGGCACATAATGAAGTTTTGTCGGGAGCGGAGGGCCGATGAGGCAAGTGGTCTAATAAGGACTGACATCGAGGGACGTGTTTTCGACAGGACGGGGGAGTACATCGACCCAACCATCCCAGGGGGAACACGGAAGGAGGCTTTGCGGCGAGACGGGACATCGAACACCGCCTCATGAATATTGTCGGGAAGAGGAAGCGTTTGTGTGAAAAGGGCCTGGAAACTTGAGCAGACTGTAAATATAAGCAGGAATCCCCAATTATATAGCTGAGGCACAGCGTACAGAGGGAGGGGATTTTCGTAATAGAGGTCCGGTAAAGGTGGCGTGAGTTGTAAGCAGGAGGGGCCCCAAATAGAGCAACTGTATATGTGGGGAAGGTTAGATCCGCCGCGCATCACGTTATTGGGGTGTCTCAAGTAGATGGAGCCAGAAGTGACCCTGAGGGCATTGTTATGAAGTGGGGGTTTGTTCCATTAGGCCTATTGATCAAGAGAAGGAGATATGGGACCTACGGCGTGCCTAGGCCTAGACAGATGTATAAGGGTGAGAGGTAGAAGAGGCTTGGGAAGAAACCTCAGTATGTGGGGGATAGGCCATTTAGCCTAGGGAGGTGGTTGCAGGACTGGTGTATGGGCAACTCCTAACTTTACTTTTCTTTGGATATTTGGATATATCCTGGATTACTTGGGTCCCTCGGATTGAGAGGTATGACTATGCCTTGGTCAAAACTGTTTTAGTGTGGCTCTGATCAGGGAGGCCGCTTTGTCCTTGTGTGATACTAGTGACGATTTGAGTTGAGATTGTTCAACTCCGAGTATATATATATGTAGCTCGAGAACATTTGGCTCGTGTTTGAGTTGGGGTGTTGTACCCCTGTGTATATATTGAGTTGAGGCTTTATCTGAGACTATCTTTGTATATGACGATCACAATCACTCTCACATGTGTGGGTTATCCTGATGTATGATGGCTTTGTGTGAGAGATGTGCGAGATACATCTCATGTGTATTGGATTGTGTGAACTTTATGAGAATAAATGAATGTGAACTGTCTACTCTTCGGTATACTCGCACGGCCCGCCTACAGGCAGGGCAGGGCCGAGTATAAGGAGAGGGAGTGCAGTCTGTCATTGTGAAAGCGTGAGAATCTTAAGGGATTTTGCAAGTCTTTGAGACTCGAATACTTACCATGCCGGATGTTCTATGGTTGAGTTGTGAAGAGGGCCCGTAAGTAGGTCCCTCAGTTGAGTTGGTTCATGGTTGTGTTGTGGAGAGGACCCATAAGTAGGCCTCCCAATTTGAGTTGTTCTATGGTTGAGTTTGTTCTATGGTTGAGACCCCCCTCAGATTAAGGAAGGTGGTAATGTTATTTATCGGAAGACTCATCTCCACAAAGGGGGGGGGTTTAAAAAGGGTCGTGTGATAGCTCATCCTAGGAAGAAAGGGGTGGTTGGGAGACCTGTGGAGAGAGACCTCCTTCGTATGACAGGTGGTTAATAGATTTAAGGGCATGGTAAGCAATGTTTGAATTGATAAAGTCTGACGAGAGGAACCATAATTACGGACTGGATCATTGGTGGAACTAAGAAGGTCGCAAGTTAGTGCATAGTCGTGAGATGTGTGGTCTGCTGTCTCTGATCAAGTCAGCGGGCTGCGGCCTTGTGTATGAGCCTGGTGGTGAACTTGTTTGTGATTGTGAAAAGGGGCCAGGCTTCCTATGTTGTCCCATGGGAAGCTGGTAAACGCCTTTAAAGTAAGACAAACCCCTGCATAGTCTCGAAGTGGGCCTGCGGTCTGTTTTGCGACGCACCGTTAGACACTTGTGCTAATCCCAAGGCATATTGAGGAATACCAAGTTAAACAGTAAAGGTTAGCACCTCTAGGGCGCAACCCCTATTGGATGACTGCAAGCCAGCACAACCTGGCTGCGGGCCCACGTCTACCAACGGGGTAAGAGTTTAAGGGGTTATGCACGCCCCAGGGAGATTACTCCGATGGGATGGCGGGGGATATGAGTCGAGACTATTGGGTAGTCCTGATTGAATGCTTATCAGGAGAAAACCTATCGTTGTATAACCAACGAAGGAACTGCCGCTAAGATAACAATGCGGTAGGCCGTAGATCTGGCCCGATCAACCAGGCTATGGTGGGTCAGGATGGAGATCTAGCATTTCTGTACTAGACTGCAGAAAGAGCTGAGAGAAGACTTATGTATGTATATATATACGTTTGATTGTGAGGATTTTCGCGAGGGAGGCGAGAGTGCCTTCGGAGGTCGCATTTAAGGCCCGCGTCCCTGAGTATGACTCTGCTTGTGAGATAGAGTCTAATCGGGACACTCGACGAGAGGTCGGCGTTTGTCTAGGACAAAGGGGAGAGGACGGTTTGAGGTGGCCTTCGGGAACTTATGCTGTAGTATCAATGCGTAATACCCCGGCGTCCTACTGTCAGGACGAACGAAGACCCACGTTAAAACCCTGGCAGCATACAGTTGTGTAGGCACAGATTGTTGGGGGCCTCGAACCTAAGTCTGTCGGCCAATCGGATTGGTTCCTTTCTCGTCATCATTCGGAGTGTGGATGGATTTATAGCTTTCTGATTTGGCGAAGCGACGGGGACGTCGCTTAATATGGTCCGGTAAGCTGTCGGCGCGAATACCCTTACAAGGGTATCCGCCCTGTTTTTTGCAAGGGACAGAGAATAGTTTTGGTTTAAAGTTTAAGTATGCCGCGCTAGGCGCCGCGGCTGTGTCTGTGATTACGTTGACTGGATGGTCGACTAGAGTGAAGGGTGCGTGGGCGTGCAGGTTTAAGGCGCGCGTGATTCTTTTTGTTGTTGATTATAAAGTCGGCGCAGACGCCGGTCGTTTTGTGTAACGATATTACTAATGTTTGTTTATTTATGATTAAGCAGGATTTAGGGATATTTTCCCTTGGTTGGTACGATTGACCGAGGCGAGCGCGCGTGCGAGGACGGCGGCGACGACGGCGACGGCGACAATGTGACTGCGGTAGGTCTCGGCACGCAGAGTGGCGCGAGTGGCGGCCGTGGCACAGCTTAGTAAGTCGGCGCAGACGCTGGACGGCCGCGCGCACGGTTGTAGGCGGAGATGAGGCTCGGGCCAATTTCCCTGGTCGTGAGCACAGCGCCGCACCGCCTTATATGACACTTCGTGGATATTGGTCTCAGGCTTGGGCTTAGCCCTATAGGTTACGACATTGGGTTGACGCTACGAAGGTTCGGGGATCGAGGCCAGCAAGCGTCAGCGCAGCAACTGCAGCGGAGCGTTGCGAAAGGGACCGATGGGGTTGAGGGCCGCTAGGGCTATCCCCCTCGGTTTTGTTTACGGGTGCGGCGGCAGGCACGATCCGCGGGATTGACGAGGTGCCAGCAGCCCCGCCGTTCCCCGATATTTTTATTTTATTTTATTTTATTTTTATGTTACTTCCCCTTTTTTTTTGTTTTATTTATCGCGTCCTGTTCGGGGACGTGGGACTCCGGTAGGAGCGTGTGGGGGTGTGTTATATTTGCGGGGTCGCCTGAAGTGTAGTTACAAACTGTTTTCGTAACTACGTCGGAGCCGCGCTCGACACCGTTTTGCCAAGGACGCTGTGCCGTGGGTGTGGCTCGCACACAAGAGCCTAGCTCAGTGGGTACACCCCTGAACTGCTGAAACAAAGACCAAGGCGGACCCTGTACGGATCCAGGCCAGGTACAGGCATGAAGAGGAGAAGTGGAAGGAAGTGGAGGAAAGGCTGATGTCGCGTGGCCTTTTGGGGAGCCACGGGGCATCGCCCCGGCCACGTCCATCAGGGCATCCGTTCAAAATCGGAGTGATACAGGAAGGATTCGCCTGGCCTCTGGGTACGGGTGGCATGAGAAATTCCGGGAGTGCACCCGGCCGCCGGCAGGGCCAGGTGCTTGTGAAGCCAAGAGGGGTGGTGTTCACCCCACACCCCGTGGTAAGCGGAGCGGCCTTGGTGCCACTGCAGGGCATCGTTGGTCGGGACCCTCGGACCTCTGCCAGAGGTCGAGCGACACGAGGGAAACTGGCGAGGCCGGGCGCTCGGATGATGGGTATAAATCAAGGCGGGTCCGACAGTTGAACGTTTTCGAAGGACTGGGCACTGTCGGACCGCACGGTGTCGGGAGGTCGGGGTGACGGCAACAGAATTTGGGTAAGCCGGCGCAGGGCAGAGAGGAGGGAGCCGAAAGAATCCGGACGGGACCTAACATCGGGTGCATGCGAAGTGGAGGGTGGCGCAGGATGAACAAGAGTGAAGAAAGCGGAGAGTGGCGGGCGCTGAAATGGCGACGGACAAGGCAGGCAGAGAAAGCAGCGCTGGTCGGAGAGGCCGCGGGCGTGAAGAAGCAGGTCGGGGGCAGGGCAGAGGAACGATGAGCAAGAGGGTGCATGAATGTGGACGGGGGATGTGACGGGGTGCATTCAGAGATGGAGACGAGGGGCGGAGTGGGCAAGGCACGGAGTATGGTTGATAGGGAACGGGTTTGAGAGGGGAAAAGGTCGATCCTGGGGTTTTGACCCCGGGCGAGTGCAATAGAATAGTTAGTCTTAATGATAGATTAGTAGAATTGTGGGTTAGCAAGAGATAAGTTGCGCAGAGAGATGGCGGAGGTAATTGCGGCAGGAGCAAGAATTATGTAAGTAAAGATCCGTTTCGGGGGTTGTCGGGCGCTGCGAATCGGTTGGTAGAGTTATCTTGGTGGTGAGAGGAGTGTGAGTAGAGTTAGTAAGAAGAAGCGCTGCGTGGAGCTATGGCGAAAGGGGGGGGCGACAGGAAGGAGAAATTGAGGTATCACTCGATTCGTGATGGAATCGAGTGAACTGATGGTCGAAATAGGGTTTCAGGGGCAAGGCAAATTAGATGGTAGCGTTAGTCTTGGTAATGGGTTGGTGGGAAGAGGATTGGTCGAAAAATAGGCTGCGCCCAGGGAACATTTCCAAAGTGGTAATGAATCTTTCCACGTTTTGGCGGGAGATTCATTTGGACAATGTTTGTTGTGGCTCACAGGGAGAGAGAGAGAGAGAGAGAGAGAGAGAGAGAGAGAGAGAGAGAGAGAGAGGGAGAACCTACCTGAGGAAGTCGGCCTATGTCAACAAAGAAGCAGGCTTGTTGAGGCGTCTGCGACGACGAAGCGGTTCACCTACCTGCTAGCCGAGCGCACTGTCGCACCGCCGAGTTGTTTGCAAGCTTGCTTTGAGGCCAGCGCTCCACTCATCCCGTCGAAGTGGAGTAGAGCGAGGACGACCGTAGGGACTACGGGTATCGGCCAGGCAGCCGTTCATCCTACCAAGCAAGTAGCTGCAGACGAAACAGAAGGCGGAACCTTGCCTTGTTGATCCATCTTACCGACCAACCACGAGCTGGGAGATTCACCTGCTGAGGTAGCGGGGTTATCTGTCGGTTGGAGTGTTGCCTGCCTTACCTGAGTCATTGCGGGAGGCTGGCCACTTGAGTTGGAAGTCTTTCTACGGGATAGTGCGTTATATGTGTGGGGTTTTTTGCTGCTGATCCCGACGCCCATTCGCTATATGTGCTGCCCAGTGATTCGTCTCAGCTATTTCCCATATGTTATCGGGGGTCACCGGAACAACGGTGGTCACTATTGCAGTTAAGCGGGCGGACAGGCATGCTGGAAAACAAGGAGTGAAAGGAAACGAAGGGGAACGATTAGGTAGGAGGGAACGTACCTGATGTATGAGGGCAGTCAACCTTGGTGGAGACGCCACGTGCGTTGGCCCTCAAGGCCATTGGAACCGTGGCCAGTGTGTCTCAGGCCAGGGGCTGTGTGGGTTGTTGGGCCACTACTGCTACGGGGCCATGAGCGGAGAAGGAGGCTGCAGGAAGGCGTACTTGCCTGTTGAGCGGGGCTACTGGAGGCAGGCGGCGAAGACTGTGGATTCTGGTTGCTAGACTGTGGGTCATTTACCCCACTAGCCGGAGCAGCTATAGACCAGCCTGAGGCATGGAGTACAAGGCTGCCCTCTGGCTGGCATACAACACCTCCGTGGTCGGCCCGACAGTGCGGTGACTCTATTACGAACGGGAAGAGTGAGCTACAGGTCTAGGGACCTACTTGCTGGCCTGCGCAGTGCCCAGTTCGTTGAGCAAAGCTGCAGCAGATCAGCCGCGGGGACTATCGTTCGCTGCAGATCTGTCTGCTGACCGGTGTGGCCTGAGCTACGGAGCGGCCAAAACAGTTGTGAGACTGCGGACTTAATTGCTGGCCGGTGCGCTGCTCAGGCGGAATTAGTTGGAGGTGAGCCGCGAGGTAGTAAGCTCACCCATGACCAATGTACTTGGAGTCATGAGCTTGAGAGAGGGGCAGAGTCCTTTAAAGGGGGTTATTGTTGCAGCTTGGGGAATCATCAGAGGCTTGACTTCGGCAGTTGGCCCAGGGCTGACCAAACCGTTGCGCGCTTTGGCCATCATTGCNGGGGTTATTGTTGCAGCTTGGGGAATCATCAGAGGCTTGACTTCGGCAGTTGGCCCAGGGCTGACCAAACCGTTGCGCGCTTTGGCCATCATTGCGGGGCCCTCAGGCGATTCAAGATAAGGAGGCCCTCTCCCGCGAGTCAGAGTGCACCTCTCTGGGATCTGAAAGTCTGAAATCTTTCTCCTTCTGCCTTTCTTACTCTAAGTCTGATCCCYTGGTTCCGAGAGGAAGGCGGCAGGCGGGATTGCAACCCGTAATCCGCGCAAAGGCCTCTGTGGGAGGTTCGCCCCACCGATTGCGGGAGCTCTGCCGGGACTCAGGAGGAGTCCTGGAGGCAGGGAACTGAGTGGTAATTCCCGGACTCCCTTTATAAACCCAGATTATAACMCCTATCTGTAYCTCCCATTGCATCGCTGACGGGATATATGAAGTGCAACCCTACTTGGATTTTTGTTTGACTTCAGGATACTGAACAAGATTAAGTAAAGGAATGTTTGTCTAAGCTCAGTGTTAACTTTGTTGATTGCATGAAAGCAGATTGTTAGAAGGAACTGTATCTGGGAGAGGCAGCACAAAGGGAGGATTCGCATGATGATTGATTGGGTTGGTGAGGCTGGGGAAACCCAKTGCTTTGTTTATTTTGGTTTTGCATGGAGGAGTCAGACCCTTCTATAAGTTTAGGGGGTCTGATTACTCTGGAGGCTTGGATGTCCACATAAGTTTGGGGAGACCCGGTAGTATGGTTGTCTGGAGGGTTGGGCCGCTCTATAAGTTTAGGTGGCCTCACTATTCTGACTTGCGAGGTGTTTGATTGCCCTTGATTTTTAGGGACTCGGGGCGCTCAATAAGTTTTGGTGCCTTGAGTCGCCTTGTTTTCTTTGGGTCTTCCTAAGTGTCTTTGTTTCTGAACGAGGGGGCTGAGTTGTTTTATAAGTTTAGGTGGCTCAGTCTCTTCCTGCCTTACTTTGAGGAAATGAACTTGGCAAAGGGGCGGGCCCGTATGTAAGTTCAGGGGGGTTGACTCAATGCCACACACATGATGGTTAAGAGAGAAATGAACCTGGTAGAGAGTTAGATCCTTCTATAAGTTCAGGGGGTCTGGCTCAAAACTCCGTACATGTTGGAACTCAATGGTTACAATTTG
>BFEA01000126.1:3042517-3057650 GCA_003427395.1 Chara braunii
AATGGCTCAGTCCTACGCCCACCTTGAAGATTAAAGTTCAGAGAGATATATACAACTGGGATATTAAACAGTTCAGGGCGATTAGAGTGGTCTAGTCATATGCCCAAGGAAGAGAAAAATAATTGTGCCCTCTGTTTGTGTATACTTGGCTAAGTCAGAACGCTCTGTAAGTTTTGGTATTCTGACTTTAGGCCTGGTTAAGTTTGGGCGCGCTCTATAAGTTCAGGTGGTCTGACTTATGCCTTATGTAAGTTGGGTATAAAGGGTTAAATCGTTGAAGGATTATGAACTATTGTTTGCTAAAGATGACTTGGGGATGGTGAGAGTACTTACCTCTGTGGTTTGACCAACATGTGACTGAGTGAGGCTACTACTTGGTCTGAGGTTCAGTTTGATAGGTAGTTGCTTTAGTCACTCGCCACGTGCTAGAGCCATAGGAGTTAGTTTCAATTCCTGCTTTTTTTTAGCTAGGATTTTTTTTACCTAGATCAATTCTCGCATTTTCTGGATCATTTTTTGTACTTGGCTTTGTATAAATCTTAGCAAGCTACTTTCTCTACGGGAAGCGCTGCCGAAATTTCTACAAATCGAAGGAGTTAGTCAATTGTTGACTTGTCAAAGTTCAACTTGTCTTTTCTTTATATCTGACTTAGTAAAAATTTGGAAAGTCTCATTTTCTAAAGGGAGTGTTGCGCAAATTTTTGATAATCCAGGGAGTTAGACAAAATTGGACTTTGAGATGTCAAAGTTATTTTCAAATTTTGAACTTAGCCTTGTATAAATTTTAGAATAACCCTTTTCTAAAGAGAATGCTGCCGAAAATTCTGCAAAAACGAAGGAGTTAGTTAAAACCTGTCTAAATTGAACTCGAGTTGTCTTTTGAGTTCATATATGACTTAGTATAAATCTGGGAAGTCTCCCTTTCTATAAGGGAGTGTTGTCGAAATTTCTACTCATTCAGGGAGTTAGACATAATTTTACTTTCCAGAGTTGGAGTTTATTTCTGCTTTCAAATTTGGGCTTATATAAATTATGAAAAGACACTTTTCCTACGGGAAGCGCGTCCGAAATTTTCTTGAATTAGAGAAGTTAGATTATATTTTGACAAGTGGTGAGCGCTGCCGAAATTTTCTTGAATTAGAGGAGTTGAATTATATTTTGACAGGTGGCGATTCTGGCGATCCACCCTATAAGGGAGACTATGTCAGGGTCTGCCATTGCTTGGGCAATGCTTAAAGGTAGATTCAGGCCTAGTTAACTAGGAGGATTTGAGTGAGAATGTGTTATGGAGTTGTATTCTCCTTACACTTATGATTTTAGCTTGGGGATTGACCTGTCATGTGTTACAGGTCCTCTTGATCGTTTTATTCACGATTGGGACTTGTTTCAACTTGATTCTACAAGGATCACATTCTGTTATCACTGATAACAGGTCGGTTGCCGATTCGCCGGTCTACGTTTCAACTCCAATTCACTCCCGTCACTCAACCTAAAGGCTTTAGCCTTGAGATTTGAACTGTTTTGGTTTGTTTTTACCCGGACTTTATTGAATGGTCATCCAATAAAAGTACTGAGTATTTATTTGAGAGTTGCACGAGTGAGGCTTGTATGGCTAAGGCAAGGGGTATGAGTGCAATAAATGATTGAAGTTGACCTCGTGTAGTGCGTGGACTTCTGGTTGAATCTTTGATGTGATTGCAGGTGCATTTGTGGTTCGGACTCTGGCTGTGATTGCCTGCGATTACATACATATATGGTTGAGAGGAGCCCCACTGTGACTGTGAGAAGCGATTGTCCTATAAAATTAACCCTTATATGTTTATAAATGCCCTAAGTGTTTGAGAGGCCACTGTGAGTGTGCGTAAGGGTTAACTAGATTGTGTCCCGAGAGAAAAGGGGGATTCCCTTTTTACCTTTGCTTTTTAGAAGATTTTTATAGTCGGACGTTGGACGTTGGTCTTAGGCCGGGATTCAAGGTCCTCGTCCAGGACATCCCGAGCCCTAGACTCTGCAGGGAAGGGATCTGCCCCCGTGCAGAGCCTATTTGCCTTGCCTACCGAGACGCTCAGACCAAAGGCCGGGGGTCTCGCGGCGGCCATTCCTTCAGTCGTGCAATGTCGTGAAAGGTTGGACCCTCACGACACTTCGGGTCTGACACTTGAGTGTCATAAGCGGTACTTGGATCCACGAGGGACCGCTTGATTATGGGCACTACATAGCACGCCATCATTGCGACTGCTTGCGCACATTTGCATCGTGAGTCGATATAAGATAGCCCTGCGTCCGCGCGGTTTTATACTAAGTCCCGCGCGCGATGCCTATCCGAATTCCGCATCGTAAAGTTATGGGATGACTACTGAGGGGCTAGGAGCGTTGTCACGTTCTTTGTGTTGTGTCGTTTCGTATGTGTATGTGTGTGTGTGTGTTTTATTTTTGTATTCCTAAAGTGGTGTGCGCGTGGTGTGTGGGATGCGTCCTAGTCGACCGACGACGAGCCGTGCTTGGGACTTCAGCCCCCCAAGATGTCGGTTTGCGTGTGGGCCCGATAGGCGTATTACCGCACGTACCCCCTATGCTATAACGAACGAGAAACGCCCTCGGCTGGTCCACCTCTGCGATTGCAACTACTGTGGACTGGTAGCTCGGCGGGGATACGCCCACCGAAGGGAGGTGACAACTCCCATAAGGTGGAGGTAAGTTGTGTCTCGCGTAGGCCCTATCCTGTTGTATGGCCGGCGCACTCGGCCGGAGCGGCCTCAGGAAGCTCCATTTGTGTGTTCGCGGCAAGGTTGGTCCAACTCCTGCGTGACGCGGCCGAGAGGGTCCCGCGCTGCCACGTGCGGTGTCGGACCGATGCGCGTGACAGAGGGGGTCGAACGACATGTCCTTTAGCCGTTGAATATCGTGAGGGAGTACCCCTCGCGATGTGTTCCTTCAGCGCTTCAATATCGCGAGGCCGGAGCCTCGGTTACCACGTACGATTGACATCGGTGGTTGGCATAGAATTGGCCTGCGGCGACGCAGCTTTATGTTAGAGTCCCGCGCGCGACGCTTCGCTGCCCTAGCATCTAAAAGTTATGGGATCGCCGGGCTCGCACGTAGGCGCAGCGTTTGGGACTACTATAGGCCGCCGGCACCACCCATAGAGGGGAAGGGTGTTCCAAGGTCACGAGTCCTTTTTAAGGCCAAAGGACCTTTGTCTTATCCCCTCTTCTGGGGTTCGTGCGTATTCTGTTTGCCTTTTAGAGATTTTTATGGTTGGACGTTGTAGTCTGTGGCAGCCGTCAAAGTCAAACCCCTTGACTTTCGCCCAGGCCTGGGGAGGACTTACCCCTGGGGCCGCGAGAGACGACTACCGTCACAGGCATGGGCCTGTGTACCACCCACTCTGCATAAGGGTGCAGAAGAGGGTGCGTGGTCTTCAACCGCGCATGGCGGTTGTCTGGCATCGAGAGATTAACCCTCAAGGCGCGTGTCAGCCGACACTTGAATGTCGAACGCGACCCTCGAGATTAACGGGAGCCGCGCGAGTGTGGGTACCACATAGTACGTCATCATCGCGATTGCTTGCGTACGCTTGCATTGCGAGTCAGTATGAGTTAGCCCTGCGTCCGAGCGGTTTTATATTAAGTTTCACGCACACCGCCTATCCGATTTCCGCATCGGAGAGTTATGGGATGGTTACCGAGGGGCTAGGAGTGTTGTCGCGTTGTTTGTATTCGTGTTGTGTTGTCTTGCGTGTGTGCGGGTATATATTTTGTTATTTCTGTGTTGTTAGAGTGGTGTGCACGTGGTGTGTGGGATGCGTCCTAGTCGACCGACGACGAGTCGCGCTTGGGACCTCAGCCCCCCCGAGATGTCGGTTCACGTGCGGGTCCGATAGGCGTATTACCGCGCGTACCCCCTATGCTACAGCGACAGAGAAACGCCCTCGGCTGGTCCACCTCTGCGATTGCAACCGAGTAGCTTTCGTATTGTGGACAGGTAGCTCGGCGGGGATACGCCCATCGATGGGAGGTGACAGCTCCCGTAAGGTGGAGGTAAGTTGTGCCTCGCGTAGGCCCTATCCTGTCGTAGGGGCTCGCGAGAGGTATGGCTGGCGCACTTGGCCGGAGCGGCCTAAGGAAGCTTCATTTGCGTGTTCGTGTCGAGACAGGTCCAATTCGTGCGTGACGCGGTCGAGAGGGTCCCGCACTGCCGCGCGCAGTGCCGGACCGATGCGCTTGACACCGCTATAGTCTTGGTGTCCTGGCGAGAGTGCCAAAGGGCTGCCATACTCGAGTAGTGGGTATGCTGGTCCTGACCTGGAGGTAGGCTAAAAGGGCCGTCAAGATAAATGGTCTGATTGGTCCTGGCCTAAGGCGGACCGAATAAGGTGTGTAAGACTGACGGGAGGTCTGTCATCCCTGACCAGTGGTGGGCCCAAACCAAGGCAATCAATAACTTTTGGGTGTGAGGAACTGTCTTGTAATGTCTATTAAATTGTTATATTATCATTTTGTTATTTTATTATTTTATTTTGGGTTTTGTCTTGTTACTTGTTGCTTGGCTGTTAATTGTTGGGGAGCTTGTCTGCTGGGGACACAGTCTGTTGTCTATGGAACTCATTGTTTTACAGGTACATAAAAATTTACTTGAAGTTTTCAAACTAGAGAGAAGGAAAAGAGTTTGGTATCCCTTTCCCTTTTATCGGAGAAGCTGAGGGGACGCATCACTCAGATGAGAGAAAGAGAACAGGGTTTGCTATCCCCTGAGTTGCTTGAGAAGCTGAGAAGATATCTCACTCAAGCCAGAAAACAACAAAAGAGTTTGGTATACCCTATCCCCAACATGGAAGATAAACTGAGAGCCCTCAAGTGTTAATATCATTTGGACAGTATCCCCGACATCACTACCAGGACAAGGAACAAGGTAACTCTCATTCTGAAAAAGCTCAGCAGCAACAACGACAGATAAGAAATCCTTCTTAAATTTATTTGGTGGTCGGCGAGCGGCCTCGTTCACGAGAAACCCACATCCCCGACCTCAAGGTATTCAAACTCTTAAGCCAGAGACGCTATGGAATAAACTGAGAAGTTAAGAAAAGGAAAAACCTCATAAATTCAAAGAGAAGACTTCGTGCTTATACAAGAGATAAAGGATAATCGCGAACTCGATTTGAAGCAGAATGAGAAGAAAGAAAATGCAGTAGAGAGTGGAGTTATTAAGCTGAGGCGGAGAGGGAGCCATGCATGGTACAAGTGGAGACGCCGCAGGCACTAGGGCTCTGCTTGCCACGGTAGTAGTAGGAGCTCTGGGAGAGTAAGGGGGAGAAGAGGTGTTGGGTGCACCATAATGTGCCTCCAATTTTTTTGGAAGTACTCCATCCCCTAGAGGATAGGGTTCTCTCATACCAACTTACGAAGGGTTGGCGATGATATGACTTTGCGTGAAAGCCATATCCTCGCACTTCTTCCTCCTTCTCTTCTGAACTGAATTCGCGTCGTGCACGAACTGGCGCCTCTTCGCGCGCCTTTCCTCCTCTACCGCCTCTTCCTCTTCCTTGTCCCTTACATGCTTCAGGCATGGTGAAAGCGAGATGACTGTTAAAAGGAAAATAAGAGACGAAAGGGCGTTGTATTAAGGCTCGGGGCCAAGAAAAATGTTCTTAGAATAAAAGAAGGTTTGCCACTAGGAAGAGAAGTACTGCGGTAGGGTAGATCAGAAAGTGGGAATGGCAGACTGCACGCGGGATTGCTGCGAGCGGTGGGGATAAGAGGATCTCGCGGCTAGGGAAAGTAAAGAGAGATGACTATGCAGATCGCATAAAACTGCCACATATTGGGAAGAGAAAAGGGTTTGTGAGACTTGTGGCGAGACACTCACTGCTCCCTAGCGCAGAGTTGTCGAGAAAGTTTCGCTATAGGTTTCTGTGAGAATGAGTAAGAGCGCCCTCGACTCACGATTTTATACTAAAGATCTACTTCGCTTTGGCCCAGCGGGGACGCTGGGCGAGGGTTTGGTATCATGTCCGAGGGCGCGGTGTCCCGGCCCTCCGCTGCGTATCAGTTCATCCGCTCACTTACCGCTGCGTACTAGTCCATCTGCCCACTTATACATGAGTACCAGTTCATCCGTTCACTTACCGCTGTAAACTTGGTACCAGTCCACAGGGTCGAGTGGAAATGACAGGCCCAGATATTGGGCTTTTCAGTGGCCCCGCTCAGGCTCGGTATGCTGGCTCTCCGGTGGTCGTAATCTGGACTGAGCACGTAGAAAGGGGAAAAGACAATCGGTTCGGTTTTCCTAATCGTGCATCGGGTGTCTCTAGCTAAAGTATGGGTTAAATGCACAGGATTCTACGATCACTGTCAGACAAAAGAAAACAAAAATAAGAAAAAATAAATAAAAAGTAAAAAAAAGGAAGTCGTACGTCGGATCTGTTAGCTGATTTGGACTCTCGCTAAAGTTTGTAATGATCCTACAACGGATGACGGTAGTGGCGTTACAACTTTCTTTTTTTCTTTTCTTAGTTTTATTACTACCGACATTATTACTATTATTATTAACTTAATTTTGATTCCTTTTTGTTCAAATTTCTCTTGTCTCTTCGCGGGAAGGCCAACGGTTCAAACTTCAGAGTTCGGCTATGGCCCTAATGGTCCAGAATGGCCCAACCCTCCATGCATCATTATTGTGGCTGGACTGTTCGACGGAGCACCGCGTGGTAGGACCCCCAAAATGGGGGCAACCCGCGGCCGCTTCTGTAGGAGGCTTATCACCCCCCTATGGGAGGTCATAAACCCCCTCCTTGCCATTGGATACAGGTACCCGTCAAGGGTAGCCCGATGGCATGCTTAGAAGGAAGGAGGGTGCCCCTTGGTATCCCGTTATGGGACTGCTGGGGCGGACCTGTGGCCACTTTACGTCTCTTCACGAGAACTAGTAGGTGGCAATAGCTCGGTGAGCTCTGCTTGGACTCTGATTGTGTGAGTTCGGTTCCTCGCCTTTTTCTGAACCATACGAATTAATTTTATTTTATTAATTTTGGAGTTTGAATTCTTCGATTAGAACGCAGGTATCACGGCAGGAGGCGATCCTATAAAAGAAAAGGGGGATGTGTGGTAGCTTGCCTGCTAGTGCTCAGAGCGCTAGACTGCGGCTATTTCGAGGTGGCTCGGTCTCGGCTCTCGAGTGAAGGGGACACGACCATGGTACGAAGCAGCGGGTTACTTGGTTACAAACCTAGGTACCTCCAGTTTATCTGGAGGTGGGAGCCAATGTCGGGTGAGGGGCCTATTGTGACGACTATCTTAGACTATAGCTGTTGCAATGAAGAGGTGAGATTGAAGGTTAATGTTGAAGGGGGAAAAGAGAAAGAGATGAGGACTGATCAAAGACTGCAGCTGGTGATTACGGAGGCCAAGGACAGAGCCAAGAGGAGGTGCAGACAGGAAGGAATTACGGACAAGATCAAGGTGAAATTCGTGTACCATGAGGAGGAGACGTCGACGGACACAGCGGAACGCGAGCAGCAGCACCTAGATCGGGACACCGAGGCTGAGAGTGAGGTCAGTGACCTAGATGTTGCGACCCAGTCTTGGCATGGATTGAGCCAGTGGAGGAGGGACCATTAGCCGACCGTGCCTGGGGAGAGGGGCCCAGAGGCCAGTTTACGGCCACGAAGGGACCAGCGTCACTAGGATGCAAAGAAGGGGGTCAACTCACTAGGGCGGAGAACAGGAGAGGGCTCTCGCCGACAAGTACTGGGCAACTCATGCAGACGGGGGGTAGTTGGTGTCAACACTAACGCCGCGGATGACCCCAACTCTCATTCTCTTGGTTGATGTCAACACTTGCGCACGTGGAAGGCGCTAACTCTCACTCTCGTTGTTGATGTCGGCACTCGCACTCGCAAAAGGCATTAACTTTTGCTCATGCTGTTGATGTCAACAGACCGCTCATTGTCCTGGGCACTCTATGTGTTGTGCCATCCTCGGAACTGAGAAGAGTGAGCAAGTTTAGGGAGGCGTGGAGCAAAGCGCGGTGGGGGCGAGGTCCAAATCGTGAGGGAGTTACGGGAGGAAGGGAGGTCGAAACTATGAGATTTGGGACACATAGGTGAGAGAGATCATGAGTCGCGACTAACGTCAACGTTTGTCTGATCGGAGCGGTGAGATCACCACCCTTGCGGGATTTGACAAGCATTCCCCGGGCTATGTCGTCTTCCACTTCAGGTATGGTAATGGACATGAATCAGTACGCACGACATGGGTGAAACGGGTGTGAGTACGCTGCGGAAGTCAGACCCTTGGGGATGTAAGTGGGAATACTTATTGACGTTGCTGGTTATGACCTTCTTCTCCTTCCTTCTTCTCTTTTCACTCTCTTCTCTCAATCTCCACACGAAGCAGACGTGATGATTGGTGTCTCACTCAGCTCCGCTTTCTTGTCAGTGACTGCACAAGTGGTTAACGACCTACTGAAATTTGAGAATGAAAGATTCTGAAGTCTGTTAGCAGAGGCATGAAATCGCTGAAAGGGCATGAAGACACTTCAGGTCATTTCAGGAGATTCAGGTGGTTTGAAAGTCAGATTTTATTATTTTTTTTCGTTTTTGTTTCGCCTGTTTTTGTTTTGGTTCAACCATCAACGTTGTTTTGTGCCACTTCAGGTCATTTCAAGAGTTTCGGGGTGGAAACCTGAAACCTTTGAAATGACCTGAAGTGGTTGAAGCTTCTGAAAGCGATTTCAGATCCTCCCATCCAAATTTTTGGAGTGGGGCATCGGAAACTGTTTTCAGATTTTCAGCCACTTCAAGTCATTTCAGGAGTTTTGGGTGGGGAGACCTGAAACCTCTTAAATGACCTGAAGTGGCTAAAGCTTCTGAAAGTGGTTTCAGGTCCCCAAATCCAAATGTTTGGGTAGGGGGACCTGAAACCGCTTTCCGAATCTTCAGCCACTTCATGTTATTTCAGGAGTTTCAGGCGGGGATACCTGAAACCTCTAAAATGTCCTGAAGTGGTTCTGAAACTGTTTTCAATTTTTCAGCCACTTCAAGTCATTTCAGGAGTTTCGAGTAGGGAGACCTGAAACTTCTGAAATGATATGAAGTGGCTGAAGCTTCTGAAAGCGGTTTCAGGTCCCCCCGTCCAAATGTTTGGATGAGGGGACCTGAAACTGCTTTCAGATTTTCAGCCACTTCAGATAATTTTAGGAGTTTCAGATAGAGAGACCTGAAACGTCTGAAATTATCTGAAGTGGCTGAAACTTCAGAAAGTGGTTTCAGGTCCCCCCATCGAAATGGTTGGATGGGGCATCTGAAACTGCTTTGAGATTTTCAGCCACTTTAGATCATTTCAGATGTTTCAAGTGGGGAGACCTGAAACCTCTGAAATGATATGAAGTGGTTGAAGCTTCTGAAAGCGGTTTCAGGTCCCCCCGTCCAAATGCTTGGATGGGAGGACCTGAAACTACTTTCAGAAGCTTCAGCCACTTCATATCATTTCAGGTCAGATGGAGAGACCTGAAACCTCTGAAATGATTTGAAGTGGCCGAAGCTTCTGAAAGTGGTTTCAGGTCCCCTTATCCAAATGGTTGGATGGGGGCATCTGGAACCGCTTTCACATTTTCAGCCACTTCATATCATTTCAGGAGTTTCAGGTGGGGAGACCTGAAACCTCTGAAATGATATGAAGTGACTGAAGCTTCTGAAAGCAGCTTCAGGTCCCCCCGTCCAAATGCTTGGATGGGGGAATATGAAACCGCTTTCAGAAGCTTCAGCCACTTCATATTGTTTCAGGAGTTTCAGATGGAGAGACCTAAAACCTCTTAAATGATCTGAAGTGGCTGAAACTTCTGAAAGTGGTTTCAGGTCCCCCCATCCAAATGCTTGGATGAGGGCATCTGAAACCGCTTTCAGATTTTCAGCGACTTCAGATCATTTCAGGAGTTTCGGGTGGGGAGACCTGAAAGCTCTGAAATGATTTGAAGTGGTTGGAGCTTCTGAAAGAGGTTTCAGTCCCCTCGTCCAAATGCTTCGATGGGGGGACCTGAAACTGCTTTCAGATTTTCTGCCACTTCAGATCATTTCATGAGTTTCAGATGGATAACCTTCTCTCCATTCAGGAGTTTCAAGTGGGGAGACCTGAAACCTCTGAAATGATACAACATGGCTGAAGCTTCTGAAAACAGTTTCAGGTTCCCTCGTCCAAGTGCTTCATTGGGGGGACATGAAACCGCTTTCTGAAGCTTCAACCACTTCATATTATTTCAGGACTTTTGAATGGAGAGACCTGAAACCTCTGAAATGATCTGAAGTGGCTGAAGCTTTTCAAAGTGGTTTCAGGTCCCCCCATCCAAATGCTTGGATGGGGGCATCTGAAACCGCTTTCAGATTTTCAGCGACTTCATATCATTTCAGGAGTTTCGAGTGGGGAGACATAAAACCTCTGAAATGATTTGAAGTGGCTGAAGTTTCTGAAAGAGGTTTCAAGTCCCCCCATTCAAATGCTTGGATGAGAGAACCTGAAACTGCTTTCAGATTTTCAGCCAGTTCAGATCATTTCAGGAGTTTCAGATGGAGAGACCTCAAACCTCTGAAATGATCTGAAGTGGCTGAAGCTTCTGAAAGCGGTTTCAGGTTCCCCCGTCCAAATGTTTGGATGGGTATACTATGGGGAGCTAAAAAAGGACCTGAAAATATTACGAGTTGTTAACCTTCTCTCAGTGACTAATAGTGAGCGAGAGCTCGAATCAAGACTAGGAGGGATACATCAGAAACGGGGTTAGCGGTGAGTTAACAGGGGAGTGAGATTGGACCAACGTGAGTGCATATTTAAAGTGTGATAGGGACACTCGTGGGGATTGCGAGAAGGGCATGTGTTTTGCACTGACTTCAAGCTCGCGCAAGTGACCTGCAAGGAACGTCTCTCACATTTTTCGTCTCCTTCTTCTCGGCACAGTCAACCTCAACCCACGAGCACATTGTAAGGTTATCTCTGACCATGAGTGACGAAGAGCGTTCTTGGGTGAAGCTCGGGAAAAAGGCTCTTTAGAGGGCCTGCAGAGCAAACACGAGTCGAGTTAACCAGCCGATTTTCGCCGACGCGTGACATTCAGCTTATCTTGAAAAGAAGTTGGAAGAGCCCCTTCCTAGTTTGTTCTTTCGATCGACCTGCCATGCTCACGCTCTGCATCTCATATGAGTCATATCTATCACATGAAAGCGGGATAAGTCAGCACCAAGTGTGGGGGCGATGTCTACTAGTATGAGAAGTTCTAGTTTTCCGACGAGTTTGGGGTTGATGCTCCTTTCCTTGTGTACTAAGCCTGCCTCTCATCGCTTCACATCTTCGCTCTCATGGTAAAGCGGCCCAAGGAACAGATACTGATCTTCGATGATTAGAGAGTGCGAGATCTTAATTAGACAACCCTTATCAACCACGTCCTTTTCTTGATTACGGTTAACTATCCCACTGGGTGGTATCGAGTTTTGCGGCTCATACTCTTGGAGCTCGCATTGTGAGAGGGGTGATCATTGGTCATATTAAAAAGAGTTATCAGTATGCTTGATCAATGTAAGCCTTGAAAAGTCATGGGTCCATGAGAGCGATCTTCAGTGACTCATCTCCTCCAACTGCCAGTGGTCGCCTCTGCTCTGAAGTATCAGGAGGCCGAGGGTATGTTGGCCCGTTCATCGCTACCTTGATCTGGCACAGTCAGTCTGGGGGCACGGAGAGTGAGCTCATGCCCTGCTTAGAAGCTCGTTATAATAATTGAGAACTGAAAGGTTATTTCGTCAAACATAACTTGAACTCAATTGCAGATGTTGGTTTATTGTGTATCGCTTGAGTGCAGTGTAATGGTCTGTACATTCTGGTAGTTTACCATTGTAAATCTATGGTTTAATCGCCTTGAGCTCTCTGAAAACTCGACCATAGGAGCTGCATGAGGGAAAAAAAAAGGGGGGGGAACGGGTAATCGAGGAGACCGCGCGAGCTGGTTTTTGGAAACAAAATGGAGTTTGAGCGCGGTCCCTTGAATTTAGTTGCCCCTAATTGTTGTTAACTGTTGGGAAAAAGGTTGTCTGTGGCACGAAAAATAGCCTACCTATTGGCTAGGTTATCTACTAGATGGGGATTGAGTAACCCTGGGTGCTTGACTGAGCAGACTACAAAATCAAGCCTGCTATGCTGAAAAGGGGAAAGACTCAGATCTAAACTTTGCGAGACAGTTCATCGGGTACAGAAAGTTTATGTTGCACAAAATACACATACGGGGCCTTTCCGTACGAAACGTACAGGTAATATCTGTGCGGGATCTGTACGAGAACCTGTACAGAAACCTATACATCTGATACGGCCCCGTACGAAAAAGCAAAAAAAAAAAGAAAAAAAAAGACGTCATCAAAAAAATCCGAAAAAACAATATGTGATGCAACAACACAAAACAAGCAACATTTGGCTGAGCATGATCTTCAGATTTTTATTAGAATTGGAGGGAAAAAAAAACACTACCGGATTAAAAAAAAAAAAAAAAAAAAAAAAACTTGTATGAGGCCCCTAACGTACGAGTAGCGTACGAGTACAAGAGTACGAATCCGTACTCGTATGAGGGTGTGTAGAAGTGGCAACGTAACAAAGAGGTTTAGATACTGTCTGATTCACCATGACTTAAAAGGGGGTTATGTGTGTTAACTAGCTTTACACGCCACGAGTTAAGTAAAGGCGGCATTCGGTAAATTATGGGTTCACGCTTGTTGTTTTGATCGGTCACTTCCATATTAACCTGACTAGTAAATGATTTGAATGGTTCAAACATGCCAAATTAAGGAGGGAAAGGAGAGCTAAGCCGAGCTAAGCCGTGCGTTTGCTTTCGCACTTATACATATATATATATATATATATATATATATACATACGCACATAAGTGTGTATATATATACATATATATATCTATCTATCTATATATACATATCTATATATATATGTATGGGACGAGGGTCGGGGCTCTCCTAACTGAGGTGGGCAGACTGTTGATGGTAAGTTGTCCATATTGACACGCGAATTTTCCAAGTATGCCTCTAGAGCACAGACTAGGACTGATAGTCGAACCTCTCAACTATGCATGAACGAAGAGTCAGCTGAAAACTACAGGCAAAAGATTGTCCAAATCTGCAATAGCTCTCGATAGAACATGTACTACTGATTAATCTGCGGCTACGTGACCGAACCTAGAGACACGCTCAATGTTTACTGTGCTCGTGGATAGAAGAGAAGGGCGTGATTAGTGTTATCTATGACGAACCAATGTTAGTGTCTGTCATTAGTTAACTCAACCAGACAAAAGCTTGAACTCAGTCTCTGGAAAACGACAACTCTCAGCAGTACTCAAGTCTACACTTGGTTATGCTTAGAGGGACTCGGTAGTGAAAATTTAAACGCTGAGCTGATTCGCAAAAAGGAACGACGGATTGACTGTAGCGGATTAGCTATCAACAACTGCTTGGGAAAAATGGCAACAGTTCATTTCGAAGTTAAAGGATAAGTGGTAAAGGGTACCCTACTTTAATCTGAAGAGTCTAAAGGCGACGATTCTGGGAACAAGGAAATGGTAGACAAAAGCCATTCATGGTGTTCTGAGAACTCCATCGAAGGAAAACAGAGAACTGGAAAGAGGGGGCTGCTGATGACGTCGGGGATTACACAAAGCTAATGTGACGACGGGTGTATATTTTTGTGGGTTCAATGGAGAAAACGCACTGCACGCTTCTCACCTATTGAGGCCGCCGACTGAGCAACGGTGATTGTTCGGATTGGATATGAGTCTATGAGTCCACCATGGAAATCATTTATAAGATCAACGTAATTATCTAATATTAGAAGGTCAGTCATGGAGAGAGGTAAAGCTCAATTACTCTGCATTCTTTAGTGATAAGATGAGAAAGTGAGCACTCGGTGGCATTATGGAACAAACGGCTAACTAAGAGCAAGTGCATTGTCAGTAATCGATAGAGGGGAAGAGCTAGTTCAGCACCCTCCTTTCAAGACGGTCAGACGAGCAAAAGAAGTCATAAGAAGGTCGGTGGTGAAAATGTGATTCTTATGAAATGCAGTTCAGTTATTTCCTCAATCAGCTGTCGGGGCAGAAACCCTGACAAGGGTATCTACCCGATGTTTTTAAATGTCGGACGATGTCCGACTTAGTAAATGGTTATTCGGGCTTCATAACTTGATGAGATGGGTTATCTGCCATAAGTCTATTTGAACTTGACCTATGACTAAAAGACTAAGACTTATTAAACATAAGACATGACGCATGCGGCATATGGAATCGACGGTAAGAACCGACAGTGTGACCGGTTTTCTTCCCATGTTTGGTAATGCCGCACGGATGTACGGCCGTAAAATATGATAATTTTATACCTGTTCTACCTAAAACAATGTCCGGGCTTAAGTAGGTTAAAAAGAGGGATGCGCCAGCATGGGGCCTCGGCGCGGGAGGAATATGAAGTTTTTATTTTCTGGGCCCGGGGGGTTTGATTTCGTACCAAGGGCCAAGAAAACAGGCGTCGTGGCCTGCCCGATTGGGTGACCGGCAAGCCGTGGCTGTGCGACTATTCGACGGCAGGGCCTACAGGACCATTGGCAGGCAGGCAGCGCCTACGAGGCCATAGGCCGGCGGGGCCTGCAAAGCCCCGACATGGGGGACAGGACTGGGCCAGCTCTTCTTATAGAAGAGTTGCTCCTATCACTGTCATGATAGGAGCTAACCGAGTAGGTTACAGCAGAGGATACACACCCAACAGAAACCGGGATCGAGTCCAGCTCGCTGCTCCCCTTGGCTAGCTCCTTTTGGAGCTGCCCTTTTTGAAGGGGCGCGGTCGATTTCCACCGCCCGATCTTGAAGATCACGCGGCCGAGATCGGCCGTGCAAATGAGCATGACCCCTGCGCAAGGTTGATACGCACAAATCGAAAAAAAAAAATAAAAAAATATATATATATAATGAAAGCGCCACTTGGCGCTCCGTGAAGTGACTGGGGATTAACGTGACAAGCGTCCGTTGCAAACAGGCAGCCACGTTAGGAGAGTTCCAGGACTTTTGCTTTTTTTTTTCTTTCCGTTTTCAGTTTGTTTTAGATTTTTTCTCA
>BFEA01000127.1:76252-88906 GCA_003427395.1 Chara braunii
GGGGAACAAAACGGGAGTGAGGGCCTCGCCACACCACTGTCGAAATGTGTGTGGAAAAGACAAAAATGTAGCGGGCGCATCTGACCATCTTCTAGCAGGAAGTTCATTCTCATTTTGCACATTTCGAGAGTGGTGTGGCGATGCCCTCACGGATGATGCTCCCCATAATAGCAAAAAAAAAAAAAAAAGTAGAGTCAGCGCATACTCACATTACCGTAGTGGCACTTCGGGCCTCGTTGCACTGCCCGCCATCCGCCAACATTTTGATTGTATGTGGACATCATTTTGTCCAGATGCGTTCGAAATCTTGGCGGATGGCGAGTAGTACAACTAGGACCTTCTTCATCTGAGTTATGGACGTGATCACGGTCAGATGCATCCAGGTGGGTATTGCTCATTGGGAGGGTGTTAAAATTGCAGGCAGGGGCCTCTAGGGGGGTCACCAGTCCTTGCAGGCGCAGGACCACTGTTGGCCACGATCCTGCAAAAAAGTAAAAAATCGAGGGTGCTCCCTGATGACCTAGCCATGTAGAGGCCGCAGGAGAATGTCCATTGGAAACATTTCTCGGCGGATGAATTTGGGCGCTCTCCGTGTGACCCGTTGCGGCCCGCATCTCAACAGCCGCAACTTTAGGAAGTACTCGTCCCTTAAAAGTTAGTCCACTTTTCTCGAATACACGGCACTTCAAGTCATATGTTTTCTATTCGAAAAAATCTTGTATTCAAGTAGAATATTGCCTACCTCGTGGGCGGGGAACGCAGCCTAAAGGGAATATATTTCTTTGCTTTTCTTCTTCTTCTTCTTTTTCTTCTTCCTCTGAGAGAGAGAGAAATACATGGACGCTTGTTGTTTTCTTCGTAGTAGGAGGGCAACAAAATGAGGGTGTCTGGGGTCTAGAAGGAGTGGCATTCTCACTCACCGGAACTTTTGCTCCACTTCACAGACCCCGGGCCCGACTTGTCGGTCCTGGGAACCACTGTTGGTGATGGTTATATCTGAGGGGGTTGGTCCCCTCCATGGCGTTGTTTTCCTCGTAAACAACCAATACACGCCTCACATTGGTAGCGTGGCCATGTCAGAGGCTGCAAAGCGACGACGGCCGCCGATTTCTTTAATTGATGGCGCGCGGTTGAACTTTCATCGAGGAGACATGAATCTAACTCAGTCTTGAAAATTATGTCCAATACCTATTCATTCAGGACATGTTGTGACCTTTCAAAATAACTTACCACTTCATTATGGATGTGACTTTTACCTCACGGAACTTTGTCTTTTGAGTTGTTGCACGTGAATTTAGTTATGGCCGACAGAGCCCCTTGCTATTGGGGCATCCATTTGGGGTCTGATTCATAAAGGCCCTTTTACTCTCGTCGGCCTAATTTCGAAGTCCTCTGAGAAAGTTCTTACCTATCCACAATATTAATTCTTATTCTTGCTCTTTCATAAGCAGATACAATGTGCGGTGCTGATTCAATAACTGCCATTTAGTCAAAATGGACATCTTGTATTTTTTGAACGAAATTGAAACCGAGTTTTTTTACCGAAAACTCGTCAAAATTTCTTGTTCCTGAGGGTCCAGCATTTTACAAACGCTGGACCCCCTGGCTGTACATGGACCTAGCTTGAGATCAAGTACCTGGAGGTGCCTGGTCTCAAGCTAGGTCCATGTACAGCCAGGGGGTCCAGCGTTTGTAAACGCTGGACCTTCAGGAACAACAAATTTTGACGAGTTTTCGGCCAAAAAACTCGGTTTCAATTTTGTTCAAAAAATACAAAATGTTCATTTTGACGAAATGGTCGTTCAATTAACTCTTCCCTACAAAACCACCGGTTTTCACTTGGATCTTGATAGGCAAATCTGACTTTATATTGTCACTGAGGTCTACCTCTACGTCCAGTCTGGATAGTACTTTCAACAACGATCTTATCAACATCAAATTTATCATCCATACTTAAAGAAATTGTTGACCTCCGATTGAGAAACAGTTCATTAGTTACACACAGTAAGTGCTTTGATGCATGAAACACCGGATACATATGTAGGTGTAGAGGAATCTCAATAATGTATGATGGTTCGTCCATGTCTACTATCATATCCAATACCTTTCATGGTCCTCTGTAAGCGGGTAACAACTTTTAAAAAATATTTTCTTCTAGAAAAAACTCTTTCGATTTAACCCATACCTGATCGCCTACAGTAAACTGAGAAGGTCTTCTATGTTTATTTGCCTGTTCAATCATCTGATATTGAGCTTTGACTATGTCCTCTTTTACTTTTTCTAGATCTCGTTGATATTGCATTGCGGATTCTCACGTTCCCAACGGAAGTTTGTGTACTTGATCCAGATTCAAACAATCTATAGGTCTGCGAGGACGTCATCCGAGATGCAACTCCATTGGAGTTCTGCAAGTAGATAAGTGTACAAATTTATTATAGGCACTAGCAACTTTGGGCAAATGCTCATCCTTGTCAATCTAGTTAGGACGAATATACATATGAAGTGTTTGCTGCAGAATCTTGTTCATTTGCTCAGTTTGTCCATTCGTCTCATGATGCCGCCCTAACGACATTGTCAATTTAGAGCTATAAACATTCATCAGTTGCTACCATTGTTCACTTGTAAACCGCGAGTCTGTGTCACTAACTACAGTCAAGGGATGTTCTTAATCTTTCACCCAGTGATTAAAGACTTCCCGAATTATGAAGTCAGTTTTAGCTTTTGAAGGTGATGCAACAAAGACAACAAATTTACTAAATTTGTCAACAATCACCATAACTTGGGTTTTCCCGTTCCTTCTTTTCAACTTTGTATCCATAAAATCGATGGATACAGAGTCTCCTGGACCTGTTGGAATAGGCAAAGGTTTAAGGGGACCAAGAGGAGGTTGTGTGGTGCTCTTGTTCCATTGACACACTTGACAATCTTGCACATATGCGATGCAATTGGGCTTCATTCGAGGTCAGGTGGAAGAACGCAAGAGGTTAGCATAGGTTTTTCTCCACCCGAAATGACCCTCCGTATCATGACACCCCCCTAAGATCACACTTTTAATCTCTTCCACGTCTGCAATACAAAGCCTATCATGCACGTCTGTTTTTTCAAACAACATTCATTGGGTTATTCGATAGTTAGGAAACTCTTGTGGCGCTTCTTCAATACATTTTAGCATAGCGCCATAAATAGGATCAGTGGAATAAGCATCATTAATCTTATTTTGTAAATTGGGGCCTACATCTAAATATGTTACAATAGCACCGAAATCTGATCTTCGACTAAGTGCGTCAGCAACAACGTTATACTTACCCTTTACTGGCTTTAGTTCAAAGTCATATTGATCGATCTCCGCAGCCCACCTAGTCAGTTTAGGTGTCATCTAAGCCTGCGTTTTTAACCAGCGAAGTGTCTCATGGTCTGAGTAGACTTTAAAGTGGCGTCCCAGGAAATAATGGCGCCAATGATCCAAGGCTTCCCAGAGAGCAAACAACTCTCTTTCATACGTGGAAGTGAAAACCTTCTCACTAGGCAGTTGTCAGGACATGAACTTCACAGGCCACTATCCATTTTCATCATCTTGTTGGAGTACAGCGCCTATCCCGTATTGACTGGCGTCGGTAGTAACAACAAAGGGCAAAGAAGGATCAACAACTTTCAAAACTGGATAATTAATTAAGCATTTCTTTAGACGCTTAAATGAGGACGTACATTCCTGGTCCCACTTCCAGATTGTTTCTTTCTTTAATAGCCTGCGAAGGGGAGCAACGATTATCGTGAAGTGTTTAACAAACTTCCGATAATAGTTAGCCAACCTGAAAAACGACCGCAGTTTGGTCAAAGTGCGGGGGTTGGGCTAATCCCGAATGATTGTAATCTTTACGTCTTCCGGTTTGATTTCATCTCCGTCTATAACGTGTCCCAAATACAACACCTGATGCTTTGCCCACATACACTTCTTCAGGTCCAGTTTCAGGTTTGCCTCACGCAACTTATTCAACACAAGTCGAAGGTGCGCACAATGCTCACTCAGACTTACTAAAAATCAAGATATCATCTAGATATATAACAACAAATTTATCAAGCCATTCACGAAAAAGTTCATTCATCGGCAACACAATGAACTCATAGTGTTCATACCTTGTACGAAAGACAGTCTTATATTGGTTTTCTGGCTCTACCTCAATCTGGTGGTAGCCAGACTGCAGGTCAATTTTCGTAAAGTACCTGCTCCCTTGAACTCGATCCAGCGAATCATCGATTATGGGTAATGGCTCAACATTTTTAATTATTATATCGTTCACCCTTCTATAGTCAATACACATGCAGACCCCGCCATCTTTCTTTGGCACAAATAGCACTTGTGCACCATAGGGTGAGGAGCTATGTTTTATCCATCCTTTATTCAGCAACTCGTCTAACTGAGTTCGTAATTCATCCAACTCTTTCGGTGACATTCTGTAAATCGGACCCTTTGGAATCTGGCTTCCGGGGATAATTTCAATGCGATGTTTAATTGATCGTTTCACCACACCGCTTGGGGTCTCTGCCACATCTGCAAATTCGTTCAGAATTTTCTCAATTTTTGGGGACTTTGCCTCTTCCTTATCTTCACCTTCCTTAACTGAGCGCACATATGTCACAAACACTTGATCATACAGATTGTACTTCTTTACATGGTTGGCAAACGCGGAGACACTCATGCAACAATGAGCCAAGCTGCTTTTCTTACCAGATTCACGAAATAGGTGGACTTTCTTTTTTCCACCTTGCGGACTAGGAAGCCAACACTCATGGTCCCTTAGCTTCATATCCGCATCTGCAGCTTCCCTCCAATCTGTACGTAAAAGAATGTCAAAAGGGAGACTTTCCTCCACCAAGAGAGTTAGAGAGTGGAGAACGTGTTCCGCCTTCCCCTCTGCTTCGAGCCGGAAGTATGTCTGGATCCCTTTGACACATCTATCCAACACAATTTCAATATTGTTCGCTAATTTACTTGCTACAGGCTCATTCAACTGTTTTACCCTTAGCCCAAGACGCAGCTTTTGCAATCCTTTCTTACTAATATAGTTGCGTGTTGACTCATTGTCAATCAAACCTTCTACTCTTACCTTATTGACTTCTAGATCTGCAATGATTTGCTGCGCTTTTAATTTTTTCATTTCGACCCAGGCTTTACGACGAGTGGCCAACTCATCACCCTGCCTGCGAGGGAACCACCTAGAGAGGTACATACACTAACTACCTCTGGACAACTAACTAGGTAGGGATCAATTATCTTTTCAGTTTCTGCCACTGGAACCTTCGAATAGAAGGATGTCAGTCTGTTTGCATCCGAAGTTCCTATAGAGGCAACTGAAACCCCTACTGGTTGTTCCCTTTTGGTTGTTTATAATATGAGCAGAAGGGAACGATGTGGTTGGGGTCACCATATTTTAGACACTTATCAGTGGCTTTCCTTTCTTTCCAAACTTTTTCTGTAATTTTTAGTTTTTCCCAAGGTTTGCCTTCGGGCAAGCAAGGATGGGGTGGATATGGTTTGTCCCAGTTCCCATACCACGTGCCTCTTTCTCTACCCCATGTGGAGTTGAAACCTTGGTCACCTTGCGAGGGACCATTGCCCTTTCCTCCCACGTAGTAGCTTCCTTCACCACCACCCCTCTGGGTATTGGGTCCTCTTCCTCTACGACCGCGGCCTCCTCTTCCTTTGTCACGGCCTCTACCTTGTCGCCCTCCCCCGCGGGCTGCAACAGCCGTGTACCCCCCTCCTTAACTACAATGTCGTTGGGTTCTCCCTCCAGACCATAATCAATTTGGTCATAAGAGAGAGTCTCGACACCTCCTTCTTCAAAGGTCAGAAGAAGGTTGTCTTTCCCAATAATATTACTTTTTGAGATAGTTCGGTTCTGCCACTTTTTTCCGCTTGCAGATCTCTCCAGTAACGGCAGTAATTGACTTCAGCCAAGAAGCCAGCATGATCTAATGCGATTTTGTTGAACGTTTCATAAGTCATCCCCTCTTCCTTGGTACGGAGATATAATTGAGTGCGGAGAGGATCGGGTAGTGCTCTAGCAAAGTTATTAAGAATTTGCGTCGGTGTGAGTCCATGTTCAACTTATTGCAGAAGTTCGTTCATGGTAGCTTTAAGTGCAGAAACACTTTTTCATTTCCTATCTGCGATATTTAGGATTAACATTTCAGTTGTCCGGGCTAAGTTTTTATATTCAAACCGTTCCCGGACCGCTTTAAAGAAATCTTCAATACGGGTCTGTTGGGAATACTCTACCATAAACTGACAATTAACTTCCTTCTGCAGGGAAATTGTAAAGCTCATTGCATCTCCGACCATGCACGAACTAGCCATGAGAACCCTGTCCCAATACGGAATACGTTGCCCATACACATAGGACTCAACCGCTGCACTGCAGTGCAAAATACTTTTTCCTTCTTGCCAGTGTATGTTCACGACACCTTTACTTTTATTTTTCAAACTTCCCATGCGTTTTCTTGCAACATTCCCCTTTTCTTCGTATCTCCATCTCCATTTCCTCTATCTCCTCCACCGCTACTTATCCATTTCTCAATCATGGCGGGTGTTAGAGTTTTGTTGATTTGCTCGTCTAATTTTACAATGTATGCTTATATATGTTGATCGACTTCTGCATCAGATCTTTGCATGAATGTATTCCAGACTCTCTCAAACTCATACTGCCATGATACTGGTGAGCTTCAACTTTCTGCAAGGTCTTGTTCATTGTCGCCAACTCTTGTTTTGTATGGAGAACTGTTGTTGTTAAGAGGGCAAGTTGTTTTTCGGTTGTTGTTTATTTTTTCTTTTGCGCCTGTAATTCTCTTTGCAACCTTTCACCCTCTGCATGCAATTTTTACCTCTCTTCGAGCTCTTGTCGTTTTACTGTTAACATTTAAGTGTGCAACTCTGCTCGTTTTTCTTCCTGCAAAAGTTCCCTTTCCCTTTTATCTTTAATAGATGTCAATTTTGCGACAAATGTGTCCCTTTCTTCCTCTGTCTCTTCAATCCTGTCACTAGAATAACTGTACTGGTCATACCAGTTTAAGAGACTGACCTGTATATTCAACCCACCAGACTGACTGTTTTCGCCCCTTTCAGTTCGATGTCTGATGAGTCTGTCTGTATCATCTGCAGGTTCATCTTCTTCTTCTATAGTCTTTAGTTCTTCCTGCAATTCTTTTTCTAACTTTTCTTTCAACTCATTTTTAATTCTTTCTTATTCTAGCTGAGTTTTATTTCTCGACTCTTCTTCTTTCCGTTTCTTTCTATCTTCTTTCTCTTTTTTTTTCTCGGTCTGCCGGCGTTTTACTTCAGCCTTTTCTGCAGTCGAGGGCCCTGGCTTCACATTTCGTGATCTCATCATCATATGGGAGGTGCATATCCTCCCTAAGCCCAGGGGAAAGAAGATTTTGAAAAGGAGCCCCAACAACACTAATAGGGTCAGCAACCCGTGCACGGGATAACCGTCCATTGTGGGTGTCAGCACAGGAATGACCTCCGCTGGCCCACCAAGTAGATACCCTGGATCCTAATCTGCCTTCTTTGTGGATGGGATCTGTAACCTTTTCATTTTTATTTTTAAGTCTGGATGTCGTTGCTTCATAATAATGAAATTTAATAATGCAAAAGATATATACTATTTTTCTAATCAATATGCAAAGTAGGAACTTTTTTTTTCCCCTTCCTTCTTTCTTTGTTTGCTGTCTGTTTAGTTAATTAGTTGGTTTATGACTTCAATGGTCTTGTCTGATCACTTTCGTTCAAGAAGGTAGTCAGGTGATACTCAAACTTACTTCAAAGACAAATTCAGTTTACCACGTTTATCTCAGCTCTCAACTTCTTACACTTTGACGTGGCCGTATATAGTTCCCTGACTCAACCTTTCGTCCCTACCTATCGACAGACCAAATGGATAACACGAAGACCAGATGTTGACTCTTTAATCTTATCTGTCTGTTTAAACCAAGTCACGGGTTTCGTCCAGACAGCAGCAGCGACCACCAGAATGGAGGGGGAAGAGATACACGACACACATATTTGCAATCAATCGAGGTAAGTGGGGCATGAGGTTCTTCTCTTCTTTTTAGCCATTGATGAAGACTCCACGTTCACTCCAATTGCTCCAATCGTAGGTAAGTTTTTTCCTCACTAGCCCTTTCTTCTTTGGCAAACTTCCCCCTCTTTCCAAATCCAACACCTCTTCACCTCAACTCTCACCAGCTGTACTCAAGCCGACTTATCCTTCTCGCCGACCTTGATCATGCCATCACATCCAGTGAGAGTAACAAGTTCTGCTCTGATACCAAATTTGCAAGAAACCCGACTGTTCATCACTTGCTGGAGTGCATCATATCACATGCATATATACTGATTTCATAGATTACGAAGTCTCACACATTTCTCAATAGAAGATGAATGAGGAAGTCGCCCGATATCATACAGTTACGACTCTAGCGAGTCTCTTCGAGTGTCTCCAACCACTCTAGTCAGACCTTTCTGCTCGAGCGAGCCTCTACGAAGAAATGTGGCTCGAAAGAGGGAGCTGGGAGTCTGGATTTCGGAACCTGGTTACCAGCCATTGCGTGGTTTCTTTAGG
This sequence comes from Chara braunii, assembly GCA_003427395.1. NCBI lineage: Eukaryota > Viridiplantae > Streptophyta > Charophyceae > Charales > Characeae > Chara > Chara braunii. The sequence continues at coordinate 84,874 of BFEA01000127.1, forward strand.
TCTTTGCCTGCTATAGCAAAGACCTTAGGCCATGAGCGAAGCTTGAATTTGGCAGCATATACCATAGTCAAAGAATGGCGAAGTATATATGACAATCTAACTATGCATTGGCGCTTCGAGTCTGCTATGTGATAGTAATTGGCGAGACCTCAAAGAAGTCCGGAGATACATGACACAGAGTTTCTCTGCGGATCTTAAAAATAAAAGAAGTTGGGTTTAGGGTTCCCCGATTTGTCACAAAAACCTAAAGCTGCCAGGCGGTGAATCACTTTCCTCATATCAATGAGTAAAGTGACGTGACCTGCTCGTTGAACGCATAGAATTCGACTTTTCCCATTGTATGTTCGTCGGTATTCGAAGGTCTGGCTACTTCGCCAGTAGGGAAGGGGTCTAGGTATCTGGTTAGCTTAAGCACGTTTTACTCTACATAGCCTGAAGGAACAACTCCCTTAGATCCCGGAGTGGATGTGACAAAAAATGTACGATATGGAGTTGACTCTTTACTAGGCCTTTTGATTCACAGTTACAAAAAACCCGTTCGGGTTTACTATGATCTTGGAGGTTTTCTGCGAAACATCGGAATCTGGATAATCGCATATAAATTATCACAAAACGTGACTCCGGGCCCCGATCAAACAACTGTTGACGGTACCTCGCTTAAAAAGTTTTTGAAGCTTCGAGACGTGATAGTCGAAGGAGAATTTGAATGGGGTGCACAATCAATTGTTTTTCAAATCTTTGATAGCTACTTTACCAAAATGGATTAACAAATATAAAATATCACAAAAGGAAATTTGTATATATACCAACCCAGACAATATTTTTCAAATGTTCTTTTTTTTAAAAAAATCATACGAACAAAAGATTTCAAGTTTTAAGCGATATTTGTGGAGTTGATTATCCTTCTCGAAAATATAGATTTGAAGTGGTGTATAACTTATTGAGTATTCAGTATAACTCACGTCTTCGTGTACATACACGTGTAGATGAAATAACTCTCATTTGTTCAGTAGTCAAAACATTTTCGGCACCCGGTTGGTGGGAACGAGAAGTATGGGATATATTTCGTGTGTATTTTTCCAACCATCCTGATTTACGTCGTATATTAAGAGATTATGGTTTTGAGGGTAATCCGTTACGAGAAGACTTTCCCTTAAGTGGATATGTGGAAGTACGATACAATGATTCAGAGAAACGTGTGATTTCTGAGCCTATTGAAATGACTCAAGAATTTCATTATTTTGATTTTTTGAGTCCTTGGGTGAGAACCAGGAAGCTCAACTCAATTATCAAACCCAGATTTAGACAGAGAACATCGTGAGCTCAAAATGTATAGCGTGGAACAGAGTTACAAGTCTTCTTCATTTAACATGAGTTCCAAGCCTGACGTTCATCAACGTCGGTTGCCAGATGTTAACAACGCTCAACAGGTAAGTATCACCATAACTCTCACTTCCCCCTCTCTCGTCTGCCTTCTTCTCTCTCTCCCTCTATGTCTATAATCCTGGTCTATCCTCACTCGTCATGCATACTCACTCCCCCTATCACACGAGGATTTACTCCGAATACTTCTCACATGTATCTCCTACTGACTATCCCTACTAACATACTAACTAGTGTTGGCGCAGCTATGGCCGCCTTCCCTCTAGCCAGCACTCTTTTCCTCCTTCCCACATAGCGCTGCTCTTCAGCCTAGTTCAACTCGCACACATCTAGCGCAAGTGCCACGACACTTTCACACTCTCATGTGAAGTGAGCATTTGTCCAAATGGGAGGCTGGCCAGTCCTTTATAGTGCTGGACTGGTCTGGCGTGGCCTGAATTCAACATCAAATGTGCCTGGGACTCTTGCCCAATACCGATTGTTGCAAAGTGTGTGTCCCAATATCTTTTCCCATGGTTTGCTGCTGCTTTGGGTCATCGGGCCTGTCTCTTCGACTCCACAAGCGATTATCGGGTAGCGGAAAATTCAGGAATGAAAATTGTGAAGTGAGAGTTTAGGGGAGTATGAAAATCCTGAATGGTCCTGAAGTGGTGAGAGGTCCGAAGAGCCTGAAAACCACCTGTTTAGGCAGGCTGCATCCTGAAGTGGTGAAGGGTATCCTGAAGTGGTCAAGTGAGAGTTCTGGGCAGTCTGAAAATCCTGAATGGTCCTGAAGTGGTGAAAGGTCCGAAGACCATAAGAACCACCCTTCACCACTTGAGGATGCAGCCTGCCTAAACATGTGGTTTTCAGGGTCTTCGGAGTTTTCACCACTTCAGGAACATTCAGGATTTTAAAACCTGAATGGTCCTGAAGTGGTGAAAGGTCCGAAGACCCTCAAAACCACCTGTTTAGGCAGGCTGCATCCTGAAGTGGTAAGGATGCTCGTGGACTCCTGGTCTGAATCAGGACTGACTCGTGGGATTATGACTGGACTGGGACTGCAGCCTTTTGCTCATTGCCGAACAAACATGTTTTTTAATCGAGGAGACATGACCCTAACTCAGTCTTGAAAATTGTGTCAAATACCTGTCCGTTCAGGATCTGTTGTGACCTTTCAAAATGACTTACCACTTCATTATGGATGTGACTTTTACCTCAGGGAACTTTGTCTTTTGAGTAGCTACTCGTGAATTTAGTTCTGGTCGACAGAGCCCCTTGTTATTGGGGCATCCATTTGGGGTCTGATTCGTAAAGGCCCTTTTACCTTTCCGCGCTCTCCCAGAGGATGCCAAATCCGGACTCTTTTCATTTTTTTGAGTTGGCTGTCAAGGGGGGGGAAGGGGGTTATAAATTTGTTTTAAAGGAGCTAAGGGGTTTTAAAGGGGGGTGTCTTGGTGTGAATTTGTTATTTTTTTTTTATCTCGAATACGGTGAGGCATTCTGATGTGACCCTCAGCCAAAAGTTGTTTGTATTGCAGTCCTACACAACATATTTGTTTTCGATTTTTTTTTCCTGTCGATTTTTTTAATTTTTTAATTTTTTTTTGCGTAGGGGCTGCCTGGAACCCTACCCGGGGGTCATGCCCGGGCAGGCACCCAGGCGTGTATTTGGGCACAAATTGGGTGCCCGGGCGCCTGGAAAAACATCCTAGGTCAAATTGTCATAGCGGTTTATGTCAAGGTTGAAAGATTTGTATTATTATTTTTTTTCTAGAAAGATCATAATAAAATTTGCAAATACGCAAATTTTAAGATTTCTTCACATATTCTTTTGAGCTTGAAAAATCATTGAAGTTCGAGTACCTTTTTTGTGGTCCACACATGGCTAAATGGCAAAGAGGGAAATCGCATTGATTCAATGTGAGTTTGAAAAATCATTGATGTTGGAGTATTTTTTCTGTTGGTCGACATACGGCTAACTTTCAAAACCAGAAAATGCACCAGATCGGTGTGGTGATTATTTTGCGGTCTTAATGATTTTTTTTTTTAATTTTCTAATGTTTTTCCAGGAAAGATCACGACCTGACATACGGATTCTCAAATTTTCACATCCTTTTGCAAATGCTTATGAGCACAAACAATCGTCGAAGTCATCTCTTGCGAATTGCTGGACTGGACGCGTCGGTACCCCTTTTTCGTAGGGGCCTAGTGAAAAGTAACGTTCACTTGCATCCGTAGCAGACCCTGCCTCAACACCTAGGCCTGAGGACATTGTCAAATGAGTTTTTTCTTTAGTCTCTTTTGTAGTTTGCGTGCAAGGGAGGACCGACTCTCCAACTTTGTTACCGCACCGGTTCTACACACCATACCTGGAGTTAGTCCATAAAAACGCGGTAGACCGATCCCCCAACAACTTTCGTCCCGTTAGTGCATTGGTCTCCGACGTGGAAAATGTGTCAGCTTGACACGGACGCTGAAGCCTACTATACTGCAGCCTTAGGGCTGCGAATTACCCTTTCTTTTCAAGGTTAGCGCCCGCCCTTGTCCTCCTAGTCACTGATATGTTGCCTACTGCAACAATCTCTCTCTCTTTCTCTCTCTCTCTCTCTCTCTCTCTCTCTCTCTCTCTCTCTCTCTCTCTCTCTCTCTCTCTCTCTCTCTCTCTCTC
>BFEA01000127.1:116357-131058 GCA_003427395.1 Chara braunii
AGAGAGAGAGAGAGAGAGAGAGAGAGAGAGAGAGAGAGAGAGAGAGAGAGAGAGAGAGAGAGAGAGAGAGAGACGGAAAAGACAAAGCAACGGGAAAAGATAAGAGCACCGACAACGACCGGATGTTGTTTTCTCCTTGTCTAAAAATAGAACCAGGGCTACTCCGGGTTGAATTGTGAGCTCCCCGGCCTCGTCCCAGAGATTGTTCTTTGCAATAAATTGTTCAAGCTTTCCAAATAAATAAATAAATAAATAAATAAATAAATAAATAGAGAGCGTAAAAAAAAGAAAAAGAAAAAAAAAAAATAGAGAGCATCAGCATGAATTCATCGTCGGCGGGCATTGTACGCTGTTGGAAGAACTTGACGGCAATCAGGTCCACATTCGGTCGACGCTCGTTTGGTGCTGAGCGGAGGTGTCCTGAGGTTCCCGGAGGGCGTACTCGCGCAGTACCAGAGCTCGGGTTGTACTCAAGCAATAACCTTTTCGACTGACATCTGGACGTACTTATGGTCAGATATATCCATGTCTCATTGTAATTTCGGTTAGATACATCCGGAAAAGTTGTGGCGGGACTATGCCCTCAGTTTCGCCCACGTCCACTCAAGATGAGGCTTTTTTTTTTTTTTTCCCTTTTTTTGAGATGACGCTATTTTGAGTATGTCCTGAGTGCGCTCTGAGTTCCTTCACGGCATGTACTCATACGATCAACTTTCCTCGATGAATCTGTTCGTAATTACGGTCAAATGCAGTTGAAACGGCTGCTGGCATGCGTGGGGTATGTTCGCCGAGGTGCGCGCACGTGAGTCCTCGAAGGGATGAGTTCACTCGGCGCATGCTCAAAGATGTCGATCATTTGCTCGACTGAACCTGGCCTTAATGACCGCCAGGTGCGTTCCTGAAAAGTGCTAATGTTGGCAATATGCCCTTACACCTTCATTTGGATATGGACTCGCGTTTGCAACCACCTCATTACGACACACTCACGGAATGTCAGGGAAGTTTCGCTCCGTTATTACATAAAGTCCTCGAGATTTTGAGCATGGTATTATTACACCGCCCTTCACCGTCATCATCACCGTTTGATAGAGTTTTTTTTTTTTTTTTTTTCCGGCATGGATTCCCGCCGATAAGGTCCCGCAGCACCAGCCCGTTAGAGCTAATTCGCTAATATAAAGACAAAAAAAAAAAAGAAGGAAAAATCAAGAGTAGGGCCGGCATCCTGGTAGTTCACAAGGTGGAGTCTTGGGGGCTGACGGGGGGCGAGGTCCCACTACCGTCTTCCCCCGAACACAACGCACCCTTATTTTGGCATTATCTGGCCGGAAATATACGTTGTATACATTCATTTTTAGGGTGCGTTATGTTCGGGGGAAGACGGCAGCAAAGATGATCGGATCGAATGCCAGAATCTGGTCGAGTTTATGGAGATGTGCATGAAATCGAGATTGAACTGCCTTTCTGCATCTGTGCTTAGAACACATCCAGATTCAGGAGCTCGATCCTATCCTTTTTGCTAGTGGGACCTCGGCCCGGATGTCACATGACTTACAACGGTCACGACTCACGAGACTCAAAGCACCACCTACTACACCTACGCCTTCTCGCGAATGAATCGGGTCGGTTTTCCGGTCGGATACGTCCACGAAAGTGCTCCTGGGAATAGCCCTTATCGGGGCTTCTTACTTCAATTAGTAGATGCTCGGTCGGCAGAGTACCGAGACTTTACAACGCAGAGCGATGGGCCTCGCTGTGCAAAATAAAACCCCGAAAAAAATAAAAATAAAAAAAAATTAAAATAAAGAGACCGAGTCCACCGCTAGAACATGCCAGCTCTTTTGTTTGGGCCTCGCTGCACTACTCTTGAAATGCACAAAAGACAAAAATCACGGCCCGTATCTTTCCATGTTCTAGCGGAAGATTCACTCTCGTTTTGCACATTTCAAGAGTAGTGCAGCGAGGCCCTTTGTCTTTTCTTTTGCGCATGTGGAGAGTAGTGGCACTGCTCTCGACATGCACGAAAGACAAAAATCAAGGCGGTGTATCTTTCCATATTATAGCAGAAGATTCACTCTCGTTTTGCACATTTCGAGAGTAGTGCAGCGAGGCCCTATATGCAGTCCAACCACAACGCACAGTAGCTATAAATAAGGCGCTGTTCCTCTCTTTTCACTTTTTTTTGTTTTGTTTTTCCCATTTCAGTCAGTGAACTGATCCGAAGAGATTATTTCTTTTTTGGGGTAACTACCGTCTTCACCCGGGGCTACTGTAGGTCCCACTTGCACGAATGAAGAGATTGAGACCGTAGATAATCGAGATCGACGGCTGAAATCTCCTAAATTAAATCCGTACAAGTGGTACCGTGCCCCCAATAGACCGCCCGGCAATTACAGCTTGATATTTCTTTTTCGGGGTAACTACCATTTTCACCCTGGGCGAGGTCCCACGTGCGCAAATTAGGAGATTTGGGCCGTCGATCTTTGCTATCTACGGTCAGTATCTCTTAATTCGTTCGTGCAAGTGGGACCTAGCCCCCGAATAGACCGCCCGGCAAGAATCATCGCTGCACTGAAGGTTGTCCCAAATGCAGCTGTAATGACGAGGCGTTCTATTCGGGGGCAAGGTCCCACTTGCACGGATTAAGAGATTCTGGCCGTCGATCTTTGCTATCTACGGTCAATATCGCTTAATTCGTGTAAGTGGGACCTAGCCCCGGGTGACGACGGTAAGGGGCAGTCACCATGATTTCAGTTTTTCTTTTTCTTTTTCTTCTTCTTCTTTATTATTATTATTATTTTTTTCTTTTTTTTTTTCTTTTTTTTTTTTCTTTTTTTTTTTCTTTTTTTCGTTTTTAGTTTTTTTTTTTTTTTTTTTTTTTTTTTTTTTTTTTAACGGCCCAACCAAGTCAATTACCTGTCTAATCTGGACAGGACGGCCTTTCAGGCCTTTTTTTTTTTTTGTCATTATAGTATTACTGGGAACCCCATAGCAGCCACATCCGTGCTCAAGCCTCCAACGAGGGAACATGATGCGGGAGCTGCACCCACCAGCAGCAGGTGCGATACCTGCTACAGCAGGTGGGCGACACCGGCCAGGGGTCAGCCGGTAGCATCAGGACCGAGCTTCTTCGATGGGCCAGTCACTGTGCCTCCCCTCCGGTCCCCTCCCCCTATGAACATCAGCAGTCTCTGCTCAATGCCACTCGGGGGGACCAACGGCATATCTCTAGGTGGCGGGCGCCAAGCTTGCCGAGGAAGGTACATGAGACCAATGGGGATTGAACCCAAGACCTCCCGAATGCCACTTGCGTGCCTTAACAACTGAGCTAGGCCGCTGGATCAGAATTATGTTGTTCTGTCACCTGATTGCATCTGGATTCGAACTTGGGTCTGATTCATATTTCAACAATTTGTGGGTGCACCAACTGAGCTAGGCCCGTTGTTTTTCTTTCTTTTCTTTTTTTTTTTTTTTTGGGGTCGAGATATGACAGGTAGGGATCTCATGATCTTACCAAAATTGCAACAGAGGTCGAACTGCTGTGTGTGAGGTCAATCCTTCTGCCGCAGCAAAGTTATCCCAAGCGGCCTTGATATTACAGGAAAGCCTATTTGCTTTGGACTGTACTCTATAACCCACCTAGAGTCTGACTTGGTAGTGGGATATCTTTGCTTTCTCTAGAAACAACTTATATTTCCAGCCGACAGCCAAAGGATGACCTTTGGCCTTACAGTGTCAGTCTGAGAGTGTAGTACCGTTCTGGCATTATGTTAGACTGTTAGTGAAGGTACAACTTTATGTGATGCCATTTATCAGTCTATCAAAAAAAAAAAAAAAAAAATCAACTTGAAGTTGAACTTCTTCCTTTAGATCTCTGTGGGGCGCTGGCCCGCGGCTAAACAAGCGCTCGGTTCCGCCGCGGCGGCGCTAACCAAGCGCTCCGTTCCGCCGCGGCGGTGCTAAACAAGCGCTCGGTTCCGCCGCCACCGGTCCGACAACCGGTCTAAGCGCCCTCAAGCAGCCATCCAGGTTGAAGAGAGGGTTTACACACCGTGCGAAGAGTCAGCTATGCCTGTCCGCGCGACGCTTGTAGGGTAGACCTAAGGTAACAACCTTTATCACTAGAAAAGTATCCAAGCTATAGTGCCCAAGACATTCTGGGTTGGACATCTGTGCAAGCTGTGGAAGTTTCAGGCTTTCAGCTGGCAGTGTCGACAGAAAGACTGAGGCATCATCCCCAAGCATGGACATTGACGAAAGCCAAGTGGGAGGCAGGAAGGAAGACACAGCTCAACCTCACATCGATGTGGGGATGGTAGGGGCCGCCGACGACCGGACGAGCCGCCCTCAAGCAGCCATCCAGGTTGACGAGAGGGTTTACACGCCGTGCGAAGAGTCAGCCGTGCATGTCCTCGCGATGCTTGTAGGCTAGCCCTAAGGTAACAACCTTTATCACTAGACAAGTATCCAAGCTATAGTGCCCAAGACATTCTGGGTTGGACATCTGTGCAAAGCTTGCAAAGTTTCAGGCTTTCAGCTGGCAGTGTCGACAGAAAGACCCAGGCATCATCCCCAAGCATGGAAATTGACGAAAGCCAAGTGGGAGGCAGGAAGGACGACACAGCTCAACCTCACATCGGCGATGTGGGGATGGTAGGGGCCGAGGACGGGGCGACCATGCCTAACCGAGAACGGCCCGCTGGAATTGAAGATGACGAGGTGGCCAACAACAGGTCACCCCCCCAGGCACACACAAATTATTGGCCGGAGGAAGAGAGTTCGGGAGATGTTAGCCAGATGCTATGATGCGGGGATCTTACCGTCAGGGTGGGATGTTGGGGAGTTGAAAGAGGATGGGACCAAGGCACACTTCACACTAAATCCGTCGTTGGACGAGATTAAAGTGAAGTGGCTCAAGGAGCGGACAGTAACGGTAATCTTCCTGGAGGGCTCTAAGAACTAACCAAAGAAGATTAAGGAAGACGTCATCCGAGCCTTCGAGGACGTGTGGATGCAGGAGGAACGTTTTGACCCCTCGATAACTCGGGGGAGGGTTTGTATTGAATCAAGTAACGTACTATCGTACGTGGCGAAAGATAAGCTAGTGGCGGAGTGGATGCTAGAGGAGCAAACAGTAAGAGTGGTGCTCAAGAGGCGCTGGCACAACATTGCATTCAAACCCTGGATGACCAAAGCGGAAATCCAGGAAGCTAAGCGGCAGGATGAACGAGATTATTTTTGGATCCGAGTGATAGATGTTCCGCTTGATGCATATTGCTACTTGGAATCTGCAGTAGAGAAAGCAATTGGAACTGTACGGAAGGTGTACCCTTCGGAGAAAAATGCTCGAACGCCTCAATCGATTAATGTTCGCATGGACATAGGCATTGAACACAATCCTAGACTGAAGGAAACCTTGGAATTTACAACTTTCCAAGGGCAGTCAATGGAGCTTCAAGTAGCCAATGCGTTGACTCCATGGTGTCCCAAATGCCGTCGTTACTTTCACAAGGAGGAGGATTGCACGCGAGCACGGGGGACAAGAACGCCGAGTCCCGCCCGTCGGAAGGAAGTCAGAGCAGTAGTACCAGCAGCAGAAACAGCAGCGCTCCGCCGTCTAGCCGAGGCCGAGCATCCTCGCATCGAGGAACTCCTCCTCCCCAAGACCATCTCTCGCCGAGTACGTTAACTCAAGGACCAAGGCACAACAATCAGACGGGAAGCACAAGGAGAGGAAAGGCACCTACCTATTCAGAAAGTTGGGCCCACCGGGAGGAAGAGGGGGCGCGGATCAACTAGCAGGAGGAGCGTCGTTTATCTTCTCGCAGAACAACCCAGTGTTCTCACCGGGTCCAGTCGGCTATGGCAGAGTAGGCTCAGTAATGGACGAAGGGAGACCAGCGGCACCAAGTCAAGGCGGTGGGACACACGGGCATAATTCCGAAGCAAGGAACGCAGTTGGGGGAAGAGGGAGGTGGAAGAGGACCTTCAGGTAACGAGGAGCAAGACGATCAAGGGTAATGGAGCCGGGAGGGAGCACGGCATCCAATAGGAAGACGGGCGCAGCGGGGCCCACCACTAGTGGAACCTCACAGGGCAGGGGAGACCTAGCCCCGACTAAGCTCCGCGGACGGCTCAGTGAAGACATGAAGGAGCTGGGAATTCAAGAAGAGGAGATTGAAGGGGAGCCGTCAACGTCGTCATCGGTGGCAGCGGATGGTGCAGTGGGAAGAAGCAACGTACAATGTACAATGACGATGAAAAGAAACAGACGGCAAGTAACCGGGTTAGATAAGGAGTGGGAGAAATACCTGCTCCCATTACTTTTTACAGCTGCCCAGGAAGGGATTTTTGTCTTAGCCTGGTCGACTTTGGCGACAAAGACGGTTCTTCCTTCACAACCGATCTTAAGCCCCCCGACGCCAAAAGACATGGTGAACATCACAAGAAGAATCTATGTTTTTTTTTTTTTTTTTTTTTTTTTTTTTTTTTNTTTTTTTTTTTTTTTTAAAGATAAGGGCCCAGTGCCCAAGGCTGATATTATCCATAAGAAGATTGAGGCCGGGGTCCTCACAGTCTACCCGGAGTGACCAAACCGAACTTGCTGAGAACCGGGCTCAGTGTCCCTCATATGATGATAATGATGATCGTAATGATGAACATGATGCTAATGATAATGATTAGTATATAAAAAATTATATATCAGTACTTCTTGCCTTCTAATCCTAGAACACCTCCTAGCCCTTATGGTTTTGACATAGCTGTAAGAGTTATTCCGGATATCCCAACGCCTAGGTTCTTCATTGATAGGCCGAACGTGAAGGCTAAGTTATTCGTTCCATTGCTTGATGCACGGGTCACATAAGAAAATCTGGCAAAGCTGGTAGGGCAAGGGCTGTGTCTCTTCCCGATCAGCTGGCTCGCTCAAGCAGACCACCCTGATCTGGGAAGACTTAGGATATTGGGCGATGTGGTGGCAACGGTGTTGAATACGAAAATCCCAAAGGCACGCTCACTCTCCTCCTCTACGTTTCAAATGTTTCTGACCCAAAAATGGGACATAGTGGTGTCTGGTCCAGTGGGCACCGCTCCACCTTCAACATCGTCTATTCCCTTACTCCGCATCCAATCTAAGTCGGTCGTGTCAGATAGCCATGCTCCAAGTTAGGGTAGCATCATGGAATGTGAGGGGCATAGGGGATACCAGAGGTAGAGGGAAGAGACAACGGATAAAGTCATGGATGCATTCAAAGAAAATCCAAATCCTTTTTTTTTTTCTTTTTTTTTTTTCACACAGGAAACTAAATTGGAAGAGGAAAAGATCAAGGAACTGGGAGCATGGTGGGACGGCCCACAAGCATGGGCCCCGGCCTCAGGTTCACGGGGAGGGGTGGCTATCCTAGTACATAAGAATTTGGACGCAGTCATCGTAGATCATGACTTCGATCAGGAAGGTAAGTGGGACTGGATCAAATTCCTCTCAGCAGGTCGGGAATGGGCGGTGGTTACTGTTTATGCACCCGCAGTTAGAGCAGATAGAATAATTTTCTTTGAAACCCTGATGGATGCTCTCCCGGATGTTGATGATGTAAATCATCGCAGGTGATTGGAACACTGCTCTTGACGATGTCAATCCTCTGTTTTACTCGATGCGGACAGGTAAGGACCTGGACGCTGTCTTGGAAATAATGATGGAACTAGATTTGGTTGATGCATTCAGACTTGCGAACCCCACGGACCCAGGCTACACCTGGTTCTCCTCCCAACTAAGTTCAGGTCGGAAGGTCATTCCTAGAAGACTAGACTACTTCCTAATTAGCCAACCCATTTGAGCAACGCAGTATCGGTGACGACTGACCCTCATCCTATGTCAGACCACAATCCTATCATTCTGTATTTGAAGTGTCTTCTAGATGAATACTCATGGTTTTCGGAAGCAGCGGTTGGGAGTTATGGTAGTGTTGGACTCATGCCAAGATGTACAAGAGGAAGTCTTCCAAAACAGGGTTGTCTCTAGAATCAAGTCATGGGGGGGAGCCCCACATCTATCCATTTTTGGGAGGGCTATGGTGATTAATGCCTCTCTGTTTGCCCTTTTGTGGTTTGTAGGAAAGGTGAGATTGTTGAGTCCCTCACTGATTGCACTGTTAGGTTGCCTGGCAGCAAGCTTCTTATGGAAACCACGAGCCAGTAAGTGGGAAGGTTTCAATTTCTAAGGTGGCCTGGGATCTAATAGCGCAGCCTAGGGAAGAGGGAGGGCTAGGCATTAGAGACCCTCACAGAAACAACTGTCTGTTGCTCTCACAGTGGTTTCTCAAGGTGTCAACCAGTCAAGGCTGTGAACATTGGATGTTAATGGGGGAGCACATCTTAGGTGAAGAATGGGGATTGGCCCGTAAGGAGGACGTGTGGCTCTGTCTCCAATTGGAGTCGTATGTGAACAAGAAAATCCGTTCTACCTTTTGGGTTGGAGTGGTGTCGGCCTGGAAGAAGGTGAAGCCTAACGAATGGGTAGATCCAGTCACTAAGCAAGAAGTGCTGAGGCAACCGTTATTTGACAATCCCAGAATCTGCAACGCTATGGGAATGAGCTTTAGAGCAAACAAAGAAGTAGGTACATTTGGGGATAGTTGGATTAGAAGGGGGGTGGTCCGCATTGCTGACATCTGGGAGGTTCTAGAAGGACGATGGAGCACAACGGAGGAGATCAGGTTGAAACTTGAAAGTAGGCAATTTGCATTTGGTGGAGGAGAAATTGGCAGATCTGATTGCAGCAATCCCAAAGCCCTGGCACAACCTCCTTGCCGCAGAAGGAGTGGACCCACCAGGCACATGGTACTCAACAACAAGACCTGGAGAAGAAAGGAAATACTCGAAACTACTTTCGTACTCATCTGACGGCAGAAGGCTCTTCCAGGGATGGACCAAGCCCCCCAGTATGCTTCAAACTCAGCTGCAACCCTCTGAAGAACAAACCACACATCCCCCGATGGACTTACCATTGGTCCAAGTGAGGGTGGAGGAAACCTGGGACAAGGAGAACACCCACGCCTGTACACTTCTCTCAGAACTCCCAATAGCTGACTGACAATGACTGTAAGTTAGATCCTGCGGCATGGGCGTGGAGGGGCTTAGGCAGAAATGGCACAACGCTGAAGATGCATGAGATGAAGCAAACTACAGAACTCCTACTACCGCCCACAATGCCTTTGGCAGTGGCCACAAAACGCTGGAATGGGAGTGGAACTGGGACAGAAATTGGGCCATTGGAAGTGGTGGGATACCCATTGGAAGGAGTTTTATGAATGGGAGTGGAACTGGGACAGAAATTGGGCCCTCTTGGGCATTTTGCCAGAGGACCTGCCGATCTCAAAAGGATGTGGCTAGGTGGTGCAAATATGCAGAGCGATCATCTGTTCCGTCATATGGGACTGCCGAAATAAGGCAACTTTCAAGGGCAAGGGTTCTTCTGATACAGAGACGAAGGAACTGATTCGATCCAGACTCCGCCAGGCCATAAACTTGAAGGCAGACTGGAACAGAAAAAGCTGCCAAGGGAAGAGAAACAGCAGAAATTGCAGATGGTTCTTGGGCACTTGGGGCCGCGGTAAGACATCAAACTGGTTGGTGAATGTGGACAGAAGAAGGAAATTTGGAATTTTGCTCATGGTTAGAGGTAGGGGCACAGAATGAACCAGGGCACTCGGTTCGTTAGCCGCAGGAGGGAGGCAGATCAAGCAGAAGGTGGTTTTGGGTTTTGGAACGAGTAAGGAGTGTCAGAATTGAGTAGTTGGTCAAGATAGACCTGATAGGTCAGAGCTAGTACTAGGGGTACTTGAAGAGCAGGGGGCTCGAACGGACACAGGACTGAGAACTTTCAGCAAAGCGTCGAGTCGGAACTGGGACCAGATCCCTTTGTCCAAGGTCCAACCGGGTTGTTTGTGAGGATTCCCGGCCTCAAAGTTTTGTGCTTTGATAATGGATTCTCTACCTTCCCCCCCCCCCAAAAAAAAAGAACAAAAAAAAAGAACTTCTTCCTTTACCCAGACTTAACTATAGTCCTCCCTGCAGATTTCTGGGGATAATTGCTACCCTTCTTTCATTAATCTACCCCTGTAGTCCGGTCTCCAAAACTCAATCTTGCCCTTCCCATCTGTCAAATTGAATACTTCTGTGACTTGGTGAATACCAGCCTTTCCATCTTTCTCAGTTTACCCATGGTCCTTTTGGTCAGCTGAGGCCATTGGAGTGTGACAGAGATTTCCAAGCCTGTGGGAATGGCAGCCAACAGAAGATTCAAATTGCCCTGAGTATTAGGCAGGGGACCTTAATAAGTCTGTTGGATATCTGGCTCAGCCTGTTGTTTCCACCTTTTCCTTTCCATATCCCAAGGATGTCTAATCTGATAAATACCCCTTTACCTACCCCAATTCTGCCAAAGGACTTAGCCACAATTATAGCTATAGATTATAGTGTTGCCTGAACTTTGTCTATTTCTGATGGGCCAGGCTGAATTGTCCAACAAGCTTCGAGTCTTTTGACACATTACTTCTTCCAGCGTGGCCGGCCACTTGATGACCGTGGGGAGCAGACTGCTCCATGTTTTCAGTATTGACGCGAAGATTGCCAACTCTGAAGACATCGGGAAGTTACGTTACGACTACGCTTTAAACCCGGCGGGTCAGTGTTAGTCCGGTACCGAGAAGAACTCAGTGCGCTACCACCCACTCCGAGTCTCGAAACTTATCCATTTGGCACTTGGATCCAGGGACGCGGCCCCCCTTATCCACTCCACCACGCACAGCACCAACCGTGTTTCGCCCATGTACGTAAGTTCACTTTCATTCTCAGAAAATCTCTCGTGAATAAGCAGAGACCCAGACACTGTTGGGATTTGACAGGCACCACTCCTGCATTAGGATTAATTTTGAAGGGCAATCCTGATCCACGGGCGGTTGGAATCGAGACTCTGATTGAGTTGTCTCACTAGTACCCACTTTATCAGGAGGGCTTCGTTCTGGGAGAATGTATCTGGTAGTCCCCCTTCCCCCCCCCCCCTTCCTCGTTCCTTTTCTGTGTGATCTTCCACCAGGCGACTTCAAACGCATTCTCAAACTCAAACCATGAGAGCGCTCTAGTTTTCCCTTTTTTTTATTAAAATATATTGGAAACCGGAGGGCGGAAAACCCTCCACATATCTATACAGGGGTCACTACCCAGCGTCAGCTATAGCTGAAAACCGGCTCCAGCATTCTTTAATACTGTTACCATAAAAAAAAAAAAAAAAAAAAAGGGTAAGTACGTCTATGTCACCTTTGAGTATAGAATGGGCAAAAAAAAACAAGTGGCGGCAAAGAAAAAACCGCACCGAGTTTGAAAAGGCAACTGAAGTACCGTGGTGTCAGACCGGGTGTTATATTTACAGGGGTTGGCCATGGTGTCAGAGAGGAAAAAAAAAAAAAAAAAAAGCCCAACGGATACTTTTGGACCGAAACCTCTCATTTCAAGTTGGCCACTGGTTTCTTTGCTGCCGTGCGTTCTTTTTGCCTTTAGGGTTTCAAAACATGCCGCGTCCGCCGTTATTTCAAAAAAAAAAAAAGGGGGAAACGACGCCGGAGTCGCAAAAATGAGTAACAATTGCACTATGGGCCAAGATGCTGTTTCAAATTGCAGTTCGCACAATGTATACAACCCAGCTTTCTGGCCAGGTAGGGTGCCCGAAGTGCAATTGTACCTTCAAGTTGCCCCGTAGTGCAATTATAACTCGTTTTTGTGACTCTATTGAAGTTACCCCCCCCCAAAAAAACACAAGGACTGAACATATAAGAAGCAAACGAACCAAAGGAAGAAAAGAGAGGGAAGATGAACAAATCCAGACACCTTCACAATATCCACTCGTCCACACAGACTAGATCTACAGACTAGAGCCCACACCTCAACAGAAAACACAAGGACTGGACATATAAGAAGCAAAGGAACCAAAGGAAGAAAAGCAAGGGCAGATGAGCAAATCCAGACACCTTCACAATATCCACTCATCCACACAGACTAGATCTACAGACTCGAGCCCACACCTCAACAGACAGGAGGTGCCCTTTTTTTTAGGCTTGGATCCCACAGTGCGTTTTGAAGAAAAAGTCAGAAAAGTACCCTGAAAGTAGTGTCCGCGCCAACCGGTTCGTAAGAACGAATTTGGATCCCATAGGCCCGACGGGGAAGGCACTTCTCCACAAATTTTGCCGACATGCACTCCGTCCCAACGCCATCTACGGACATCCAACGGCCAACGACCACGAACCGACAACAGAAAAAAAGGGAAAACCCAATTTTGCAGAGGCACCTACTTTCAGGGGGCGGGGGTAGGGGTTGGGAGCTTTTGGAAATTCGTTCACGAAACCAGCCACCACTCTCTCCCGTGCTGCCACGAAGGAGGCCCAGAGAAGAAACAGCCGAATTATTTTCCGTGTCTGGTCACCGCGGAAACGTGTGGGATTTCTTTTTTTTCACAAAAGTACCCCTACCACAGATTGTGGGATCCAAGCCTTAGTCTCAAACACAATCAGGATGAGTACGCAAAGAATACAGAGAGTACTAGATGACAGGAGTTGCACTGCTTGACAGGGACAAATGAATGGACCCTGCCAACAGTAGAAAAAGAAAGCACACTCAGTCAGAGAGTCAGTACAGGGAAGAACGCCTGCGATGACATGTGATGCGCAACCTCACTCCCCGCGCAGCGTTCCGTACTTCGGACGCCGATCAGAGTTATTAGGGGTGTGGCCGAGGATTTTTGGCCGTGGGGGTTGAGTCATACGGACGAAACGGGGGACTCTTGCTTCGGCCTGAGGTGCCTGGGCGGGGATTTGGGCTGTCGCCGACAGCGGATGAGGGGAGGATGGGGTCCTACGGTCCGATCGTCGTCCTTTTTTCGGAAAAAGAGAAAATAACAGACGAGAGGAGAGGAGACGAAAGATGAAGCACATGGGGGTGGAATTCCATTCCCCGAGGCGCAGGGTTTGCGCGGGCCTTGGGGGTGGAGGCCCTGAAAATAGGTTCAGGCTTCGTTGTCGGACTCGTCTAGTCCGTGCGGACGGCGTGGAACCCAGGTTCGGAAATGGGCAGGGAGCGCACCCACGTTGCGGGAGAGTTCGGGGAATCGGGTAGCCCCTTCGTACCCCAGGGCCAACCGTCACCACGAGCACGAGTCTCCCTGACGACACCAGTGACAATTAAACCGCGGTCGCCAGGTGGCATGCACAGCGGACCAAGGCAACAGCATGAGGTCGGTGTACGACAAAATAAAAGGCGGGGAGGCAAATCGCTCAATCAGCGCAAACCCACTCCCGCTTATATGGCATGCCTGGGTCGGGTTATAAAGGTGGATTGGCTCAGTGCGCCAGAGCAGGCTCCGCACATCCGCATCGCAGTAGATGCCATCGTCATCTGCGATCGGGAAGGGCGGAAGAGCGCTGCGACGCTCTGAGGCCAGGTCTAAGCTCGGGCGACAGCCCGCGCCCGAGCTTGCGTTTGTCGAGACGAAACCTGACTCCATGCAAAGATCAACGAATCCCGTTGAAGAAGGATGCGCCCAGCTTTCTTTCTCCATCTCTTCTCTGTATCATCAACCTCAACGCGGTGTCGAGCACCCGTGGTGGATACAGAGAGGTCGGCCTCTTCGCGACGAAGCGGCTGGCCGATCTCTCTGAAAGTATCCGCCTACTCTTGGGGTCCCGACCGTCGCCCCGTTGGAATGAGGGAGGGGGGAGAGAGAGAGAGAGAGAGAGAGAGAGAGAGAGAGAGAGAGAGAGAGAGAGAGAGAGAGAGAGAGAGAGAGAGAGAGAGAGAGGTTGGCGCGTATCACACACACTCGCGCAAATAATCAAAAAGAAAGGGAGATGGGAAGGACCGATGCATTCATACCCACATGCAAGCAATCGGCACTTGATACCTCGATACTTCCGCTCATCAGGCCCAAAGGCGCATACACACACACATACCCATAGAGTCTTTAATGAACCATTCAACATCCATAGACTTTCGTACGCGTGGCTTTGCCCATCGCAGGGAAAGGAGAAAGAGGGGATCGGACTTCGCTTAGAGGGAAGACAAAGAGACATGCAGGAGGGAGATGCCCAGCAAGAAGGGAAGATGTCGCGGGGATGCAGAGCGGGGGAAGAGGTTTACGCGGCGTGCAAAAAGTCAAAAACCGCCGCGCGCCCAAAATTCCCGCTAAGTCCCAACTGTTTCTTGCATTTCTTGGCGCGGCCGCTAACCGGCTACGCCAGACCCGAATTACATTTTCTATTCCACCCCCACTCCCTTTAAACAAAAAGGACAAAGAAAAAGAAAAATGAAACACCGCTTTCCCCCATTATCTTGAATCCATTCTTTGGGGTTCTACATGGGATTTTCCCTTAGGGGCACGGAAAACCGCCGAGTGCGGATCCTGGCTTATCACATCTGTGATGCGTAGGGGGTTCCGGAAAAAGTGGTAGTCTCCCGACTGCTGTATAACCCTCCTAAATTCCTAATTACCTTGATGATCCAGGCGGCCACTTCTTCGTCAGCTGGCCCGGTTCATCACCTACTCTACTTCGATGCCTACCGCATCGATGTGGATCTCCTCTCCTATTGTACACCTGATCAGGCGGCCCTTCCATCGTCCGCTGGCCCGATCATAATTTTTTTTTTTTTTTTTTTTTTT
>BFEA01000127.1:131218-154596 GCA_003427395.1 Chara braunii
AGGAAATGGTTGATCTCGGGATTAAGAGGGGGAGGAAGAGGAGGAAGAAAGGTTGACAGCTCAGCCGGAGTAATCGGTGCCTCCACCTCATTGAAGTGGTGTTGGACAAAGGAGGGATAGAGAAACGCCCCCGCTACGTGTGCCAATACGAGTGGTGCCGGATCCGCAGTAGCCGGTACAACCCGTCGCTGCAGCGTGCGATTCCCGGGACGCGTCATCACTAGATGGGTCTTGGTATATGGCCTTCACTCCCTCTTGAGCACCGCGATGACGAGGAAATGGTACATTACATTCGTCCGCTGGACGACCTCCTAGATGATCGTTCCCGCTAGTCCGGCCGCGACACATCCTTCAAATGGCGGCTCCAGATATGGCTCCCATGCAGGATCAGGATGCGGGGCCCCTTCGATCGCTTCGACCGTGATGGTTGCACGCTCCACCATGAACGCGACATCCGTCAGGTGGACCGTCCGGCTCGGAGGAACTGCTAAGGTCAATGACCGGGGCACGCCTGGGTGGCTGGCGACAGCGGAAAGGTCCTGCGAGGAAGGGGGGTTCGGCTGCGGGATATGGTACTTTTCCCACTCCTCCTCCTCATGCTGGTGCTGATGGGCCGACTCCATCAAGATTCAGGTCGGGAAGGAGCGGCGACTGAGGTGTTGGCTCCGGAGGGTTCCCGCGTATCCGAAATCTGCTTGTTTCTGCTACTTCCCTCGACGAAAGTCCCTCGATCGGTGTCGCCTTGCTCTCTGGAACGAGATCTGGCTTCTGCACCCACCCGACCTTGTCCACCTCTTCTACCGGTCCCACTCGGCTTCCTTGCGCTTCCGGCGATGGCTGGCGACGTCTCTTCTTGGGCGTCTTCCTGAGGGCCCTCGGGCCTACTGGCTTGGGGTAGGATGAGGGAGGCCGCAACGACTTTCGATCCGCAATGCTCACCACCTTTCCCCCCTCCCGCGCGATATAGTCCGGTATTACCGCCGCGTGGTAAGATCGCCGTGCAGCCGATGTTGTTCGCAGGCGGAGTTGGAAATCCTCTTCTTCGCTGGCGATCACTTGCGCGATAGACAGCAACTCGATATGAATGAGCTTCATAAGTCCCAGCCTGCTTGTCCCGATCTCCCCGAACGGGTATAATGCCACTGTGCCCTCCTTCTCCGGCTTAGGCCTCGAGATGACGTAGTACACCTGCAGGTTCTCGACGATGTTGTGATCGTCGTACGACATGGAAAACCGGAACATGCCCAGCACCACCGATCGATACAGCGCGCGGCGCAATTCCCACGCATCCTCCTCAGCTTGCGGTAGCGGCTCCATGCTCTCCAGCCCCACCAGGTACTCGGGAAAATTTTGCATGGGGTAGGGGCTCTCTGTGAGTTGATAGTGGAGGGTGGTGTAAGAAATGAAGGGAGGCATTTAGTATGAGGGGGTGGGGATGACTTTGATGTTTAAAGGATCGGCGGGGGGGGAGAAGCACGGGCAATTGAGGCACAAGTGTCAGCGGTCCGTCCAGCGTCCGTCGCAACCGTGCGTGATATGACGTGAATCGATGACCCCTTCCCTGCGTGCGCGCCACCGATCTCGCTACCTGCACCGTGTACTCTCGCAAGAAGTTCCACACCGGTTCTTGGTGTCGATCGTCCGGGAGCGTCAACTCGCCGATGAAAGTGGCGACGCTGTGCCCGAAGTTGGCGGCCACCTGGAGCGCTCGGAACTCGATGAACACCCTGGTGGTTTCCCGACCAGGCAGCTGCGTGACGTCCACGTACACCCCCGCGTAGGTTACTCGTTCGCTCAAGAGGGAGTATGTGGCGGGATCTACGATGTTGGGCCCGGGCACATTCACTTACTTATCATCGTACCGCAATTGTCGATCATCATTGAATCGATGCCACACCAAGTGATCCACGATCGGCGTTTGGATATGCTCAACTAGCTCATTCCTTTGCTGCTTTTGGCTCATCCTGTGCGATCGAGTCCTCAACCCCAAACGATGAAGTGGATTGGAAAGAGGAAGAAGAAGAAGCAAGTGAGGACGAGGAAGCAGAGGGAGAAGGCTGGGACGGGGCCTGAGCCCGCTCACGATCCAGCGATGGTTAGAATGGGCGAAGGGCAGCAGCGTGGCGAGTCAGCGGTCTGGCCTGTGCGCTGTGTCGGGGGATCAGCTTCACGGAGTGCTGGCCTTGCGCGCCAACTTCCGTCACCTCCGAGTCGTAAATGCCAGTATAGCGAGGGTGGATCTTGGAGGAGCGAGCAAATTTTTGTACCTACACTAGATCCTCGATCTTATAGCGGGGTAGTGAACCAGCGGAGGCATGTCAATTCTCGTAATCTCTGATCTGCCGTTGGTGCGTCAGATCCACGACCCTCTGTCGCCTGCGGGCTAACGCGGGGTAGGTCCTAGCCATCAGATCCATGTAATGCTGGGCCTTTTCCCACTGTTGAGCCCGGGTCGCTCTAACTTCCGCACCCACTAGGGGTGACAACTGCACCCGGGTTCTCTGTTGAAATGGGGACACCCCTGTACTGTCGTGTGGGGTAGCCTGATAGACGACCAATATGTGGTCGACTATGACAGGCCAGGGCGTGGTATCTCCTGCAGTGATGTTCCATCCAAGGGCGGTCTTAATCATTCGATTGGCGTTCTCCACGAGCCCGTTGGCCTGTGGCCAGTGTCCTAGTGAGTACAAAATCCTAACATCCGCCCTTACGAGATGTTGTTCTACCTCCCCTTGGAATTCCAACCCGTTATCCATGTGGACTTCTTCTACGTCCAAATGCATGCACAAAAAGTGATCAATATACCAGGCTACTTCCTGCGAGTTCCGACTAGTCATAGGATAGGCCTCGATCCATTTAGAGAAATGATCGACGGCCACTAGAAGGACATTGAGCTTGCTCTGATCGACGGGACATTTCGGTACATTGATATCAGTCGTATCGATGCTAACTCCTTGGAAGGGGCGTTCTACTCTAGTCGATACCATCCTCCGTAGCATCTGTACCGGCGCCTTACCAGCCGCACAGGCCGGACAGTTCTGGATGGTGTATCTGACATCCTCCCGAATTCCTGACCAATACCATTCGTTTTTCTCTATAGTTTTTTCCGTGTATTTGAACACGAAATGGACCACATCCTCTTCGTGGGCAGCCCGTGTCCAATCGAACCTAGCAAGAGGGTGTGGAACCATCAACCAACTAGACCCGCTATTGTCATTGTCTTTTCGTTTTTGCAAGACTGATTCAAGCCAACGATAATCATGAGCTCGCTCCGTGACTCGCTGGCGTTCTGCCTTGGTAAGCTCCGTCAGTGGGTCTCCCTTGAGTCTTCTCTATAGGAGGAGATCCATCTAGACCTCTGCTCTACGGACACTTGGCAAGAATCCGTTTTCTATCCTAGCCTCTACATACCGCTTTTCTGTAGGTACCTGGTCCGTTCGACAGTTGGGATGGTTCCACTTCTTCTCGTTCCGATACCTAACGAAATATCTGTGGGACTAGATCATGCGGCACTGGATGCATCGTACCCATGAGATAAAACTAGGTCCTCCGAGGTGTGAGTCCCCCCGGTCCGGTATCATAGGCAAGGTGCAGAAAAAGCAAGAACGCAGGGATAGGCTAGGGGGAGAGTGAGGGATAGATGGATAGGTCGAAGAGCCTGGGAAAGATGACGGGGTTGTTGTCGCTTCAAGAGGGGTCGCCATCTCGCGCCCCAGTCCTTCCCTTGCGGATGACGTGTACTTCTCCAAGTTCTTCGTAGCGAGGCTCCGTTAGGGGTGAAGCTTTTTTCCACGGAACGAGTCTCTCGTTCGTTGGGCAGTTCTTTGGTGGTTGGAGGCGAGTCCGTCCGTCCGCGTTTCCATGCTGCCTGGTCGCGCGGTGGTGGATGTCGAAATCGTAGTCTTGCAACCTTACTGCCCACCTTCCCAAGGTTCCCGTATAATCCATGTTGTTCCGTAAGGACAACAACGACTGGTGATCCGTTACGAGAACGAACTTATGGCTGTGGAGATACGGTCGAAAGTGCTGGATTCCCCACACCACCACCAAACATTCACCCTTGCTGTTCTTCTTTCTTCAGTAAGTTGGTCAGAGGTTTGGCGACGCGAGCAAACCCTTCGATGAACCATCGATAATATGAGGTCAGGCCGAGGAAGGCTCGGACTTGAGTGAGTGTGACAGGCACCATTTTATGTGACACCCGCGGCCTAGGCCGCGGGTATTTCGGTTGTCGCGGCCGAAAAAGTTGGCCGCGGCCGCAACCCACGAGGCCCAGACCGCAGCCTGGTTTTTTAATATTTTTTTTTTACCCCTAAAAATGTGTTAATATATATATATATATATATATATATATATATATATATATATATATATATAATATATATATATACATATATACAGGGTTGCGGGCGTTCGGGAGGAGCCGAACGCCCGAACGTTTGGCACCCCCTCTCGACCCGTTCGGCCGTTCGGCCGAACGTGGACCAAAAACAAAACAAAAAAAAAAACATCTGAAAAAAATATATGTTATACAGAAGAATAAACTAAACAACGTTTGGCTCGATGTTACATCCAAATTCTTTACCAAATTTGACATAGAAATCAAATACTTAAAATAAAAAATAATAATGAAAATTAGAAAAAATAAAACGAGAATGAAATTATTGTGTGGGCGAGCACGTTTTGGACACCGCCATCTTTGGTGATTTTTCTTTTTTTTTTGGCAGTGACAAATGCCATGAAAATTTATACATGTGTATCTTATATAATAGAGAATATACAAATAAAGTTTGAAGAAATAATATTTTTTTTCATCCCCTGAAATAAAGAAAAAAAACAAAAAGTGAAAAGAAAGAAAAAACAAATTAGTGAGTGGGCAAGCAAGTTTTGACACCACCATCTTTGCCGATTTGTCATTTTTGTTTGGCTGAACAGAATGGATTCAAAATTAATAGGGAGATACCTCACATCACATGAAACTCACAAAAAACGTTTCAAAAAAAAACAAATAATATTTAGGTGTCAAATTAATTTTTTGCGGGGTCCGAACCCCTTCAGGTTCGGCCCCGTACAGGGACCCGAACGCCCGAACGTTCGGGGGTCAGCTCAGGGGCCTCCGTACGTTCGGCCTGGCAACCTTGTATATATATATATATATATATATATATATATATATATATATATATATATATATAGGGGAGTTGATGTGACAGTTGGGACCCGAGCGGTTTCCTCTGGGGAAGCTCCAAACAGGGAGTTGTTGGTTTTTACCGAGTGTACGGTGGCTATGAGTTGACTATCTGCCGGAGTGACCAATACGTTTTTTGTTTCGGTTTCTCCATCGATTTCAGCTTCAACCGAGGGTTCCACTGAAAAGGACTGCATGACTTCCCTCGCGTCCCCATGCATTTTCAGGGGCCGCGGGCCGAAACTTTATCCCTTCGTCCAAAAGCACGGCGGCCTTGGCGTCTGTGAGTAGGGGCGCGGGGGCCTAAAAGATAGGTCGCATCGCCCCCCAAACTCGGCAAATCTCTCCGGGAGGGGGTCCGTTCTAAGATACAAGGACACAGGGGGTTCCGAGAGTTCAATTATTTGTGACACCCTCAGCAATGGTTCCCCTGCCACTGTAGAGGAGAGCAACTGACCCCAGCTAGACTCACTCTGGCTAACACTTGTCGACACATGTCGCCACAGTTGGCGGAACCGGTCTTGAATTCGTATCGGATACCGGTCAGGTTCGTTCGCATCCTCGGTTCCTGTCGCAGGTCTTTCTTTGCCCATTGACACCCATCAAACCATGTTGACTCTGCGAACCTCGGTGGAAATGCGAGGAGCTGGTTGTGCGCGTCCACGTACAACCATTCTCATGGTATCGTTTGGCTATGTGTCTGATGAACGGAGACGGGCGGAGTTAAACGCTGTTCAACCCGTCTAACGGGTCCGAGGACCCCCGTTGAATCCCGTTTAACTAAAAAACGAGGGTGTCATGTTGATTTCCGAAAAACGAAATTAGCGCGTCGGGCCTTAGACACGTGGCCCTACGCGCCCAAACACTAAAAACGAAAAATAAAATAAAAACAATTGACCTCTATTAACAGGGTGGGGTGGCCAAACAGGCCCCTCCGTTTCGAACACTGGGAGCACATGTGTGTGCATGTCCTTTTTTTTTTTTATACCAAATTCTCCAATCTATTCGTCCAGTCTCATTTCCGAAGGGCCCCTACATATTAGCAAGGACCCCTCGTGGAGTAGAGATGGACATTGGACTTGTAAATTATCTGCGTGGGCCGATAATATATATACTCTGTATTCGAATTCAGGTCTGTGCATCACACTGAGCACAGTTATGGGTCACTAATTCTCTGTTTTTTTTCTGTTTTTTTTTTTTTCTCGTTTTCTTTTCTTAGGAATACGTGCAGTGGCCCTAAGGGCCTCTACTTACCACATGCACAAACGACAAAAAATATGGCGGTGTATTATTCCACGTTCTAGCAGAAGAGCTTTTTTTTTTTTTTTTTTTTTTGAAAGCCCAGGGTGTTGTAGAGGCCAAGGACCAGACCCGCGGTGATTGCTGGTAGAAGCAGCCAATGGTTGCCCTGACAGGATAGGCCACCTACCCTACCCATACCCATGTTAATACTCCCAACACACCCCCTGTCCCTACTATCCTACCTCAGTGTGGCCAACACTCAGGACCATCACCCTAGCAGTATTGAGGGCAACTTGGAGTAGACAGCAGTGACAAGCATCAGGGTTGGGCCAACCTCCCATCCCTAATTGAAGCGGAAGCGGACGAAGCTTGTCGTACGGGACCTCAGACGCCAGGCTCATGCAATCTTCTACATGCCCAAATCAGTGAGTCTACCCAACACTGGCTAGCAGGATTACCTAAGCAATGCAGGCCACAAAATATGTTGTTTATGGTTTTGATGTTTTTTAAATACACGAAGTTAAAAAAAAAAAAAAAAAACATATGTTGTTGTACATCTTTGAAAGATCTACAACCCTATATTTTTTATTTTTTTTCTGTTTTTGTTTTACCCCTTAGAAAATCTATGTGAAACCTCCCAAACAAAACTCATGTCATTTCTTGTTTTTGTTTTTTTTCATTGTGCTTATGTTTTTGATTTTTTAAAAATATATTCAAAACTCAAAAAATAAAAATAAAAATATGGGGTTGTATTTTGTTTTTTCGATTATGTTTAGCCCAACAAAGAAATCACTGCATTGCGGACCTTGTTTTTCCCCGTCTAATGGGCGTTTGAACGGGGATTCAAAGTGAATTCAACGCGGAACCCGCGTTGAATCCAAAATCGGACACATAGTCGTTTGGGGCTTATGGTGGGCCGAGCTGAGCACTATCTTAGAACTGTCAAAATGCATCCGCGCGCCTACCGCTGCCTGCCATGAGATTTCTAGGAGCACATCATACGCCTGCACATCTAACACAATCGCATCACAAAAACAATGCACAGACCCGACTCTTATATGAACATCCATAATCTGTCCCTTACAGTGAATACTATCTTCCATGGCGGATACATACATCTCTTCGGGTCGGAGGCGCTGAACCAACTTCTCCCGACCCAAACGTTTCGTCAAGCTCCAGGAGATAGCTACGGCCGACGATCCCGAATCCAGAATCGCGGCCGAGGGACTTCCCCATACCTCACAATCACACCTGACACTTTTCCAGGTAATCGGGTACGCCCGAAGAAATACATTGGGTTTCTCAAGTGGTGGATCCACGACGTGGATCATCCCGACTCGGTTGGTCGTGTGAGTTTTCAAGGTGGATGGTTGAGTTTCAATATCCACCGACGGGTCGTGGATTGCCGACTTTTTACCCCCTCGGCCTTTATCGAACTGGCAACGGTTCTTCAGACATCTTTCAATTAGTTTCTTGTTGACGACTTCCGAAATGGTCAGCAGGTAGGGAATAAGTACTGGTATCCGCAGATCCAAAGCGTTCAGGGCATCTAGTACGTCGTTTTGGCCATTCTTGTACTCGGGACCCGTTATCGTGGGATCTTCGAACCCGGGTCTCTATGGTCCTAAGTCACTTTCCCTAGCAACTCACGGGGTATGGCGGATTACGCCAATAGTCCCAGGTTCAAGCATCGCGGCCGCTAGGTATTCATCGATTCCAATTTCGGCGGCCGCCGGGGCCACCATGTCTGGGGTCCCCGCATCCATGACGACGACCACCCGCCCTTGGCCTGCAGCGGTTGGAGCTGCCAGCGGGATGTGGGATGGGCCAGCGATACCTACCTTAGTCCAAGGTGACGGACAGTCTTTGGCCAAGTGGCCGGGTTGATTACAATTATAACATCGCATAGGCTGTGTGGCCCCGGCCGCCGCAGGCCGAGGTAACGCTGCTCCAACGGCCGCGACCACTGGTTGTCTCTGGGCCACTGCCACCCTTTGCCTCTGCCAGCTCTGAACAAGCTCGGTTAAAGGCGCCACAAACGTCAAAAGTTATGCGGCTATCTCTTTCATCGAGGGTTCATCTACTTCCCGTCCTCCTTGCGTCTGTATAGGGCGCCAGGAGGCCGGGGAAAAAGATGAGGCCCTTCGGTCCGGGTTTTTCTTGGGTGGTCCTAACCCGAAATGGTCTTCGAACATCCGAGACGTAGCGGAATAGCTATAGCGTCGGACACCCGATGGGTCATCTTCGTCACATTCTAAGTCCAACCCCACATCGTAATTTTCTTTCCCATACTTGATAGCATACTGGATTAGCTCAGTCAAGGTATGCTCAATTGGGTTGCATTTCTTGCGAATCTTTTTTCGCAGTTGGAAATCAGATAATCCCAGACGAAATCGGTTCGCATCATTTTCTCATCAACCCAGAGCGTTCGGACAGGTAGGTGAAGCGCTCCACGTACCTCGCCAGAGTTTTCCGGGGCTGTTGACTCGTTTGGAGTGTATTTCTTGATAAGGCGTAAACATTGCCTCGGCGCGATGTGATCAAAGCGTTCGAAAATTTTTCTCAGGAAAGTCGGCCAGTTGGTATAGACGTTTTGTCCATACCATTCGAACGTTGTCCCTGCTACCCTTCCCGAAATCCGTTCCCGAAGTAATTGGTCCATCCAACCCTGGGCCTTCAGGGCCGCCAGCCAAGTACATGGGTCCGTTTTGTCTTCGGAGAAGATGAGAACCTTCGAAGGCGGAGGGACAAAGTATAGGGGATGGTCAACCATCCCCACATGATTATCCACTCCCTATATCGGTTCCACCATGGCGCATGGTTGGTTTCGCCCCCGCCCCTTTCGCCGGTTATGATTGGCGTTCGTGGTCCGGCAGCGCCGGGGCGCTTGCCTATCCGTAATTAAAATAAGACAAAGAATAAGAACAATCTACGAAATAAATAGCAGATCCTAGCAAAAATGGACAGTCGTCTCAAAGGGGACCTCATAGCCAAAACAAATCAACTCTAATACCAACCTCACGCCCCGCGCAGCGTTCCGTTCTTCGGACATCGATCAGAGTTATTAGGGGTGTGGCTGAGGATTTTTGGCCCCGGGGGTTGAGTCATCCGGAGGAAACGGGGGACTCTTGCTTCGGCCTGAGGTGCCTGGGCGGGGATTTGGGCTGTCGCCTACGGCGGATAAGGGGAGGACGGGGTCCTACGGCCCAATCGTCGTCCTTTTTTCGAAAAAAGATAAAATAACAGACGAGAGGAGAGGAGACGAAAGACAAAGCGGACGGGGGCGGAATTCTGTTACCCGAGGCACAGGGTTCATTGTCAGACTCGTGTACTCCGTGCGGACTGTGCGGCATGGGCTCGCCCGGGGTCGGATAGGTTGACAGAACCCAGGTTCGGAAATGGGAAGGGAGAACACCCGCGTTGCGGGATAGTTCGGGGAATCAGGTAGTCCCTTCGTACCTCAGGACCAAACGTCGCCACGAGCACGAGTCTTCCTGACGACACCAATGACAATTAAACCTCGGTCGCCAGGTGCCAAGTGGCATGCACGGCGGACCAAGGCAATAATGTGAGGTCGGTTTAACACAAAATTAAAGGCGGGGAGGTAAATCACTCAATCAATGCAAACCCACTCCCGCCTATATGGCATGTCTGGGCCGGGTTATAAAGGTGCATTGGCTCAGTGTGCCGCAGCAGGCTTCGCACGCCCGCATCACAGTAGCTGCCATCGTCGTCTGCGATCGGGAAGGGTGGAAGCGCGCTGCTACGCTCTGAGGCCAGGTCCGAGCTCGGGCAATGGCCTGCGCTTCCGTCCTTCGAGACGAAACCTGACTCCATGCAAAAATCAACGCATGTCGTTGAGGAAGGATGCACCCAACTTTCTTTCTCCGTCTCTTCTCTGTATCATCAACCTCAATGCGGTGTCAAGCACCTGTGGTGGATATAGAGAGGTCGGCCGCTTCGCGACAAAGCGGCCGGCCGATCTCTCCGAATGTATCCGCCTACTCTTGGGGTCCCGACCGTCGCCCAGAGGAAGGGAGGGAGGGGGGGGGGGGGGGGGGAGAGAGAGAGAGAGAGAGAGAGAGAGAGAGAGAGAGAGAGAGAGAGAGAGAGAGAGAGAGAGAGAGAAGGCAAAAGGAGGTTCGCGTGTATCACACACATCGCGCAAATAATGAAAAAGAAAGGGAGACGGGAAGGACCGATGCATTTGTGCCCACATGCAAGCAATCAACACTCGATGCCTTTAAACTTCCGCTCACCAGGCCCAGAGGCGCATACACACACGCATACCCATAGAGTCTTGAATGAACCATTCAACATCCATAGACTTTTGTACCCGACATGCACAACAGATTACCCAACCTTTGGAGTCATGCACACATCACACGGGGGCAAAGCAGCAATGGAGAAAAAGCTTCGTCTTCAAAATACAGAATTCTCTCAACTGGCCGCTCCGGGCCCAGTCCTCAAATTGAATCCGTCAAAACCACCGACAACCATAGCCACAAGGCCCTGCCGCTGTCGGCGTCTGATCCCCACCACCGCTTAGTCCCTCCGACTGCCTTACCCCAAGTCTACTGCTAACTCCGCCACCCACCGTTACTTCGCCCACCACGGGGCACGTCGAGCCTTTCCGACGCTGCGGGCTTCGTGCATAGCTTGTGCAGTTTGCAGCCGAGATCAAAGACAGTGAGAGGAAGGGATTTCGGGAATTTATAGTGCGGAAGGCGGCGGAGAGGCTGCGCGAAGCGCGGGGTGTGGATGGTCAGGACAGAAGAAGGGCAGACGTTCCAGAAGGGTCGAAGAAAGCGAATCGAATGTTCTGCGTGATTGGGGTGGTCGTCCAAGTGGGGTGCGCTTCCCTCGGCCACCACATTGCCCCGACCACCCGAATCAGACAGCCGATCGTTCGCAGGGAAAGGAGAAAGAGGGGATCGGACTTCGCTTAGAGGGAAGACGAAGAGACATGCTGGAGGGAGATGCCAGCAAGAAGGGAAGATGGAGCGGGGATGCAGACGGGGAACGGGTTTACACGGCGGACTTCGCTTAGAGGGAAGACGAAGAGACATGCAGGAGGGATATGCCAGCAAGAAGGGAAGATGGCGCGGGGATGCAGAGCGGGGGAACAGGTTTACGCGGCGCCGCCGGCCCGCAAAAATTCAAAAGCCGCCACACGCCCAAATTTCCCCCTAAGTCTCAATTGTTTCTTGATTTCTTGGCGTGGCCGCCAACCAGCTACACCAGACCCGAGTTACATTTTCTATTCCGCCCCCACTCCCTTTAAACAAAAAGGACAAAAAAAAGGAAAATGAAACACCGCTTTCCCCCATTATCTTGAATCCATGCTTCGGGGTTCTACGTGGGATTTTCCCTTAGGGGTACGGGCAACCGCCGAGTGCGGATCCTGGCTTATCACATGACACACAATGTCATCCCATAGCACTTTCTCATGCATCACGGTAACCTCTTCGATTAGCGTCTTCGACTAGCTTCTCACTCCAGTTACCAACAACTGTGTTCACATAACAACTTTTTCAGTCTTGTTTAGTACAGGGATGCTGGGCTCGATTTCCAGCAGGTGCTGGCCCCCCCACCAATAGATGGGGGGGGCTTCGGAGTAGGACCACTTAACGGGGATGGTCTTATCACCCCTGTCAGTGGAGACCCGCAAGGAAGATCCGCTTAAAAAAAAA
This sequence comes from Chara braunii, assembly GCA_003427395.1. Lineage (NCBI taxonomy): Eukaryota > Viridiplantae > Streptophyta > Charophyceae > Charales > Characeae > Chara > Chara braunii. The sequence goes on from BFEA01000127.1 coordinate 143,342, forward strand.
AAAAAAAAAAAAGGAATAAGGGTTGCGTGTAGGCCTAATAAGAAACTGTAGGATGTGACGAACCACTTCCCGATCCCGTGCTATCTTTCGTACCCGTTGACTCAATTTTTTTTTTTTGTATCATACCGGCCACATTGGACGACGTCCACACTCTTTCTCACGGTAAGTGGCATATGGAAGGCTCTCCGTAGCGATCGATTGGGGAGATTGACACGTGTACCCCGAGCAACACGAATCAGCAGTTTCGCGAAGATCACGCCATTGGCGATGACGTCAATACATACTCTGATTCGACGGATTGCGCTGGACTGGGAGTGCAGAGCACACGAAGACCTGATGGACCATGATGATGACAACTGGACGGTCTCCGAAAATTGAAGGGCAGGGGGTTGCATATGACAGGACTACAGAGGATGGGATCCGAAACAGCACGAGCCGGAATGCATCATGAAGATCTTGCCACGGATGTTGTCGCCAACTCATACCCCCAGCTCAATTTTTTTTCTGCTTACATAGATTGTGCTGATCTAAGCTTCTCCTCTTCCTGCTTCTTCGTCTCCTCTCACATCCTTCGTTCAAGGTTTCATGCAATCAGGAGATCGAATAGTTTTGGAACCCCTGCGAATCACATATGTGACGAACCACTCCCCGACCTCGTGCTATCTTTCGTACTCTTGACTCAATTCTTTTTTTTGTATCATATTGGCCCCACAAAGCCCCCGTCGCTTTCCTTGATTTCACGAGCCTCGTTAGGGTCCCCACTTTTCGGAGGTTCTGTTGATTCTTGGAATTCTGCTTTTTGTAATTCGGGAAATGCATGGGAAACTGCGTGCGCCTTAGCGAGCGCACTAGGAATCGGGCTCGACAGTTAGGAATTCCCGAATAAGCGGAACCCGAAGCGTCCCTTTTTTGTGTGCATGAATGTTCTCGGTCACGTCGAAGAAAACTCTAAGAATTTTGTGAGAATACGGATAGGCATAGGACTTTCTTTTCCCGCGTCGACTTTCGCGCGCGGATATGGTGATTTCAATTTTTGAATTGGTTTAGGACATAGGCAAGCTGTAACTGCTTTGGTGCCTTTTTTTTCTCTTGTTGTCGGCACCGCGCATGCGAGCTTCCTCCTCCTTATTTCCCGTGTCTCTCTTCTCTCTCCCTTCCCCCTCCTCTTCTTCTCCTATCGCAACTGTTTTCCCTCTCTCTGCTCTTTGCGCGCCTGTTTTCCTTTCTTGATCATCTGAATCTTGGACCCATCTTGCGCTGCTTCTCGCGCCTCTTTCCTTCTCGAAACCCGGTTGATCCTTGGATTACCCCCGCTCACCAATCAAACGCGTTGAGTAAGAGGATCTTCCTATTGCGCGACGAATATGATTGGCTAAACCTTGGGTTCCGACGGATCAACATGGCTTCCCTTAAGCGTCCCCGGCGGAATCTTCTCCTCCTACACCTCGATTTCCCCTCCGCCTTCTCTTCCTTCTGTCTTCGTTCTCTCAACTATAAATTCCGCAAGCGCGCCCGCAAATCTCTCTTACGTTTTCAACTCCCAAGCCAGCTTATGAGAAGCAGTGGCTAGGTGGTGCGCTTGGTGCAACTCGAAAAGTCCCGACGGGCTAACTGTAGGCTGGCCGGTTGCGCGCTTGATCGCCACGATGAACTGTGGGATCCGGGCGAGGCGTGCCAAGCGTGCGTCAGTGGGATGACGATCGCAGCGGAGGAAGTTAGCACGCGACGACCGGGATCGTCGGTGGGGGTATGAGGATCGGCAATTAGAGTTGAGTGGATGATTGGCTCGGGGCCATATTAAGAATTTCAGGGCGAATGCACCTTCACTGTTGTGGATCATTATTCTTTGGTGTGAGTTCACGGCTGCGAAGCTGAACGATCTCTTTTCGGATCTCAGTGTTTCCTGTCTCGACATTTCTCATCCATCTCTCCCCTCTCTCTCTCTAATCTGAATGACGATGTGCTATGAGTTTGTTTCTCCTGTGAACAGAGGTGAATCCTTGTGATTTCCTGCGCAAAAGAACTTCTTCCGGAACTCTTCCATTAGTTTCCTGGGTAATCCCCGAATGCAAAGGAACTCAATCATCTTGTCTTGTGAATGGTGGATGCGTGTGTACTATCCCCTGATTTGTTTCTGATTTGTGGAGGGAGTTGATGCACCATTGTCATTTTCGCACCTTCCACAGTGGATGTATGCATAAAAAGGAAAATACTTGTATGAGATTCTTGTTTTGGTTAGACCCAGAGCATCGACGGGATCTTGTTCGAGAATGCAAGAGTGTTTAGATCTGTCGTTTTGAATGCACTGCACACGCCATCTATCTTATACTGCACGACAACTTAGCCAAGTCTGCTGGGCAGCCTCGAAAGAGCAAGGCGCCTCGGATTAACGTCGATCTGGCCTGCTGAACCTGAGTCGTGGGTTGGTCCCTCGAAACTCCAACCCGATTACTGCATGGTTGTACGAGCTCTATAAAATATTTCCCTCCTGTCGAAAGGAAGGAAAATATTAGTTTGTTTTTACGATTGTGTTTTTTTTTTTTTTTTTTAATGACGTCTCAGGGTTTTTTGCAAAGTCGTTTCGATTGATTGACATGTGGACTGACGGGCCCACCTCGATTGGGTGCCAGCCTCCCGTGTCTCTTACCCCAACGCGCCCCTTCCCTTACAACGAGGAAAGGACACGTTTTTCCGAGTGGGACATAAGAGAAGTTGTCGCACGGATCGGCGGACGCTATTACTTCCCTCCAGAAAATCGTTGTTTTGAATTCGTGGACGCGGGCTTTGTCATTGTCAATACACACTTCCCGCCTTACTAAATATTGTTGCCATTTAACGAGCTGATTGTCATTCCATGGATGAAAGTGGCGCCCCATTGACCTCGAACCCAGTGCACTGAGTGCCAGCGTTTCGACCACTATGAATCCAAGGGTTTCCACTACCAAATATGGAGTGAAGACGAGCACAAGGAAAGAGCCACGCAGCTGAGACCCTCCACGTCGGACTCGGAACTGACAAGCGAGCGACGTCGGGACTTGATACGGAAACGGGACATGCGGAGTGTACCGAAACCCTTTCGCTCTAAACGAAGAGCCGTAGCGTGGTGGGAAGTTCGACAATACTTTTTGGATTGAATTTGGATTTTTCTCTTTTCGCGCCGTGCCCGCGCGGGCATTCCGTGATGCGCGAAAGCAACCGACTTACTTCATCGGGCCAATACGGGGGATTTCAGTCCTGTCTGTGTCCCCACACTCAATTTTCCAAAAATCCTTGGCACACCCCATCTTGCTGTTTTCCTGGGCCTTCTTTCCGCACCCTTAGCACTCCGAACGGAAGACAAAACAGGGTATGAGGTTGGTATCGGAGCCGACTTGTGTCGGTTCTGATGATAGTAAGTCGAACTGGCGAGAGGTAGAAGAAGTCCTCAACCTGCTCATCGAGATTGCCCGGTGACTAGATCAAGATCTGCCGAGGCTAGACCAGCTATGCCAATGGCTGACGACAACGCAGCTCCCCCCAGGGTGATTGTTAGTATTCCTGCCGCTTTTCCTTTCTTCCCCAATCACACCCATCCCGAAGCTTGGTTGGAAGCCGTCCAAGCTCAAGGTTGTAGCGCGGAAGATCTCCCCCGCGTCATCACCCTCCTGCTTCGCAATACGGCATATGATTGGTTTAGGAAACACAGATGGGTAGATTGGAATACCTTCAAGTGAGCATTCTTGGCCAGATTTGATACGGTCAACGAAGATGCTGCTTGGTATGTACTCAAAACTCGACCGCAAGAACCAGGGGAATTGTTGCCTGACTTCGTGGATCGATTCCAAACTACGTTGGACAAATCAGGGCGAGATGAAAATTTCGTCTGAGACTTGTTCATCGATCATCTACGAAATCCGACGCTAAAAGCTAAGCTGCAGAAAAAGGTTCCCCCTAAAACGAACTAGTTATCCGCTATCATCACCAAAGCGCTTGAGTTAGACCTGACGGATACAAAGAAATATATCAGTCAGGGAGACGAAGACATTACAGACACGATTCAGGATGTAGCAGCGAAACGACGATCGTGGTTACGAGCGGTAGGACGATTCTATCCCCGGCCTGATTATGACCTTCCTGAAGGGTTCGCCTCTGATATCCCGCCAGCTCCTTCTCTCCCTCCTCCGGCTCTCTCAATGAACCAACAGATAGCAACTGTTAAACCAAAAAGTTCCAAGATCCTGCCTCTGTGTCCATAACAAATATGCACTTAGCACAGATGATCCATACAGCTACTACTAAGCAATCTGAATGAATGAGCAATCTGGTCCAAATGCAGGCGACTCACATGGATTGAATGGAACAGATTATTAACCGGCTAATTAAGCCCAACCCGGCTCCTGCTCGACCTGCCCCTGCATCATTTCGCTTTTGTCTGCCCCACCTGCACCTGGACATGCACCACAGTTCCCTCCTGCAGCTAGCTTGGCAGGGAGGATTGAGTGTTACAATTGCAAACAGCCCGGGCATTTCGTCCGGGACTGTCAGTAGCCAAAACGAAATCAGCCCCCACCTGCCGCAGCCCCCGTAGCTTTGAATCAAGGACGATTAGTTGCGCTAATGGATACGGCTCGAGATGGGGAGATCATCGCTTACACCCCTAAGCGATCTTGCCCCTCAATTGCAGTTTCATCGACCTCGGGGGCTCCTTCTTCCGAAGCTGCTGACGTGGTTGATCCGACTGAATACCTTCATCTCGCCGGCATGATCGGAACACTCCGACAAGCTCATGACGATCTTAAATGCGTCGAGCGTGAATCTAACCTTGGACCACAGTTTCGGACGGGAGAAATTGATGTGCTACGAACGCTTAAGCAACTGGACATTCGCGTTCCGGTCCAAGTGGGACATTTGCTCACCATATCTGAAGCTGCAAATCACAAGTTGTTGCAATAATATCAGAAAAATCAAAAGTGCATTACATACCAGCGCATACAACGAATGCTAAAAACTAAGGAGGAAGAAGCAGAGGGTGTTGCACCGCTTAAACCCGAAGTTGATGAACCCGAAGCCGCGCGAGTAGCTACGATTTTTTTAGCTGAGAAAGATCATTTCGTGCGGGCTCGACCATTGTTGTGAAAAAGTGATGAATGTGATTGTGAAGTATGGGGCAAACCTTTTAACGCCCTTATCGATACTTGGTCCTCCGCGGTCGCTATATCATTACATACGGTAAGAAGAACGGGACGACTCAACTCGATTCTCCCTCAATCTCGCAAAGACAACTACGTCTCTGCTGACGAGGAAGCAATGAATATCGTAGGAGTCATTGAGAATGTGGCCGTGAAGGTTGGACGAGTGCACGTCCTCGTCAACGCCTTGGTCATAGATGTGCACTCATATTTGGTGTTGTTGGGACTGCCTTGGGCAATGGCGGTAGGTGCTCGCATGCGTTTCGATTCCAAACAGTTGGTGCTTACACAAACAGGGGGAAAACCTCAGACAGTTCCGTTGCGGATTTCCACTCGAGCAGTAAAAAAGAATCCTGATTCTGCTCAGGTAGGAATGATTCAAGGTCACAATCACGAGGAATTTCCATCTCTGGATAATAGTAGCGGATTCGAAGAGCAGGAGTGCGAAGAAGAGATGCCCAGTGAGAGTGAGTGGAAACACTTAGTCGAACTTTTCGAGCATGAAACTCAAGAGGAATTTTGGATGGTTCCCATAACCACACGAACCTTTCACTTAAGTGTTGGAGATAACACACTCGCGCATATGGAAGCCCAGGTCAGTTCCTCGACCTTTCTCGGGGAACCCATCTTGCAAATATCTGACCTAGGAGACGATTTGGAACCCCCTCGCACTTTGTACGAGGGAACACTTTCCCTACGAGCACGCTATCAACAGGTGAAACAATACCTGGATGTTTTTGTTTCCCCTCCAATGTCGCTGCTAACAACAGGAGCGACCGTCACTCTTATAAAACGAGAGGCCGAAGCTCCCGTCGACGATGTGTCCGATCTCATGTAGGTAATGATGGATTTAACAGGACTAACCGCGGAAGAAACTACGGCTGATTCGGAAACTGATGCCGAAATTAAAGAGACCGAGATGATTAGCCCTGTTGAATCCCAGATGATTGCGATTGTATTTTTTGTCCGCACTAGCAGCTCTATTTTCTCTAATGTCCATGACCGACGGAATCGGCCTGCTGATTGGATTGACATGCCCCTTGAGATACCCGATCGACCGACAGTCACTCTACCGAATCACGTCCCCCTGAAATTCCGGAAATCATTGATTAACGTCTTGAATGGGTACGTAGAGGTATTAAGCGTGCACGATAACGATATCGGGCTGTCTAACGTGATTGAACATGCCATCCTTACGGGGGATCATCCACCTATTAGCTGCATTCCTTATCGATACTCGCGAGCCCAACGGGTGACCGCGTTTCAGCGAATTAAGGAATTCGAAGCTAATGGATGGATCGAACCCGCCATAGGACATTGGTCGTTTCCTGTGGAAATCGTGTTCAAAAAGGCCGGAGGGATTCACATATGAATCGATTATCAGAAGTTGAACGATACCACAATCAAAGATGTGTACCCCCTTCCTCGGATTGATGTCATTGAGTTGTTGGATGCGATTGGAGTGCTCGATTTTTCAGTAAGTTTGATGTTCGTCATGGGTTTCATCATCTTCTTGTTCGAGAGGAGGATCGTCCAAAAACGGCATTTGTGTTGTTCGAAGGTACTTGGCAATGGATTCGATGTACAATGGGCATCTGCAATGCTCCAACAACCTTTCAGCGAGCCATGAACATGGTTTTTCATAACTTTGTGAGGAAGACACGTCTGGCGCAGAGTATCATCAACTATTGCGTGATTGTGTACATGGATGATATTCTGGTGTACTCGAGTTCTTACGAGGGGCATGTGCAGCACATGGAATGGACGCAGCATGCATTGAAGGATGCCGGTTTCAAGGTGGCACTCGAGAAATGCCAGTTCTTTCTCACCTCCATTTCCTTCCTTGGATACGTGTTGATAGACCAGGGACTCTAACCGGAACCTCAAAAGGTGGCGGCTGTGAGAGACGCGCCCGTGCCCACGACAATCACGCAAGTTTGCGCCTTTTTGGGCCTGGCCTCGTACTACTGAAGGTTTATCAAGGGTTTCGCGGCGATTGCGGGTTCCCTCACGAATTTGCTGAAAAAGGATCAACCGTTGATTCGGACGCCGGAGTGTGATCAAGCGTTTTCGAAACTCAAGGCAGCTCTTATTTCGACCCCGGTCCTTATAAGGCCGGATCCCGAAAAGTCTTTTGTCCTCATCACGGACTGGCAGCTGGAGGCGATTTCAGCGATCTTGGCCCAGGTGGGACAGAGCAGGCTCGAATACGTGGTGGAATACGCATCTAAGTCGGTGCTTGCCTGCAAGCGCAATTACGCCGCCCCGACATGAGAATGCTATACGGCTCTGTGGGGAATCAGTCACTTTCGAACCTATTTGTATGGACGGAAGTTCACGCTGGTGACCGATCATGAGCCATTATAAGCCTTGAAGAAATCTAAAGATTACTCGGGCATGATCGGGCGATGGGTGACGGTGCTGCAGAGCATGGACTTTAACATTCGTCATCGGAAGCACGAGAGGCACGAGAATATTGACGGGTTGACACGACTGCACCGACCCGAGAAGGTCTCCAAGAGCGAGGAGGTGATTCCGTGGAACGAGCCAAAGGATGAGAACGGACCACGGTACGGGCAAGTGGAAATTATGTCGAAGGAGTGAGTGAGACATAGCCTTCGCTCTACCCTCTCTGCAGCCCTGCTCTCTCTCTCTCTCTCTCTCTCTCTCTCTCTCTCTCTCTCTCTCTCTCTCTCTCTCTCTCTCTCTCTCTCTCTCTTCCCCTCTCATCATGACTACCCCACTTGTCTCTGCAACCCCTTCGTCCCCTGCTAATTCCGCCCCTCACACCTCCTCGGCCTTCTTCGCCACCCTTCCTGATAAATTCTGCTATTTTTGTACGTGTATTACACGGGTCTATAGGATGGACTGTCATCCTTTTGAGACCGAATTCGTTGATTGGGTGGATTGTTCCACATGTGCTAATCGCACGCTCGGCGCCTGTATTAGGTACCGAACCGACAGTAAAATATGAAAATGCCCTTTGTGTCGAACAGACAAGCTCCCGACAGAGATTCGATTCGAGGCCGCTCGTACGGACGGCCCCGGATACGACGAAAAGTATAGGCGGTCGGAGGTCTGGACGGATAAAATTCTATTAGCTAAATTGGCTAGTTTACCATTGGATCATCTCACTAAGCACGACAGACGTCGGGCTACCGAGAGATCCCGGGATTACCGATGGATCAACGGTCACCTGGAAAAGCGTAAAATTGACGGATCGGGTTTGTGGTTGACGGTTCCCCATCCATTCGAGAGATATGATTGGACCCGATCTTCTCATAAAGAGTAGGCTGCTCACTTCGCGATACGTGTCACTGAAGCAACTATAGATCAAAATCGATGGTTCTAGTCTAATATACGGGACGATGTCAGATATGTGGTCGCCAACTGTCTGGTCTGTGCTGTCGAGCGTGCCCCAATACGGGGACCAAACACGATAGTACCGACGGAAGTAGAGCGCCCTTTCCAGCGAGTTAGTATGGACACGACAGATATCGATGTGCCACCTGGCCCAAACCGTTGCGAATATTCCATCCTTTTAGTTTTAATAGATCATTTTTCCAAATACATCGAGGTCTACCCCTGCAAAACCCGTAAGGCCGCAGAGATAGCCACGTACATTGATCTGTTCCTCTATACCCACCTAGATACGGAAGAGATTCTAACCGACAACGGGTCCGAATTCAAAGGCGAGGTAGAGGAATTGCTCGCGCGCCGAGGCATTACACTTCGACACACGGCACCGCACATTTCCCAGTCGAATGGGTTGGCCGAAAATGCCAATCGCATGATTAAGACTGCCCTTCGTAGAAATCTAGCGGCGCATGACACGCGTCCTTGGCCAGAGATCGTATACCAAATCGTCGGAATTCACTGGGCCACCCCTCACGAATCCACGGGGTTCACCCCCTTTCAGCTTTACACCAATAGCCTCCCATGTGTCGATTATCGGGGCAACTCGGAAATTGCCCAAGCAGGGGGTAAAGACACTCGTGCCGCCCTTAACGCCAAGGCCAAAAGGTACGCCGATTTGATGGAAAGGGCCGTCCCGAAGTTAGCCTGAAAGAAGAGACAAAAAATGACTGATCTAGCCCACGCGAGGCAAGTCCGTAGCTACGAGGCCCGAAATGGGAACTTCGGTCCCCAACATCAATATAAATTAGGGGACCTGGTGCAGGTACGTAAATGTGCACGGGACCGGAAACTCGCTCCCAAGTTCTCTGGCTGTTTCCGCGTTGTCGAGCTCGGACCCAACGGTGCCAACACGGTGCGCATTGCGCCCAAGGCCAGCGCCAGCCATAACTTTGTCCCCATTGTCCGCCATACCTCTTATATCTGAAGCAAGATACGTCTGAGGAGGCGGTTGAAGGAGAAGAAGAAGAAGAAGTCACCGAAGAAGAGGGCGACGCCGAAGAAGAAACGACGGAGGAAGGGAGTTATAATGAGCACAACGAAGGGGAGCAGAGTGTAGAGGAGGAGGAGGAAGAAAACGACGAAGAGGAGGAAGCCGGATCGGAGTGGGAAGCCTTGCCGAAAGAAGCGGCGCACACAAGCACAGAGGCGGAAGATACCGAGGCAGCATGTAAGAGGGAAAAGATCGCCGCCGGGAAAAGGCAGCTGGAGTTCACCAGCGGGGCGAACCTGCGCATCAACGACGACCCGACCCGGGATCCGGAGCCCCCCAAGCCCGAAGATGGCGACCCTGCGGCCACGACTCCGAGCGCATCGTGACGGGGACGGAGCCGATCCCCCTCCCCCTCCACCTCAGCCCGTCCCCCAGTTCGTCCACGTACCGATGCGGGGGATCGGCCTTCGTCCCCGGTCATTATCCCGCCGCCCCCTTCATTACCTCACCCTCTGTCAGATCTCTACCCCCGTCACCTTCACTCGCAACCCCTTCCCTCCCAATACCTTCCATCACTTCTACTCCACCCGCGTCGCCGTCACCGTCCATCCCCATCCTTCCCTTCAATGCGTAACCCCCGTTTTCTGTTTGCATGTCCTTTTGTTTAGTGCCACGAGGGAGCAGAGCAACGTCGTAGAAGTCTACTACGTAATCACAGGAACCATCCCTGCATGCCGCAATCACGAGCTGTTTCGCCCGACGCTCTTCCGCACTTTCTCCACCCTCTACCCTGACTACCTCGCCTCCCTCCCTCACAGCGGCGATCGATTTCCCCGCTTTCATAGGATCATCCGCTACGAGGAGCTTCTTCTTGTCAATAACCGTTCAAGGGATTAGGTAATTAGGCTTGCCACATTGGATGGCGTCCACACTCTTTCTCATGGTAAGTCGCATATGGAAGGCTCTCCGTAGCGATCGATTGGGGAGATCGACACGTGTCCCCCGAGCAGCACGAATCAGCAGTTTCGCGAAGATCACGCCATGACGTCAACACATGCTCTGATTCGACGGATTGCGCTGGACTGGGAGTGCAGAGCACACGGAGACCTGATGGACCATGATGATGCCACCTGGACGGTCTCCGAAGATTGAAGGGCAGGGGGTTGCATATGACAGGACTACAGAGGATGGGATCCGAAACAGCACGAGCCGGCATGCATCATGAAGATCTTGCCACGGATGTTGTCGCCAACTCATACCCCCGGCTCAGTTTTTTTGCTGCTGACATAGATTCTATGAATCCCCCTCGGCGGCGGACAGGCGCGGCCAAGTCCGCGGCCGCGGCCGAGTCCGCAACCCCGCGGACGCGTCCGCGCGGACGCGTGGCGGCCGTTGGGGAAGGGGGGTTGGGAAACGGGAAGTGCCACATGGCGGCGCAACCCCAGCCCCACCCCATCAGGCAAAAAAAAACGAAAAAAATCTAATTTTTGGTTAGGGGGGAAAGGGCGAAATCGAAGAAAATAGGGATTTCTTTTTTTTTCTTTCGTTGATTGATTGATTGATTGATTGATTGATTGATTGATTAATTGATTGATTGATTGATTGATTGATTGGTTGGTTGGGGCGGGGTCACCCCGCGCCCCTTTGATTGATTGATTGATTGATTGATTGATTGATTGATTGATTGATTGATTGATTCGCGGGGGATGGGTCGCCCCACCCCCGCGACCACGGGCGCA
>BFEA01000127.1:163287-188786 GCA_003427395.1 Chara braunii
TCTCTCTCTCTCTCTCTCTCTCTCTCTCTCTCTCTCTCTCTCTCTCTCTCTCTCTCTCTCTCTCTTCCCCCCCCCCTCTGTCGAGCCTGTCTTTTTCTGGCTGTTCTCTTTCCGTTTTACGACTTTGCAAACTCGATTGCTTTTTTTTCTTTAGTTTCTCATACCAGCCGTTCACTCCCCAACCCCAGAGAGACGCTGCTGTAAACGAGCCGCGTATTTATTTCTTAGCTTTGCCAATTTAAACCACCAGTACTTGGCCTTTTTTTTTTTTTTTTTTTAAACATCATTGACAGGAAGTAGAGGGGATGCTGATAAGAGCAGACACCCCCTCTACTCTACCTGCTTGAAGATGGCTCCGTATCGGCCGCAGGAAAAAAAGAGTAGAAACGTTTCTAGTCGGATGAATTTGGGATATCCTATAGTGGCCCATACGTTTCCTAAAACCGTGGCTTGTTAACGGGCAAAACTTTAGGAAGTACTGGTGGTTTAATTGATAGAATCTGAGAGGCCTATGGTAAGGCTGGCTTGCAAAAAGACAAAAAAAAAATGTACCTTTTGAACTTACCTTTGCTGACGCTGGAGGTTTGGCGAGAATAGGTTTTGGGGCAAGGTTCCGGCCAGAATACGTTTTGGGTCTAGGTTCGACTAGCAAGAGGATTGCCAGTCGATCCAATCCTCTTTGCCGGTGGGACCTTCCTTCTAGAATTGCCAAACCTCCATCATGATGACGAGTGTCAATTTTCAATGGTAGTGCCTGTCAAGGGTCATTCAACATGGAGATCATTGTCTAATGGTTGAGGTAGGCAAGTTCCAAAGTTTCCAGGATTTCCAGGCCAAACTGTGACCAGCAACCTCAAGCTCGGTGTGGCTCTCCTTATAGAGAGTGGATGGGGCCCAAAAAAGCGAAGAAAAGGGGGTGTAACAAGGATCTTTGGAAAAGGGGGTTGGAGTTCCAGGTGGGAATTGGAATCTCTGTGTATCTGCTATGAGGCTAAGCTGGTTATGGTTAGGAGAGATGATTCCTGAGAATCGATTAAAATATGTTCACGAGCCAGAAATCAAACGAGAAGGAGATATTTATATATTCCAAAAAATCCAAACTTCCAAATGTCAGCCACTACCTTCCTTCATCGCTTGCTCGGGCGAAATGTTAGAGGTGTACACGAATTGATGCAACTATTTACAATTTCATTACGCCTACACCTAAGGGTTTAAGCTTGCTGTATCAATTTACTCACTGACCCATTTTCCAAAGGTTACGCCATTAACCATTGCATATCCATCATCCATTGATTGATGATGCATCTTTCAGCGAAGGCCAGTGATGCTGCGTTTACATGTCTCACAGAGTTCTGAACCATAGTCAGAACGCATTTAGCCGTAAAAGCAGTCCGTTGACTTCTGCTTTACTGCGGGGTGTGTAAAGGAACTCGCTTGCCCGATACTGATTGTCACCTTTACATTCTTGATATAGTGTCCATGGCCAGGAGGGGGCGACGGGGGGCCACGAAATGACTGTAAGCTTTTGATATGGCAAAAAGAGAGAAAAGGGAGTGAACGACGTTTCCATAATCATGAATCCAGATCCAAGAAAAGCAAAGCACTGATACTCACTAGGGGATAAGTCCAAAAGATGGACCCAACCTGTAGTTTCCCGCACATCCTATTCCCATTATACGTGTCCGCTGTCTATTGAAAGCAGGCAGGTGACTTTGAGGATTTGGCAAGTACAAAAAGGGTCGGGTGAAACCGTTCTTGCATAAGTGCTGAGAGTAAGCAAGCATTGCGTAAGAGGAAATCCTAACGAAGGAATTTATACTCGCAAAACCAAATTGCAGAGCACTTAAGAATCTAGGATAACAATAACTCACATACATACAAAGAATATAGTAATGTACACTTGAAAAAAGGACAATGCAGATCAATTAGGAATCTATGATACAAAAACCTCACATATTACATGATTTCGCAACCAAAGTTGGTCCAAAGAAAAATGAGTTCACACTCGATTCATTATCATTTCATCCAATGCATTCGTACGATATTCTCACATCACATATTCATGCAATACATCCACATCATGATGAGAAATGTAGATAGACACAGCACTAATCACCGTGTACAATTTGTTTTTCATCCCATCAACATATATAAATGGACGTATGTTGACCCGTTGTTGTGCATATGCATATGGCATACTTGCCCGAAAACCCACCATACCCTTCATTGTCTTCAACCATTGCACACATGTGGAGAGTCTGTTTAGCGCATAGTCGCCAACACCCTAGCAACCATCTGTGAGTCTCCCCCAACCCAATCAGGACGCAAGTTCACCCACATCATGTAGTCGATTTCAATTACGTGTTAACTTCACAAGACCTTGATAGGTTTGATTGACCTGTTGAGGCTACCTGATCCCAAACCATTGAGACACACTCCAACCACTTTACCGATGCTGGCCTGAAGCATAGAAGAAAGTGAGATTATCGTGCTTGCAAAATTTGTAGTTACACATTTGGGGACACTTGCATGCATGCAAGTAAAAGCCCAAGGGGATAGAAGAGAAGGAAGGGCAAGGGGGAGCGGGACTGATGAAGATGCAGTACATGGCCAAACAATGTTGTGGGGGACATGGTCACTCGTCACACCGTGATCCAAACTATACGGTCATTATGACGCCCCAGGAACTCAAAGATGAAGCGGGGGCGGAAAAAATCAAACAAGATGCAAAGGAGAGATGGCATGAAAGGTAACAAGGAGCGAATGTTTCAAAAAAGTGAGATTGAAGGAGCGGGAGGAAGGTCGTTAGAGTTGTCAGAAGAAAACGTATGAAAGAAAATCGAGCGCTCAAGGTTTGAGGTGCATACAAGATAAGTCATAGTGTACAAGTAGAAAACAATTGTCAAAAAAGCAATAGAATGAGAAGTTCATGAGACTCGTTAGGTGGACTATTGCCAAAGGAGAAGGACAACACTCAAATTATAGAGCGGCAGCCAAGAAAATCATAAGTGAATTCAAAAATGATTTTGGTACATCCGCTAAGAAGTGTGAAATCATATATGTGAGCAAACCATAATTATATTCTTCATTCACGACTACTCCCATTAGAAATGACATCCATACAAATCCAAAAAAAAAATCAAGTATTTAATAGAAAAGGAATTGACAAACTGTGGTACACTCCTAATCAGACAAAAAAGAGGGACACAAAAGGCAATGTTAAAAAAATCTTTGTGTATTGGAAAGTTGCATCAACATTAGCTAGATAGAAGCAGGTGATACCTGGCCTGTCTGACAAATGAGAGAGTCGAGAAAAAGTATATTAAAACAAATTTTAAGTTTGCACTTCAAATAGAGGGACCCAATCTTGCTTCCCAAAGTTATGGTTGCCTAAATCTACGTTTGAAAGGGTATGATAATTAGTTGAATGAGGCTGAAGGGAGTGTGTCATCAAGTTTGTTATTAATTTTATTTACACTGTGGTAGGGAAGTCCACCCCAAGTACACTAATGTGAACCAAGTGTCCCTTTCAATAATAAGGAAAATAAAAATTTGGAAGATGAGCAAGGTTACTCCATGCCAAATAGATATTTTTATCTAAGACAATTACTAAAATATTACCAATACAAATTGGTTGTCCGACATAGATTTCATATTTACTGGTCACGTCATGGATAAAGATCAATACTTAGAATAACTTCATATGGTTGCAACTTGGAAGATGATCCTTGTAGGCTTCATTAAGAAACTTATATTTCATTAACACAAATATTTATTTTTTCTAAAATCACAAAATTGGGGTCCGTATCTGCGTTGCGACTTGTACTCATCCTCGTACGAGTACGGCTTCGTACTCCTGTACTCGTACGCTACTCGTACGCTAGGGGCTTCGTACGAGGTTTTTTTTTTTTTTTTATCTGGTATTGTTTCTATTTTTTTTTCTCAAATTCTAATAATAATATGGATATCATGTTCAGACAAATATTGCTTCTATTATGTTATTGCATCGCATAGTTTTTTTCGGAATTTTTTGATGACTTTTTTTTTTTTTTTTTTTTTCCATACGAGGGCGTGCAAGACGTGCCGGTTCGCGTACAAATCCCGTACAAATATTATTTGTACGTTTCGTACAGAAAGACCCCGTACGTGCACTTTATGCAACGTAGGTTCGTATTTTTTAGCAAAAACAAAACGATTTTGAACTACGCACGACGTCTACGATCTTATGGTATTATGGTGCACATGTACAAATTTTATGTCTATTTTCAATCATTTTTTGATGCTTTGCATTTTTATTACGTGCACAATGACTGTTCATGCAAAAACTTTATACATTTGAAAACTTTTATTCCTTTCGATAATTTTTGTTATCTGCAGTTGTTATTTTTTTGTCATTTGTTACATTTTTGCGTTGTAGATGTTCATTTTCGTTATCCTTTGTGCTTGAAGTTGCACTTTTTGGATCATTATTACATAATTTTTTCTTATGATTTCTATTTTTTATTATTCTATGTGTATTTATTTGATATTATTTTCTTGCTTCTGTCATTCGATTTTCAAAAGTTTTTTTTGTATTTATTGCATTTTTGTCTCATATTTCTGTTTTTTTCTTTCACTTCTTTATATGTGTACCTTATATCTTTTTATTTATGAACTTTCTGTATACATTGCATTTTTAGTACTAATTTTACAAGTACTGACCGATATTCAAACATGCAAAGATACGCACTGATACCCTTCCTATACTTGTAATCAACATATCTGTGAGTCTTTCTATTGCACTTGGACCACATTGCAATCATAACATATTATCTTATAAGTCGATGTGTTTTGGTAACCTCCACTTTAAACTCTTTTTTTGGCATACTCTCATATGTACTATATGTTCTGTACACGTTGTCGAGCGCATCAGCCCCCACCTTTTATCGCAAAGAAGCAGGGACCCTCCCGTCCATATCATGCAGGAGATAAACAAAACAAAAGATAGAGAGACAAGTTGAGGATGACGCATAAATAATCCCACGAGCCGACGAGACGGCAGCGGCCGCGTCATCCCTTCACCGCTCTAACCGGGTGCGCCAGTTGTACATCCCACGTTCCCCTACGACAAGATAGGTTCTCACGGGGCATAAGCTTTCTTCCTTAAGGGGTTGTCACCAGCCTTAGGGGTATACCCCCACCGAGCTACTGACCCACGTGCGAAATCTTTTACATGCAATTGCAAAGGTGAGTCAACCAAGGGCGTTTGCTCGCTCGCTGTAATACAGGTACATGCAATAAAAACGTCTCCAACAGAAAAAATCCCACAACAAATAAAAGTTGAAAAAACATTTCATAAAAAAAAAATCCTTCATATATATAAATTATCATTCCAATGTTCGTCAAATTCTAAAATTTCAGTTTTATTTTATAAATTTCCGTGTAAGTATGATCTTTCCCTTCCAACTACATGTATTTGTTCAAGATGGAATGAAAGTCTGGATGAGTTTATGAAATGTCTTAATCAAACTTTCATTTTACTACAACAAATATCTTCTAATTTAGATTGGATGACCTTATTTATGGTCAAAACTCCTTACTTAGAATGACAGTCCAATTAAAATATTTCATGAACTCATCAAGACTTTTATTCCATCTCTAACATGCAGTTCAAATAAGAAGGGATACCTTATTCTAGGAAGAAACATTTTCAAATAAGATGTAAAATTTTAAAATTGCAATGATATTTTTTCAGATGGAATGAAAATTTAAAATTTAGAATGTAATTTTAGTATGAATGATTATTTAATTCGGGGAAATTTTTCTGTTCTATTGAACCCGGACGTCGTTCGTCACTTAGGGCGCTGATCTCCTAAGGGTAAAGCGTACGCCGGTCGACTAGGGCGGTCTCAATCAAACATGGAAACCTTAATTGTAACCCTAGTCTCATACATATAACACTCACATAAATAAATATATATATATATATATATATCGTCACAAACAGAACTGCCCGGTAAAACCGTAGGCAGAGAGAGAGAAAAGGACAACAAACGAGGGGCTGTGACAAACTGTTTCGTCGAAGTTTCACCGACTCATCAGGAGGCTGAACCCTCAACAGACTGCAGAATCCCCTCACTGATTACACTATAAATGATAATCTACCTTAACCAAAATCAAAGTAGACTATCACTCACTCACACCAGATGGAAAACTCTACAGACTGTCGGTTCACACCCCATCACAAACCAGCAAAACATCCACGAAACAAAGAAAGGTCTGTCACAGTAAAAAAATACACTCCAGACACGCCGCTTACACTAGAGGCACAACATGGCCGCCTAGTAACGGCCCCGACCACTGCCGCTCGACCTGACCGGAAAAAAACGTAGCAGGAAGCTAGCGAAGTCGTAGCATATATCGTCACAAACAGAACTGCCCGGTAAAACCATAGGCAGAGAGAGAGAAGAGGACAACAAACGAGGGGTTGATATATATATATATATATATATCGTCAAATAGAACTGCCCGGTAAACCGTAGGCAGAGAGGGAGAAGAGGACAACAAACGAGGGGCTATATATATATATATATATATATATATGTGACGATATATATATATATATATATATCGTCACAAACGAAACTGCCCGGTAAACCGTAGGCAGAGAGAGAGAAGAGGACAACAAACGAGGGGTTGTATACGTAGCACCGTGTTTGCGTTCGGAGGCGAACATAAACATGTTCGCCCGAACGCGAACAAGCGCCCTAAACCCTTCGAAGACGAACATAAAAAATAATAAAATATTAAAAAAAAAAAAAAAAAAAAAACAAACAAACAAGTTCTCAGAAAAATATGAAAACAATATATGTTATGTAAAAAAACAATACAAGCAACATTTGTCTTGGAATCATGATTCGTAGCCTGTCATGGGTTAAAAATCAAAAACCGAAAAAACAATTTTTTTTTTATTTTTTTTTTTAACGAAAGAAAATATGTTCGCCCGAACATGTTCGCGAGTTTTTCGTGTTCGCGCGAACGTGAAGGGGCGCAAACACGTTCGCCGTGCTACGCAGATACATACTTCTTTTTTTCGTTTTGGAGCTCTCACATTCGTGTGATGATATATACTCCGACGTTGCTAGCTCTCTGCTTTTGCTGATGATGCGGCGAGCGTCGGACCTGTACTAGCAGACTTTGTCTTTTCTTATGGAAGAGAATATTTTTTAATCTGTTGTATTTTTTCCTTCTTCTCCTTAATCTTCCCTATTGTTGGGATGTTGTGTTTTGCGGACCTACTGAATGGTTCCGTCTTTTTACTATGGATATGGTAGAATGCTTGTTTTGTGAATGAGAATCTTGCCTGCTTCGATTCTAGTTGGCCTTGTCCCATTATTTGGTCCATCTTAGAGAGGGATGGTGGTGCTTCATGTGGGATTGGTCATCTGGTTATCGTTCTGCAGGCAAGTGTGTCTTGACATCCTGGTTGGTCTTGTCCCGTTGTTTAACTTGTAGTTGGCGGGGACGGTGCTTGCATGTGAGATTTGTCATCTAGGATTGTCATTTAGGATTTGTTTTGATCTTGTCTGCTTCGATTTTGTTATTGGGCATCCTGGTTGGTTGTTTCCCGTTGTTCGGCCTTTTGAGCGCGGGGCGGTGCTTGTATGTGGGAATCGTCATCCGGGATTGTCTTCTCTTTCTTTTTGGTTGTCACATTAGGATCGGAGCCTTTCTTTCTATTTTCTTTGCAGACCATAATGTTTTCATATCCTGGTTGGTCTCGTCCCGTCGTTTGGCGTGTGAGTTGGGGCGGTGCCTGCATGTGGGACGTGTCATCTGGGATTTGTTTTGTTGTCACATGTTCTGTATTATTTGGTTGTTCCCTTCCTCTTTTCTTTGCCTCTTTGTCTTCTGACTATGTGCAAGTGGGTCGATATAACACACGGGGGTGGGGGCAGCCGTCGCTCAACCTACATCCACGTGGGCGGTCTTGTACGCAAGAGGTTCTGAACAGGGGGAGTTGTAAGGAAGAAAATATAAACGAACGAATTCATTTTATTTTATTTTTTTTTCGTTTTTGCGCTCTCATATTCATGTGATGATATATATATATATATATAACTTATAAAGGCAAAGTCACACATGCCCTTAATAAAACAATACATATATATAAAGTCATCCTTTCAGTCAATCATCTCAGCGAACAAAGTTGCAAAAACTCATCAAAATATTTAATATAATTGATTTGGTCTGATGAAAGATCATGCTAACGTAATTCCTCCTCGTCGTTGATGTACTCTAAAACACAGAAAAATTTCTTGTTGAAAACGTATAGAGTAAATTTCTTCAATCTTTTAAATTGACGTCTATAGTCAGACCTTTTATGTCTGATTTCAGGGTCGCGTTTCAAATTGTCTTTTAAGACGTAACTTAAAGTTTTTCCTACTTGCTTTCTGCCAAAAAATCTAAAGATAACTTAAGACAGATGAAATGTATTTATTTACTTTTTCATTCTTATGTAGTCACCCCTTAATGTCAAAGCATGATAGTGAAATCATTAGGGTAATCCGAATAATATCCATTCGGCGGTCCTATCTACATGAAATGTTTTTGTTTTTGAGATCAATAGAAAAATTCCCACGAGAAATGAAAGTTGAAAAAACATTCCATAAAAATAAAATCCTTCATATTTAATTATTATTATTTTAATGTTCGTCCAATTTTAAA
This sequence comes from Chara braunii, assembly GCA_003427395.1. Lineage (NCBI taxonomy): Eukaryota > Viridiplantae > Streptophyta > Charophyceae > Charales > Characeae > Chara > Chara braunii. The sequence continues at coordinate 171,994 of BFEA01000127.1, forward strand.
ACTTTCAGTTTACATGTTAAGTTCCCGTCTAAATATGAGTTTTCCCTTCCAACTACATTTATTTGTTCAAGATGGAATAAAAGTCCGAACGAGTTTATAAAATATTTTAATATTATTTTCATTCTTCAAACAACAAATATCTTCTAATTTAAATTGTATTAACTTATTTATGAATGAAAATCATTAATTAGAATGACAGTCCAATTAAAATATTTCATGAACTCATCAAGACTTTCATTCCATCTTTAGCATGCAGTCCAAATAAGAAGGGATACCCTATTCTTGGAATGAAAGTTTGCAAGTAATATGAAAAATTTTAAAATTGGAATGACATTTTTTAAGATGGAATGAAAATTTAAAATTTAGATTGTAATTTTACTAAAGAATGATTATTTAATTTAGAAAAAGTTTTTCATTGATTACCTCGTGAAGCCACAAGTCATATGACTTCCTCAACAGGATTAGTCTTTGCAAGATGTTTTCCCAGAATCCGACTAAGATTTTCAAAAAACGATGTCTAACCCAGGTATATTTGTCGTCCTCCTCACGCTTAAGCCTCCAATAAGTCCAATCGCGCAAGTTCGTCTTCGTCAAATACAAGGGCCGCCATCCGTCCACCTCGCATAGCTCTAACTATTCGAGTACCACTGAGGAAGGTCATCAGTGACGCTTGTCTCCACACTATGACTAGAAGAGACCGACTTAATCAAAAAAAGTATCCGGTCTCTTTATCTTGGATCCGAATGACGTCGAAACGTCTGCCGGACGAGATTATTGTAATACTCACAATGACGCGAGAAAGACATTGGAGGTTGCTCGTGGGGTGGAAATACAAGGTATAAATGTAAAACTCCTAAGGAGACCCATCTATATTGGCCCGAAAATCTTTGAGAGTGGTGGGAAAAAATCCCTCACTGTTTCAGAGTAACCCGATGAAGTCAATCCACTGGGTAGGAGTGTCATCTCGAACCCGCAATAGTTTCTCCACTCCTCTGATTAGTTCGTCCTCGTGTGTGTCGCGAACAAGAAGATATCTCGCCGTGGTAAGATCTCGCCGTCCGCCATCTATCTGGTCACAAGAGAACCACAATTAAGAGTTGATCAACAAAAACAATCGGCGATCCTCTCGTTCGAACTCTGCCACTGAGAACACAATCCGTCTTAAGTGTCGAAATTTGTCATCTGGAGTCCGACGATAATGATGAACATAATCAAAGAGTTCATGCAGTTCGTAGAAACGTAGCAGAATAATTAAGAAGAATCATTTTACTTCACGAATATTCTCGACGTATTGCTCTGATCCTTCGTTGTACCGAACCATCAGATATAAGTCATCGAAGTCTCGTCGAGGGGCGAACCCTTATCGAATAATGTCTCATTCATAGGTAGTGGTAATTAAGTAACTCCTTGAAGGTCGTCTCATGTTTCCTCGCTAGAATCGTGGTCTATCTCTCTTAGAAAATAAGACAGATGAATCGTGTACTAGTCGTCCTATCACGATTTAAATCGATCCTGTTGTCTTTTAAGTTTGATATTCATTCGCTTGCCTCCTCGCGAGTGTGAAACAAAGTTACTATTACTGTCTCGCAGGTCATCTGTAAAACTCAAATAATTTTTTGTTAGAAAGGGTTGCAACTCAACCAAAGTATTTGGAGTTGCTTTGATTTCTTTATATGATTGATTTATCTTACGCACCAAGGAGTCGTCGCAGGTAACCTAGCCGGTTCCAATAGGTGGTTATGTCAAACCTTTCTATTCCTGGATTTTCGAAGCGGTTGACCCAAATTCACTCCATGAACTCGATTTTGTCAAAAGAACCTACAAGGGCATTGTTATACAGAGCGAGTCACATATACATCCATCTTATCTCATTATTGAAATTGACATGCAACTCATTGTCCTCGTATTCAAATATTATGCACAAGTTATCCCAGCCTGACCGTCGAATTCTGGCGAAGCTTGGTTCGAGAATTTGTTGATAAGTCGAGATGACAAATAAGAAAGTTTGCGGTGGATTCCTTGTCGTGCTGTGATCCGTCCGCAATTCCCTTCATAGAAGAAACACGACAACCGGGCCGTAAACCAATCGACCGACTTGTTCTAAAATCACCCCTCGCCCCCCTGCCTGAACTAAATATCTTGCGGCAGCCTCCCTGCTTGGAAAGAACATGATGACGGCGGTTACCGTATCTGGAAAAGAGAAAGCACGAGTAGTTTTATAAGAACATAACAAAATTTCCTCAGATTTTTTTTTTTTCGAGTTCCTTTTATTGACCAATTACTAATTATGCAAAACGTCAGTCGCGCAGAAGTTCTCCGATTTCGTATTCCTCGTTGGCGAATGTGTCAATCGAGAACCGTTTGGAGTAAAGAATATTGAACCTATTGACCCGAATTCGTCTCACACCTTGCCAGTCTTCCAACCATAGTAGAATACGAAGGAACATTCTTCTAACCTTTGAAGCGTCCTCCCAATTGGGATTTACTTCGTGAAGGAAGACGAGATTGTGTCCGAAAAGGAGGCATGAAATTGTATCTCACCATATGAAGTTTATGTTCTACTCTAAAAACATAACTTCGTGGATGATTTCTCAAACTTCTGTCAAAAAATCGCGGTCCGTCCCGGTCCAATAAAACTTTGTGCGATCTGTAGACTAGGCGCCCTTCCCGCATCATGCCTGCGCGGGATTGTGTTGGCAAAGTTATCCAGTTTAACACCGCCTCGTGTGTTTGAAAAAGCCAAATAACCACTTCGGTAGGCATCTGAATGATAAATAATACCTTTGTTAATATAATTTTATCTGCATAAAACACTTTTACTGTTATCCCCTTTTTATGAGTCGTGATTCTTATATCACGGTTCAACCACAAAAAAATAGAGCCTATTCACACTTCTTCAGATACGAGTAGGTACATGAACTGTTTTTTTTTTGGCATCAGTTCCCCATGCGTTAGTGACACTTAAAGTGGCCACTCAAAAAAATATTAATTTTTAGTTTTTTCCCTAGATAAAGGTATAAGGGAAAACCAATTCCGATCTTTTAATCGTTGTGCGTCCCACCCCTTAGGAAGTGGTCCGGAGTACTCTTCCTCGCCCGAGCCGAAAGCTTGGATCTCATAAGCCAGGCCGTCTCCACCGAATCGACAAAGTACTCCCCTGTAAAAAAAAACGGTCCAGTCCGCGTCGATAACAGGGCCGGCTCCTAAAGCAACGAACCCCCGCCCTGAATTTCCTCCTAGAATGAGAGACCCCGAACCATAGCGACTACCCTGGACCTCAATACGAGGGAAATAACTTAGACGAATCAGAAATGCAGAGGAGGAAAAAATATAGTCGAGACTCGTTCGGACGGGAAGTGGGTCGAGAAGGTCATTCGGGATAGAAAGGGAACCTCAGGGATAACTAAGTTCATTCACTCTCTTTCTTTTATATTTCGCTTCCTTTTCCGACCTCTGTTACTTTTCCTAGGCAAAAAAAAAAAAAAAAAAAAAAACTGCAAGGAAAATGAGCAATAGCGAGATGGCACTAACTAGAATGCACAATCACATTGAAGGTCAAACAGTATCACAGTGTCCAAAAAGCATAAATGCACCAATATAACACCAATGAAGAATCGTAACACTGAAAACCAATCTCAATGAGGGCTTGCCCTCGCCACCACCAACATGAGTGTCCACACCATATCTCCCCACTTGGTGCTCGGCGCCCATCCTACTTCCTACAAAGCTACTGTCTGCCTACTAATTTACAATGCAACTGTTGGCTTCAGCAGCTTACGAAGTACTTGAAGATGTTGCCGTTGTAGACCAGCGCCATTGGGCCTGCATTTTTGGAAAGGCTTGGAAGGTCGTGGTATGTCTTTGCTGCTCGACTTCTGTTTCCCTAACTATTTGTGTATGAAGCTGCGATTCTCGCCCAGGGCCTGCATTTTTGGAAAGGCCTGGAAGACATTGGTATGTCTTTGTCGTTCGGCCTGTGTTTCCCTCAACCAATTGGCGCGTCACAACTGCCTGGACCCCAAATACGAAATTGACAGCTGAGGGCCTCTCGTGATTTGTTAGGCCCGCCTTCACTTAGGGCGGGCACACTTGCAACAACGCCCCTCAGGCCTGCCGGGGTCCTCGATGATCCTCGCAAAACCCCTAAAAAAAAAAACAAAAAACATTTCCTAACCCCTTAAGCACCTCTTATACCACCGAATTTGACCAACAGCGACCGGCCTGCCACCCGCCATTCACTAACCCCGCGATACCAGTCCCCAAACCTACCCGAAAGCCCTCTAAGTCATCCCCCCCCACATCCCCGAACCCCCAAGGCCCAAGTTATGTGCGTGCAGGTGTGTTGTGTGTGCACGTATGTGTGTATGTTCGTGTCTGCGTGTGAGAGTGTGTATGTGCATGAATATGTATGTATGCGCGTGCGTTTGTGTATGTGTGTGTTTGTAAGTGTGTGTGCGCACGTGTGTGTGTGTGTGTGTACGCGCATGATTGTTGGCGTGTGTGTGTGTATGTGTGCATGTGTGTGTGTGTTTATTTGTGTTTCTGTGTGTTGTGTGTCTCTGTGTGTGTGTGCGTGTTTTTTTTTTCTTTTTTAATTTTCTTTTATGCTTTTTTTTTTTAATACATGAACTTAAAAAAAAATAATAATAATAAAAAAATTGTTGTACATCTTTCAAATATGTCAAATGTCTATAACCCTATATTTTTAGTTTTTTTTTCTTTTTTAGCCCTAAAAATATCTCTTTGTAACAGAAAAAAACAAACTCATTTCATCTTTTTTTTTTTTTTTACGATTGTCTTTATGTTTTTGATTTTTTTTAAATATAGTAAAAGCTCAAAAAAATAAAATAAAATATGAGGTTGTAGAGCTCAAAAAGATCTACGATTTTTTTATTTTTTATTTTTTGATTATTTTGAGTCTGCAAGAAAACTCCTCGCGGGTCCCGTTGTAACCCGTCTAACGGGCTTTTCAACGGGATTCAACGTGGATTCAACACGCATTGAATTTTTCAATGTGCAACCCGCGTTGAATCGATTTTCGGACACACAACTAACAAGGTAGTCTCGTTGTAATCCGTCTAACGGGCTTTTCAACGGGATTCAAAGTGGATTCAACGCGCATTGAATCTTTCAACGTGGAACCCGCGTTGAATCGATTATCAGACACACAACTAACTGGCACCAGCCAGAGGGGAAGGGAGCAGAGTGCTCCTTACCTTGGTTATGGCTGCCGAGATCCTCTCCTCGCGCTCCTCTGCAGACTTCCAATTTCTTCCCATGTTGTCTTGGGCAACACTTCCAGCAGCCAGCAACACTCAAGTGTGCTCGTCACACACTTCAGCACGAGTGCTTTGTGTGGCAGTTGGGGGACAGCTGCCTGTTTTATAGTGGCTGAGGAGGGTTGGACGTCGCTCCAACCTCCAGGCAAAAAGGCGGTATCGAGCGCATCGACTCTCGTCTTTTTCGCAAAGGTGAGAGCCCTTTTGACCATGTCACGCAGGAGTTTGACAAAAATAAAACCAAGAGATAACTTGGGAACGACTCAAGATTATCCTGCGAACCGTCGAGGCGGCCATGGTTGCGTCGCTCCTTCGCCGCTCTGGCTGGGTGCGCCAACTATTTATACCGTGGTCCCCTATGACAGGATAGGTCCCTGCGGGGCATAAGCTTTCCCTCCCTAAGTGGCTGTCACCACCCTTAGGGGCGTATCCCTACCGAGCTACTGACCCACATGCGAAGGTTTTTAAATGCAATCGCAGAGGTAGAGCAGCCAAGGGCGTTTGCTCGTTCGCTGTAGCATAGATACGCTTGGTTAACGCCAAGCGGACGCGAACGCCGTCCGTTCTTAGGGCGTTGATCTCTTAGGTATGGAGCAAACGTCGGTCGACTTAAACGGTCTTGACCAAGCGTGAAACCCAACATTAATCCTAGTCCCTTTAACATACAATCAAAAGAAAGTTGTAACAACCATACGTAATTACATCGAAAGGAATCGACCATAGTCAATAGAACGGTATGTCCAATCTGAAATGATAACTATGCGAAATCGAATCGTCATATGAAACATCCGATAACACAATATCAAAATAAAATTCAACAATCCCGGGTCGAACTGCATAAAACAATCATACAACCGCCAACAAGAAGCTGATTACTGAGAATAACAGTGATGCAGCCGACAAGGTAGTCGGTCTGCCTTAGTTTTGACTTGATGAGACGGGCTGCCAGAGTCATTCATTCCACCCTACCGTCGACCTAAGATTAGACGCGCTCACACTTGTCTCCATACTTTCTCAATCTTCTTGGATGACAGGTTGTCTTGTGGATGATTCTCGATCAGGGGCATTGCTTGAAGTGTTCCATGCCTCACCCTCTAGGAAGTGGTCTGGGGTACTCCTCCTCCTCGCCCGAGCACAAGCTTGGATCCTAGAAGTCGGGTCGTCTCCACCGAATCGACAAAGTACCCCCCCGTAGAGCGGTCCACTCTGGGTCGATAACAGGGTCAGCTCGTGAAGCAACGAACCCCCGCCCCAGATGCTTCCTAGAGATAGAGGATGTGTCCACTGCAAGTAGCTTTCATAAAGTCTCATTTCTCTTAAGTTCGGGGTAACTTTGACGAAAGAAATTGAAGGCGATAGAGAATGAAAATCATTTTGACAGGTACAGATAGATGAGGTCATTCGGGATAGAAAAGGTAATTCCTTGAGAGAAGACTAAGTCTGTTTGACCTTATCTGCTTTATTTGAATTGAATTCATTTTATAACACTCGTTGGATAATTTTTCTCGAAACAACACGTTCATTTGACAAGCAGGCTAGTGGAAGGTAGAAAGGAGACAATTTTTTTCATCATCCTGTGTAGACACAATCAACTCCTTTGCAAGCATCCTTCTACCTACCTGCACAACACGCAAAGGCAACAAGTTCAAGAGAAAACCAATGCAATCCCATACTCAAATCAGACCTCACCATTCACATGCAAACACTGATCTCATTTGCCTTTTCAATGAACATTTGATTGAACAGGGTCAAGCAAGGTATGGGTTCACACAGGAGTGAAGAGTAATCAAAGTCATTCTACTGACCTTGAGTGAAGTTTGAATCGGCTCACTCAAGAAAGGCGAGTAACATATCAATCAAAAGAAAATGACCGTTGTAGAAAAATATGTGGCACACAACTCACAAGTTGTGGCCTTTCTCCTGAACCACCAACCGCGTCCTCTCTCAACTGTTCAAAAGTACAAAGGTTGAGCCACACAAACTCAAGCGAGATAGCCCTCCAGGAGGGTGTTCCCACAAATGAGTTTTCATGTGGTCTCAATGTCCCAAGCTGCCCCAACATAGTCCCAACTGTACTTCCCTCACCAAAAGTACTCTCCAACCAGCCGCAAGTCCACGTCGCCTCCAAGCACCACGTGCGCTCACAATAGCCACACCAATATGCAGATCTTGATCTCAAATCAGTCCCACCTCGTCCCAAAATGGTCCTAAGTGGTCTCAATGTAGCCCCACACCATCTCCGCAATACTAGGTAGTTCAGAACTCAAAACCGCTTGCTCTGCACGCTGCAAAAAAAAAAAAAAAAAAAAAAAAAAACATCACCTGCTTGAGGCTTTGCATACCTTATTTGCTGGCCCTGCCCCGTCGGTTGCCTGTGTGACCACGGCTTAACTGGTCACCTAACCGGGTAGGCCTCGACATTGGCTTGTCGACCCCCTGACTCGATGTTAAATCTCTCGGCGCTAGGAAATAAAAAACTTCCTATTCCTTCCATGTCGAGACCCCATACCCGGCGCATCCCTCTTTTTAGCCTACTTAGGCCCTGAATTGTGTGGCCGCTAAGCCGCGCGACATTATTTTAAATAGGATAAGTCTATCTTTACCATTTTCACGCCCGCACATTTCTGTGGGCTCGAAAAAGGCGAAACACTGCCAATTACTGTTATTACTCTCGGATGCCACAAACATCCGGACTAAAGCTCCAACATTCTTAGTCCCTCAGTCATAAGTCAGGTCTGAATAAACATTTGACAACGTAAGTCTCATCAAGTCCTTCAACTCAACGAAAAAGTTGGATAACGTCCGACATTTTAAAATCCCCGACAGCGGGCTCACAGTGCGCCCTTGATCTTGCCAAGATTCAGGGCTAACTGTGGCCGCACCATAGCCACAACCTTAGTGAGGGAAGTTTCTTTAACTGCCCTCATTTCCTTTTTTTTCCCTTTTCCAACTATCTCGAAATTTCATGAGGTAGCTGGGCTTTTGTCATTTCCAAAAGTGTTTTTCTTTTATTTTTCTGATAAGGGGTTGACGAGATACAACCCCTTTCAGTTTGATACCTCTGAACCCTTTTTCCAGGGTAGATACATCGGGGAAAAGGTTGTACTCAGCCTTTTCCTTTTATGACACCTCAAATTTTCAGGCTCCCTCTAAAAATGGGATTTTGACAGTTACCTCTGGCAGCTTCTGCCAGAGAGGTAGAGCCACGTGAGGACAAGTGTCCTCACAAGAAAAGAGAAAAAACAAACAAAAAGAAAGAAAAAATTAAAACTAAATCTAACTGCATGGGCCTGACCATTGACTCGGTCAGGTTCATGCAGTTGCATGCAACAACCCTCTCCTTACTTTCCTTTGCCCTTCCTAAAAAACGGGGAGGGTAGTTGGCAGTAGGGAGAAGTAGGACCTCGCCCTCCCAACTCTGACGGTTTTTTCTCTCTTCCCAACCCCCTCAATCGCTCCTTTACGCGCGTACTGTAGACCGCGAGATTGGAGATTTTGTGGCCATAGTCATCTGTTCCAAAAACAAAGTGGGAGCCATTGTGCTCCCACATAGTCTAAAATTATTTTTTTTTTCTCCACGAGGCAGTTGCCTCGTTACTTTTCCTTTTTTTTTCTTTTTTTTTAACAATTTCAATTTGCTCTTTTCCGCATCTACCTTTTTTTTCCTTGTTGGCTGTGTGCCCCAACGGTAACGAAAGGGTACTTAAAACGAGAAGGAAAAAACAAGAAAAAAGAAAGAAAAAATCTAACTAAGAATCTAAAAGAAAATCTAGAAATAAGCAAAAAAAAGAAACTAAGTTTCCTAATAAAAATGGCTGCCCGTTTTCAACGGGCGCCTTGTCGACCATCTGGGGACTGTAAGTCCCCAACTCTTCTCACAGCGCCATCTGGCGCTTTAATTAGTAGCTTCCTTTTTATTTTTATTTTTTTATGAACCGTTGGTATGAAACCAACGGCGACTCCTAAGTGTCCCCCCTTGATCTGCCAAGAGACAAACCTGAGTTCGATTCCCACGGGAATCGCCAAAAAAAAAAAAAAAAAAAAAATCTCGATTTATGCGTGTCATCCTCGCGTAGGGGCCATGCTTGTAGTTGCCCGACCGTTTTCGGATGTGAGATCTATAGAATCTCGCAGCCTAAAATGGCCCCGCTTCATGCTTTCATAGTGGGTAGCTCCAAAAAGGAGGTAGCCCAGGCAGTGTGTCGTCGTGCTCGATCCCAACGTCTGCTGGGTGAAAGTTCAATGCGGTACCTACTGGGCTAACTCCTATTCACGGGAGCTATATCTGTCGCCCTTCTATTTGAAAGGTTGCAGCCCATTAGGCCGCTTGATCCAGACCTATATGATAAGCACTTCCAAAAAGGAGCTAGCCCATGCAGAACATCGTCGAGCTTGATTCCAGCATCGGCTGGGTGAAAGGTCAGTGTCGTACCGACTGGGTTAGCTCCTATCACGAGAGTTGTACCTGCCGCCCTTCTATTTGCAGGGTTGCAGCCCAGTAGGCCGCCTACTCTCTGGCCTAGACCGGTAACCTGCCTACTCCCTGGTCGGGGCAGATGAAATCTGCCTACCCTATCCAATGGAAGACCGCCCCACCACCCGGCCAGCCGGGTTTGGTCCAATAGGTCTTGCAATCCACCCCTTTTTGTTGTAGATTTGCCTTCGGACCCCTGACGGTCCGACCTTTTTTACAAGGCACGACACTCTAGCTGTGTCAGCCTTTCTCACGTCGTCGTACCCCTTGTGTGGCTATTCTTTCGATCTTTTTAGCCTTGAATCGAGCAGCTGTTAAGCGTTTTAACTGCCCCGTTTTCTATTTTAGTCACAATTTTAGTTAAAACAATTTTTTATTTTAACGCTTTAACTGTCGTCTCTTTATCCTGCCTCGTTTTCAGCGCAAGAGTGTCCGGTTATACCGTCCGCCTTGGTTGTTGTGTCTGTCGGGAGATAGACGGCTACATTAATTAAATTTATCAAATCGTGCACAAGTTGGAATACCTTTCAGCAACGATTTCATTTCATCAGACCAAATCTTTTTAAAACTTACTTCAGAATTTGGACATCGTATGACATTGAAAATACAGGGCAGATACCCTTGTCAGGGTTTCTGTCCCGACAACGTTTTTGTTTTTTTTCCTTTTCTTTGTTTTTTTTTCCCCCCTACGAATACTTGAAAAGAGAATACAATGGGACCCAGGCTCGATAAAACTCACTGCGCATTGGCAAAAATAGGCTCGGAGGTAGTGGTGGTTTAAGATATCCAAATGCCCTGAAAAGTTATAGCCTTATAGGCATGTACCCACATCCTACAAAACTCGTAAAAAAAAAAAAAAAATAGGCCCCAAAATGGCAAAATAATATTTGACATGAGTTGAACTTTGAAAAGTTCGGTTCCCTCATGTTCGGTCGGACAACCAAACGTTCTGGGGGGGGGTGGAGACCCCCCCCTGAACGTTCGGGCGAGTAACCCTACATAAAATTGATTATGCCATTTGATGGTGATACGACAAGATGCAAACAAGACTTCGTGGTTGCTCAAAACTCTGTAAACTTATGTAGAAAATAGGGAAGTGGTGATAAAAAATGTCATACTCACACAAATAAACATGTGCAATTCATCAACCACGTAATCTTTATCTTATATAAAGAATGGTTTAGGCCCTTTAGGGTAAACTTAACTCTTCTGCCATTCTCCTCTTAAATATTGCCCATGTCGAATCTGAAATAAGGGTTCAAACAAAGTGATATCAATTTCGGAATGCAACCCTACTCTACTAAGTAGTGATTTAATGCTCAAGGTGGTGACAATTTTCCTTCATCCCTTTTAGATTCGTCCGCAAAGCTCATCCGGCATCACTATCCTCCTAGATTAGTTTTTTTCCTTCGCTAAAGTCTCGGCCTTCACTTGCTCTTACTTAGATCGAATAACACCTTTATCCTTTGTTAATGAATATTTTATCACTTTAGACACTACTTTTGACATAATTCTCATGTAGGGGTTGATAACAACGTCTTGACACTTCGAAACTAGCCACTTCAAGCTTTCTAATTGTTTGAGAAAATTTAGCCTCTAAACTGACTACCTTACTTAGACTTCCTTTGTCATTCAAATGTCCAACCTTTTAAGGGACTGTGGCTATCTTGGTATAGAAGGTCCATACTAAAGCGCAAACATCTCCTGAGCTTGAGCATATTTGACTCCAAAGTAAACCTGAAGGCTATGCTGCCAGCTTCCGCAACAGTCGCGGGGGCTAATCGGGTAGGCAGGTTGAAGTCGGCATTGCTAATTAGCATTGCGAGTTAGAGCTCGTGCATGAAAGCCTCACTATGCCTAGTGATCTTAAGATGCTACAATGCCTTTGCGAGTTAGAGCTCGTGCATGACAGTGCCACCATGCCTAATGAGTTACAATGCCTTTTGATCTTGAGATGTTCGAAGTGCTACAATATTGATGAACTCCCAATGCAAAAGCCCACAATGGGTCAATTCCGATCAATTCAACTTAATTGAAAGAGATTGGGCGATGAATAGAACAAGTGTTCTAAATAGTCCTTTGTTTTCTTCTGATAGGGATCATATCTCCACAAGCAGAACATTTTTTTTTTTATCAGAATTTCCTCTAGTTACTGATTTTAGAAGTTCTTCGTTGAGTTGCTTGTAAGAAGTATCTTGGGGTTTAAAATCATTGTTGTGTATCATCCATTTCGAATCATCCCCTTCATGCCCAGTTCTTTTGGGCTGGAGGACGAACGCCCTATCCTGTGAGGGCTACACAATGACGGAGGTTTATGCACTTGACAAGATACTTAAATTTTCATGGTTTTTTCAGGGTTATTATAACAAACTTGTCACACCGTTTCGACGAGACTTGTTACCATTCCATAGAGTGGACACCAAATAAACCAACGACAAAAAAAGAGTAAGGAATGGATCAAAGGGGCCGTAAACCCCAAGACAAAATTGTGTTTTCATACAAAGTTCACTCTTTCAAGTTTTCAAGATTTTTAGGATTTTCACGGTTGACCAAAACAATCATCTCCAATATCCCAACAAACAACAACTTGGCGTAGACTGACCTCGACGAAAAATAAAACAAATGAAGAAGAAAATACCCAAATGCACTTTTAAGTGTTGGGGGGGTTAACCTGGGGATGAAAAGTGAGGATCCCTGTTAACCGCTTGTGGGGGCAACGAGGGTGTTGTTTTACATTAGGTCGAAGTTACATCCCAGTGGGATGTTTAACTTGAAGGGGGCCAAGACGGAGGGGATGGGCGGACTCCTACTCTACGGGAGCATACTCAAGATGGGAAGTTTAAAGTTAGGAACTGTACGCCTCTGAGGGAGTGAGGGTGGTTTTGGGTGTATGTCCTTAATTGCGGTCAATGAGGAGAAAAAACAACGAATCCTCTCATCAGGGATGACGTAGGCACATGGGAATGATAGGATGTTTTCCTTTTTGCGGAGGGGCATGATCTTCAACAACTATACTATGACCTTCTTCATCATGATCTTCTGAACTCGTTGGTTATATGTCCGAGTTGGGAGGGGAGTCCTATCTTGTGGAGGTGGCATCTTGGAGGGACATGTCAACTTCTAGGAGGGGTAAGGGTGAAGTTTGAGGATTGCTTTATTATGGGGTCCATGTTCAATTGTTTGAACTAGCCATTGGCGAAAGCAAATAGTGGCAACCGCTTTGTCTGCTTCGATAGTGGGGAAGCCTGGATTCCCCTCATATTCCTTCTTTGCCTCGGAAGGAGTGGGCGATGGTTGTGTAACTCTCGTTTGTATACTTATTGTATTTGCAAAGTATTCTGCCGACCTTATTTTTAGCATATGAATCCCCTGAATGACGACTAGGGTTTTGATGTTTGCCCAAACTTATCCATTTTTGTTGGGGGACAATAGTTGTAGGCAAGTGCCTTCTAGGCATATATGTACTGATCTCGATGAAGAAGAGGTGGGTTTTTGCTTGCTTTGGCTAAGTGGAACGGTTGGATGGATATCTCGCATGTTGAGAGTGTCGTTGTACCATCGGGATAGTTTGAGGGCAAGTGACTCATGGTATGGTGGCTTGTACTAGTAAGGGGTAAGTCTTGCTGGAGGGGCGATAGGGGTCAGGTTGTGGTTTAGTCGATGTGCGGAAATTCAGTCTCTCTGTTCGTAATAATGAATCTTCTTTCCCTTTTCTCAAAATAAAACTTATTCAAGGTTTCCTGATTTTTTTTTAAATCGTAAAATTTGCATAAAATTTTTACAAGTTGTAAATGAAGGTTCATAATTTCTCATTATTTCTGAGTGGATCTCATTTTTTTAATTGTTCAATGTTAAAAAAGGACGTTGTGCCTGGTTTCCATCACGTGAAGTTGCCCATGAATGGATTAAAACAATGTTTAATAACTTCAATTTGAAAAAAAAAAAAAAAAAAAAAAAAAAAAAAACATTCGAAGAAGAAGATGAAGATAAACACGAGTTGGAACCAATATTCTCTCTCCACCACCTCCACAACATTAGCTATACTGTCATGTTATTTTTAGTAATAAACAATCATAGTAAATCAAAAAATCAAAATCAAATGTCCGATTACCTCTTTACTTAGCAACATAAAAGGGTCATCCTTCAACCTCCTTCGTCTCCCTTCCTACTGGTATGGTATATGGCTATGACATCACATGCAATCCTAGCCCAAATGTTCAAAGGATAATGCAACTTAAAACTTCAATGCCCTCTCCCGCTTAAGTTGTCAACCTCACATTATACATAAAGTTTGAATTTCTGCAGTAGACTTCTAGCTGCAACATCAACCTTAGAGATGAAGATGTTTGTCCACCGTAGCGACCGTTGAGTCTCCTCCTTGTATCTCTACTACTCCTCAGTAACCTAGCTAGAGGTCCTTCTCCTTCACCTCCATACCCGATGTCTATTTCTACCTCCTACCCACTACACCTTCATTAGCATGACGGTCTTTATCATCACTCTGCAGCTCAACTTCCCCTCCCCCCACAATTATTTTGGCCCATCTATTGTGGGGGCCAACAATCTAGTTACTTATCACGAGCAAGAAAACAAATAAATTATGTTAACTTGTCAAGATTCAAGGCAGGGGCAGATTGTTGGATCCTCTTCGCACAATCGGGAGACTCCCTATGATACGCTGGCATTGTGCAGGAAAACACTTGGTCCGTCGAGTTCATAAGAGAAGGAAGGGACAACGATCCATCGTACCGCTTCAGCAAAATTTTAATTCCCACCTAGGTTGCAACTACCCTCCCATCCCTATATCCTAGTCATTTCAACTTGAAAAAGTGACACTTCTTCTATACTCCTTATCTTACCTCATCATTTTATCACCTCTTTATCCCTATTCATCACTCACTCCTCAGTTTACCCGCTCGACACTTTACTACCAATTCGAGTTCTCTCTCTATCATTCATTCTACAAACAACCACTCCGTTGTCGGGCGCAATCGGTCCGGCACCGCACGGGGGCGGCGCGGGACCCTCCCGGCCGCGTCACGCAGGAGTTGGTTTTTACAACCCTTCGTCGCCAATATACATGGAGCTTCCACAAGCCGCTCCGGCCGGGTGCGCCAGCCATACCTCTCGCGAGCCCCTACGACAGGATAGGGCCTATAAGAGGCACGACTTACCTTCACCTTACGGGAGCTGTCACCTCCCTTCGGTGGGCGTATCCCCGCCGAGCTACCAGTCCACAGTACGAAAGCTAATCAGCTGCAATCGCAGAGGTGGACCAGCCGAGGGCGTTTCTCGTTCGCTGTAGCATAGGGGGTACGCGCGGTAATACGCCTCTATCGGACCCGCACGCGAATCGACATCTTGGGGGGGCTGAGGTCCCAAGCGCGACTCATCGTCGGTCGACTAGGACGCTTCCCACACACCACGCGCACTCCACGTTACGAACATAATAACATAAAAACATGTACACACACACGTACGAAACGATATGACACAAACAACGCGACAAACGCTCCTAGCCCCTCGGTAGCCGTCCCATAACTTACCGACACAAAATCGGATAGCCGTGGCGTGCGAAAGTTAGGATAAAAGCGCGCGGACGCAGGCCCTACTCATATCGACTCGCAATGCAAACGTACGCAAGCAGTCGCAATGATGGCGTACTATRTAGTGYCCATAATSAAGCGGTCCCTCGTGGATCCGAGTACCGCTTATGACACTCAAGTGTCAGACTTGAAGTGTCGTGAGGGCCTAACCCTTCACGACATTGCACGGCTGAAGGAAATAGTCGTGCAGCCGCCGCTACGCCTTAGGCTCTTGACCTGAGCGTCTCGGTAGGCAAATCAAATAGGCTCTGCGCGAGGGAAAGCCCCTCCCCTGCAGAGCCTAGGGCTTGGGATGTCCTGGACAAGGACCTCGAATCCCAGCCAAGGACCAACGTCCGACTAAGAAAATCAACAACGCAGGAATAAAAATAGGAGTAGGGGTCTCCCCTAAGTTCTTCAGTCCCAGCTTCTGGACGGGTTTTAATATGGGGATTCTTCAACCCATGCAAACATTCATCCCAAGCATGCCCATGTATACATATATAAGGGTTAAGTATGTGACGATCGCTCCTTATGGTTTCGCTGGGGTTTCTCACAATAATACGTATATGTGTGATCGCAGGCAACCAAATCCAGAATCTGATTCACAGCACATACCTGCCATCACATCAACGAACCAAATCAACAGCCCACACACTACACGGAGTCAACCCCAACCACCTTCGACACTCATACCCCTCGCTTTAGCCATGCAAGCCCCAAACCTCTTGTCCAACCAACCTTAATTAAATACTCAGTACCTTTGTTAAATGGCCATTCAATAAAACCAGGGCTAAAGCCTTTTAGGTTGAGTGTAGAGGGTGAGTTGAAATTGAGTCGTAGACCGACGAATCGGCAACCGACCTGTTATCAGTGATAACAGATGATGATCCTCAAGGGATCAAGCTGGATCTAATCCTGATCTTGAATCAAAAGACCAAAAGAACCTGTAACACACGACAGACCAATTCCCAAGCTAAGATCATAAGTATATGGAGAATACAACTCCATAATACATCCTTAATTAAAATCTTCTTATAAGCTAAGCCTCAGTCTACTTTTTAAGTCAGTACTTAAGTCAAAGGTAGACCAACTGCAGAATCTCCCCTATTCTGGGTGGATTGCCTGAATTTTCGCCTGTCAAAATATAACCTACCTTCTCTACACTAAGAAAAATTTCGGCAGCGCTTCCCGTAGGAAAAACGCATTTTCAGAATTTATATAAGCCCAGATATGAAAAATATAAATAATTTCTAACTCTGGAAAGCCAAAATTTGTCTAACTCCCTGAATTAGTAAAAATTTTGGCAACACTCCCTTTAGAAAAGGAGACTTTCCAGATTTATACTAAGCCAGATATAAAGCAGGAGATAATCTCTAACTCCTGGAAAGTCAAATTATGTCTAACTCTCTGAATTAGTAGAAATTTGGGCAGCACTCCCTTTAGAAAAGGAGA